>JAVIAB010000047.1:81339341-81541841 GCA_032433765.1 Megaustenia siamemsis | reverse complement strand
TTCCTAACACTCTATTTCTTTCTCTCACTCTCTCTCTCTCTTAAACCATCATATACTCTCTTCATAACACTCTATTTCTCTCTCTCTCTGAAACCATCATATACCCTCTTCCTAACACTCTATTTCTTTCTCTCTCTCTCTCTCTCTCTCTCTCTCTCTCTGAAACCATCACATATCCTCTTCCTGACACTATTTCTTTCCTTCTCTCTCTCTCTCTCTGAAACCATCACATACCCTCTTCCTGACACTATTTCTTTCTTTCTCTCTCTCTCTCTCTCTCTCTCTCTCTCTCTCTCTGAAACCATCACATACCCTCTTCCTGACACTATTTCTTTCTTTCTCTCTCTCTCTCTCTCTCTCTCTCTCTCTCTGAAACCATCAAATACCCTCTTCCTGACACTATTTCTTTCTTTCTTTCTCTCTCTCTCTCTCTCTCTGAAACCATCACATACCCTCTTCCTGACACTATTTCTTTCTTTCTCTCTCTCTCTCTTAAACCATCACATACCCTCTTCCTGACACTATTTCTTTCTTTCTCTCTCTCTCTCTCTCTCTCTCTCTCTTAAACCATCACATGCCCTCTTCCTAACACTATTTCTCTCTCTCTCTCTCTTAAACCATCACATGCCCTCTTCCTAACACTATATTTCTTTCTCACTCTCTCTCTCTCTCTCTCTCTCTCTATAAAACCATCATATACCCTCATCCTAACACTCTATTTCTTTCTCTCTCTCTCTCTCTCTCTCTGAAACCATCACATACCCTCTTAGTAACACTCTATTTCTTTCTCACTCTCTCTCTCTCTTTCTGAAACCATCACATACCCTCTTCCTAACACTATATTTCTTTCTCACTCTCTCTCTCTCTCTCTCTCTAAAACCATCATATACCCTCTTCCTAACACTCTATTTCTTTCTCTCTCTCTCTCTCACTCTCTCTTAAACATCACATGCCCTCTTCCTAACACACTGTTTTATCTCTCACTCACTCTCTTTCTCTCTCTCTAACACATCATATGCCCTCTTCCTAACACACTGTTTTTTTTCTCTCACTCTCTCTTTCTTAACACATCACATGCCCTCTTCCTAACACACTGTTTTTTCACTCACTCACTCTCTCTCTCTCTCTCTCTTAACACATCACATGCCCTCTTCCTAACACACTGGTTTTTTCTCTCTCTCTCTCTCTCTCTCTCTCTCTCTTAACAAATCACATGTCCTCTTCCTAACACACTGTTTTTTTTCTCTCTCTCTCTTAACCCAGATCATGCCCTCTTCCTGACACTGTTTCTTTCTCTCACTCTCTCTCTCTCTCTGAAACCATCACATACCCTCTCCTAACACCCTATTTGTTTCTCTCGCTCTCTCTCTCTCTCTGAAACCATCATATACCCTCTTCCTAACACTCTATTTCTTTCTCTCTCTCTCTCTCTCTCTCTCTCTCTTAAACCATCACATACCCTCTTCCTGACACTGTTTCTTTCTCTCACTCTCTCTCTCTTAACCAACACATGCCCTATTCTTAACACTCTATTTCTTTCTCTCTCTCTCTCTCTCTCTCTCTCTCTTAAACCATCACATACCCTCTTCCTAACACTCTATTTCTTTCTCTCTCTCTCTCTCTCTCTCTCTCTCTCTCTCTCTCTCTTAAACCATCACAACCCTATTCCTAACACTCTATTTATCTCTCTCTCTCTCTCTCTCTCTTAAACCATCACATACCCTCTTCATAACACTCTATTTCTCTCTCTCTCTCTTAAACCATCATATACCCTCTTCCTAACACTCTATTTCTTTCTCTCTCTCTCTCTCTCTTAAACCATCACATACCCTCTTCCTGCCACTATTTCTTTCTTTCTCTCTCTCTCTCTCTCTCTCTCTCTCTCTTAAACCATCACATGCCCTCTTCCTAACACTATGTTTTTCTCTCTCTCTCTCTCTCTCTCTGAAACCATCACATACCCTCTTCCTAACACTCTATTTCTTTCTCTCTCTCTCTCTGAAACCATCACATACCCTCTTCCTGACACTATTTCTTTCTCTCACTCTCTCTCTCTCTAAAACCATCATATACCCTCTTCCTAACACTCTATTTCTTTCTCTCTCTCTCTCTCTCTCTCTTAAACCATCACATATCCTCTTCCTGACACTATTTCTTTCTCTCACTCTCTCTTTCTCTCTCTCTCTTAAACCATCACATGCCCTCTTCCTAACACTCTATTTCTTTCTCTCACTCTCTCTCTGTCTCTCTCTTAAACCATCACATGCCCTCTTCCTAACACTCTATTTCTTTCTCTCACTCTCTCTCTCTCTCTGAAACCATCATATACCATCTTCCTAACACTCTATTTCTTTCTCTCACTCTCTCTCTGAAACCCTCATATACCCTCTTCCTAACACTCTATTTCTTTCTCTCACTCTCTCTCTCTCTGAAACCATTACATACCATCTTCCTAACACTCTATTTCTTTCTCTCACTATCTCTCTCTCTCTCTCTGAAACGACATATACCATCTTCCTAACACTCTATTTCTTTCTCTCACTCTCTATCTCTCTGAAACCATCATATAACATCTTCCTAACACTCTATTTCTTTCTTTCACTCTCTCTCTCTCTCTCTCTCTCTGAAACCATCATATACCCTCTTCCTAACACTATATTTCTTTCTCTCTCTCTCTCTCTCTCTCTCTCTCTCTTAAACCATCACATACCCTCTTCCTAACAATCTATTTCTTTCTCTCACTCTCTCTCTCTCTCTGAAACCATCATATACCCTCTTCCTAACACTCTATTTCTTTCTCTCTCTCTCTCTCTCTCTCTCTTAAACCATCACATATCCTCTTCCTGACACTATTTCTTTCTCTCACTCTCTCTTTCTCTCTCTCTCTTAAACCATCACATGCCCTCTTCCTAACACTCTATTTCTTTCTCTCACTCTCTCTCTGTCTCTCTCTTAAACCATCACATGCCCTCTTCCTAACACTCTATTTCTTTCTCTCTCTCTCTCTCTCTCTCTGAAACCATCACATATCCTCTTCCTGACACTATTTCTTTCCTTCTCTCTCTCTCTCTCTGAAATCATCACATACCCTCTTCCTGACACTATTTCTTTCTTTCTCTCTCTCTCTCTCTCTCTCTGAAACCATCATATACCCTCTTCCTAACACTCTTTCTTTCTCTCTCTCTCTCTCTCTCTTAAACCATCACATACCCTCTTCCTGACACTATTTCTTTCTCTCTCTCTCTCTCTCTCTCTCTTAAACAATCACATGCCCTCTTCCTAACACTCTATTTCTTTCTCTCACTCTCTCACTCTCTCTCTCTCTGAAACCATCATATACCCTCTTCCTTACACTCTATTTCTTTCTCTCGCTCTCTCTTTCTTAAACCATCACATACCCTCTTCCTGACACTATTTCTTTCTCTCACTCTCTCTCTCTCTCTCTCTCTCTCTCTTAAACCATCACATGCCATCTTCCTAACACTCTATTTCTTTCTCTCACTCTCTCTCTCTGAAACCATCATGTACCCTCTTCCTAACACTCTATTTCTTTCTCTCACTCTCTCTCTCTCTTAAACCATCACATACTCTCTTCATAACACTCTATTTCTCTCTCTCTCTGAAACCATCATATACCCTCTTCCTAACACTCTATTTCTTTCTTTCTCTCTCTCTCTCTCTCTCTCTCTCTGAAACCATCACATATCCTCTTCCTGACACTATTTCTTTCCTTCTCTCTCTCTCTCTCTGAAACCATCACATACCCTCTTCCTGACACTATTTCTTTCTTTCTCTCTCTCTCTCTCTCTCTGAAACCATCACATACCCTCTTCCTAACACTATTTCTTCTTTCTCTCTCTCTCTCTCTCTCTCTCTCTGAAACCATCACATACCCTCTTCCTGACACTATTTCTTTCTCTCACTATCTCTCTCTCTGAAACCATCATATACCCTCTTCCTAACACTCTTTCTTTCTCTCTCTCTCTCTCTTAAACATCACATACCCTCTTCCTGACACTATTTCTCTCTCTCTCTCTCTCTCTCTCTCTTAAACAATCACATGCCCTCTTCCTAACACTCTATTGCTTTCTCTCACTCTCTCACTCTCTCACTCTCTCTGAAACCATCATATACCCTCTTCCTTACACTCTATTTCTATCTCTCGCTCTCTCTTTCTTAAACCATCACATACCCTCTTCCTGACACTATTTCTTTCTCTCACTCTCTCTCTCTCTCTCTCTCTAAACCATCACATGCCATCTTCCTAACACTCTATTTCTTTCTCTCACTCTCTCTCTCTGAAACCATCATGTACCCTCTTCCTAACACTCTATTTCTTTCTCTCACTCTCTCTCTCTCTTAAACCATCACATACTCTCTTCATAACACTCTATTTCTCTCTCTCTCTGAAACCATCATATACCCTCTTCCTAACACTCTATTTCTTTCTTTCTCTCTCTCTCTCTCTCTCTCTCTGAAACCATCACATATCCTCTTCCTGACACTATTTCTTTCCTTCTCTCTCTCTCTCTCTGAAACCATCACATACCCTCTTCCTGACACTATTTCTTTCTTTCTCTCTCTCTCTCTCTCTCTCTCTGAAACCATCACATACCCTCTTCCTGACACTATTTCTTTCTTTCTCTCTCTCTCTCTCTCTCTCTCTCTCTGAAACCATCACATACCCTCTTCCTGACACTATTTCTTTCTTTCTTTCTCTCTCTCTCTCTCTGAAACCATCACATACCCTCTTCCTGACACTATTTCTTTCTTTCTCTCTCTCTCTCTTAAACCATCACATACCCTCTTCCTGACACTATTTCTTTTTCTTTCTTTCTCTCTCTCTCTCTCTCTCTCTCTCTCTCTCTCTCTCTCTCTCTTAAACCATCACATGCCCTCTTCCTAACACTATTTCTCTCTCTCTCTCTCTCTCTCTTAAACCATCACATGCCCTCTTCATAACACTATATTTCTTTCTCACTCTCTCTCTCTCTCTCTCTCTCTCTATAAAACCATCATATACCCTCATCCTAACACTCTATTTCTTTCTCTCTCTCTCTCTCTCTCTCTCTCTCTGAAACCATCACATACCCTCTTAGTAACACTCTATTTCTTTCTCACTCTCTCTCTCTCTTTCTGAAACCATCACATACCCTCTTCCTAACACTATATTTCTTTCTCACTCTCTCTCTCTCTCTCTCTCTCTCTAAAACCATCATATACCCTCTTCCTAACACTCTATTTCTTTCTCTCTCTCTCTCTCTCACTCTCTCTTAACACATCACATGCCCTCTTCCTAACACACTGTTTTATCTCTCACTCACTCTCTCTCTCTCTCTCTTAACACATCATATGCCCTCTTCCTAACACACTGTTTTTTTTCTCTCACTCTCTCTTTCTTAACACATCACATGCCCTCTTCCTAACACACTGTTTTTTCACTCACTCACTCTCTCTCTCTCTCTCTTAACACATCACATGCCCTCTTCCTAACACACTGGTTTTTTTCTCTCTCTCTCTCTCTCTCTCTCTCTTAACAAATCACATGTCCTCTTCCTAACACACTGTTTTTTTTCTCTCTCTCTTAACCCAGATCATGCCCTCTTCCTGACACTGTTTCTTTCTCTCACTCTCTCTCTCTCTCTCTGAAACCATCACATACCCTCTCCTAACACCCTATTTGTTTCTCTCGCTCTCTCTCTCTCTGAAACCATCATATACCCTCTTCCTAACACTCTATTTCTTTCTCTCTCTCTCTCTCTCTCTCTCTCTCTCTTAAACCATCACATACCCTCTTCCTGACACTGTTTCTTTCTCTCACTCTCTCTCTCTTAAACCAACACATGCCCTCTTCTTAACACTCTATTTCTTTCTCTCTCTCTCTCTCTCTTAAACCATCACATACCCTCTTCCTAACACTCTATTTCTCTCTCTCTCTCTCTCTCTCTCTCTCTCTCTCTTAAACCATCACAACCCTATTCCTAACACTCTATTTATCTCTCTCTCTCTCTCTCTCTCTCTTAAACCATCACATACCCTCTTCATAACACTCTATTTCTCTCTCTCTCTCTTAAACCATCATATACCCTCTTCCTAACACTCTATTTCTTTCTCTCTCTCTCTCTCTCTTAAACCATCACATACCCTCTTCCTGCCACTATTTCTTTCTTTCTCTCTCTCTCTCTCTCTCTCTCTCTTAAACCATCACATGCCCTCTTCCTAACACTATGTTTTTCTCTCACTCTCTCTCTCTCTCTGAAACCATCACATACCCTCTTCCTAACACTCTATTTCTTTCTCTCTCTCTCTCTGAAACCATCACATACCCTCTTCCTGACACTATTTCTTTCTCTCACTCTCTCTCTCTCTCTCTCTCTCTAAAACCATCATATACCCTCTTCCTAACACTCTATTTCTTTCTCTCTCTCTCTCTCTCTCTCTCTTAAACCATCACATATCCTCTTCCTGACACTATTTCTTTCTCTCTCTCTCTCTTTCTCTCTCTCTCTTAAACCATCACATGCCCTCTTCCTAACACTCTATTTCTTTCTCTCACTCTCTCTCTGTCTCTCTCTTAAACCATCACATGCCCTCTTCCTAACACTCTATTTCTTTCTCTCACTCTCTCTCTCTCTCTGAAACCATCATATACCATCTTCCTAACACTCTATTTCTTTCTCTCACTCTCTCTCTGAAACCCTCATATACCCTCTTCCTAACACTCTATTTCTTTCTCTCACTCTCTCTCTCTCTGAAACCATTACATACCATCTTCCTAACACTCTATTTCTTTCTCTCACTATCTCTCTCTCTCTCTCTCTGAAACGACATATACCATCTTCCTAACACTCTATTTCTTTCTCTCACTCTCTCTCTCTCTGAAACCATCATATAACATCTTCCTAACACTCTATTTCTTTCTTTCACTCTCTCTCTCTCTCTCTCTCTCTGAAACCATCATATACCCTCTTCCTAACACTATATTTCTTTCTCTCTCTCTCTCTCTCTCTTAAACCATCACATACCCTCTTCCTAACAATCTATTTCTTTATCTCACTCTCTCTCTCTCTCTGAAACCATCATATACCCTCTTCCTAACACTCTATTTCTTTCTCTCTCTCTCTCTCTCTCTCTCTCTAAACCATCACATATCCTCTTCCTGACACTATTTCTTTCTCTCACTCTCTCTTTCTCTCTCTCTCTTAAACCATCACATGCCCTCTTCCTAACACTCTATTTCTTTCTCTCACTCTCTCTCTGTCTCTCTCTTAAACCATCACATGCCCTCTTCCTAACACTCTATTTCTTTCTCTCACTCTCTCTCTCTCTCTGAAACCATCACATATCCTCTTCCTGACACTATTTCTTTCCTTCTCTCTCTCTCTCTCTGAAACCATCACATACCCTCTTCCTAACACTATTTCTTTCTTTCTCTCTCTCTCTCTCTCTCTCTCTCTCTCTGAAACCATCACATACCCTCTTCCTGACACTATTTCTTTCTCTCACTATCTCTCTCTCTGAAACCATCATATACCCTCTTCCTTACACTCTATTTCTTTCTCTCGCTCTCTCTTTCTTAAACCATCACATACCCTCTTCCTGACACTATTTCTTTCTCTCTCTCTCTCTCTCTCTCTCTCTCTCTCTCTCTCTCTCTCTTAAACCATCACATGCCATCTTCCTAACACTCTATTTCTTTCTCTCACTCTCTCTCTCTGAAACCATCATGTACCCTCTTCCTAACACTCTATTTCTTTCTCTCACTCTCTCTCTCTCTTAAACCATCACATACTCTCTTCATAACACTCTATTTCTCTCTCTCTCTGAAACCATCATATACCCTCTTCCTAACACTCTATTTCTTTCTTTCTCTCTCTCTCTCTCTCTCTCTCTCTGAAACCATCA
The DNA here is from genome assembly GCA_032433765.1 of Megaustenia siamemsis. Lineage (NCBI taxonomy): Eukaryota > Metazoa > Mollusca > Gastropoda > Stylommatophora > Ariophantidae > Megaustenia > Megaustenia siamemsis. The sequence continues at coordinate 81,533,936 of JAVIAB010000047.1, read as the reverse complement.
CATATCCTCTTCCTGACACTATTTCTTTCCTTCTCTCTCTCTCTCTCTGAAACCATCACATACCCTCTTCCTGACACTATTTCTTTCTTTCTCTCTCTCTCTCTCTCTCTCTGAAACCATCACATACCCTCTTCCTGACACTATTTCTTTCTTTCTCTCTCTCTCTCTCTCTCTCTCTCTCTCTCTCTCTCTGAAACCATCACATACCCTCTTCCTGACACTATTTCTTTCTTTCTTTCTCTCTCTCTCTCTCTCTCTCTCTGAAACCATCACATACCCTCTTTCTGACACTATTTCTTTCTTTCTCTCTCTCTCTCTCTTAAACCATCACATACCCTCTTCCTGACACTATTTCTTTCTTTCTTTCTCTCTCTCTCTCTCTCTCTCTCTCTCTTAAACCATCACATGCCCTCTTCCTAACACTATTTCTCTCTCTCTCTCTCTCTCTTAAACCATCACATGCCCTCTTCCTAACACTATATTTCTTTCTCACTCTCTCTCTCTCTCTCTCTCTCTCTCTCTATAACCATCATATACCCTCATCCTAACACTCTATTTCTTTCTCTCTCTCTCTCTCTCTCTCTCTGAAACCATCACATACCCTCTTAGTAACACTATATTTCTTTCTCACTCTCTCTCTCTCTTTCTGAAACCATCACATACCCTCTTCCTAACACTATATTTCTTTCTCACTCTCTCTCTCTCTCTCTCTCTCTCTCTAAAACCATCATATACCCTCTTCCTAACACACTGTTTTTTCACTCACTCACTCTCTCTCTCTCTCTCTTAACACATCACATGCCCTCTTCCTAACACACTGGTTTTTCTCTCTCTCTCTCTCTCTCTCTCTCTCTTAACAAATCACATGTCCTCTTCCTAACACACTGTTTTTTTTCTCTCTCTCTCTTAACCCAGATCATGCCCTCTTCCTGACACTGTTTCTTTCTCTCTCTCTCTCTCTCTGAAACCATCACATACCCTCTCCTAACACCCTATTTGTTTCTCTCGCTCTCTCTCTCTCTCTGAAACCATCATATACCCTCTTCCTAACACTCTATTTCTTTCTCTCTCTCTCTCTCTCTCTCTCTCTCTCTCTCTCTCTCTTAAACCATCACATACCCTCTTCCTGACACTGTTTCTTTCTCTCACTCTCTCTCTCTTAAACCAACACATGCCCTCTTCTTAACACTCTATTTCTTTCTCTCTCTCTCTCTCTCTCTCTCTCTCTCTTAAACCATCACATACCCTCTTCCTAACACTCTATTTCTTTCTCTCTCTCTCTCTCTCTCTCTCTCTCTCTCTCTCTTAAACCATCACAACCCTATTCCTAACACTCTATTTATCTCTCTCTCTCTCTCTCTTAAACCATCACATACCCTCTTCATAACACTCTATTTCTCTCTCTCTCTCTTAAACCATCATATACCCTCTTCCTAACACTCTATTTCTTTCTCTCTCTCTCTCTCTCTTAAACCATCACATACCCTCTTCCTGCCACTATTTCTTTCTTTCTCTCTCTCTCTCTCTCTCTCTCTCTCTCTTAAACCATCACATGCCCTCTTCCTAACACTATGTTTTTCTCTCACTCTCTCTCTCTCTCTGAAACCATCACATACCCTCTTCCTAACACTCTATTTCTTTCTCTCTCTCTCTCTGAAACCATCACATACCCTCTTCCTGACACTATTTCTTTCTCTCACTCTCTCTCTCTCTCTCTCTCTCTCTAAAACCATCATATACCCTCTTCCTAACACTCTATTTCTTTCTCTCTCTCTCTCTCTCTCTCTTAAACCATCACATATCCTCTTCCTGACACTATTTCTTTCTCTCACTCTCTCTTTCTCTCTCTCTCTTAAACCATCACATGCCCTCTTCCTAACACTCTATTTCTTTCTCTCACTCTCTCTCTATCTCTCTCTTAACCATCACATGCCCTCTTCCTAACACTCTATTTCTTTCTCTCACTCTCTCTCTCTCTCTCTGAAACCATCATATACCATCTTCCTAACACTCTATTTCTTTCTCTCACTCTCTCTCTCTGAAACCCTCATATACCCTCTTCCTAACACTCTATTTCTTTCTCTCACTCTCTCTCTCTCTGAAACCATTACATACCATCTTCCTAACACTCTATTTCTTTCTCTCACTATCTCTCTCTCTCTCTCTGAAACGACATATACCATCTTCCTAACACTCTATTTCTTTCTCTCACTCTCTCTCTCTCTGAAACCATCATATAACATCTTCCTAACACTCTATTTCTTTCTTTCACTCTCTCTCTCTCTCTCTCTCTGAAACCATCATATACCCTCTTCCTAACACTATATTTCTTTCTCTCTCTCTCTCTCTCTCTCTCTTAAACCATCACATACCCTCTTCCTAACAATCTATTTCTTTCTCTCACTCTCTCTCTCTCTCTGAAACCATCATATACCCTCTTCCTAACACTATTTCTTTTTCTCACTCTCTCTCTCTCTCCTCTCTCTGAAACCATCATATACCCTCTTCCTTACACTCTATTTCTTTCTCTCATTCTCTATCTCTCTCTCTCTCTCTCTCTCTCTGAAACCATCATATACCCTCTTCCTAACACTCTATTTCTTTCTCTCACTCTCTCTCTCTCTCTCTCTTTCTCTCTCTGAAACCATCACATACCCTCTTCCTTACACTCTATTTCTTTCTCTCTCTCTCTCTTTCTTAAACCATCACACCCTCTTCCTGACACTATTTCTTTCTCTCACTCTCTCTCTCTCTCTGAAACAATCATATACCCTTTCCTAACACTCTATTTCTTTCTCTCACTCTCTCTCTCTCTCTGAAACCATCATATACCCTCTTCCTAACACTCTATTTCTTTCTCTCACTCTCTCTCTCTCTCTCTGAAACCATCATATACCCTCTTCCTAACACTCTATTTCTTTCTCTCGCTCTTTCTCCCTTTCTCTCTATGAAACCATCATAAACCCTCTTCCTAATACTCTATATTTCTTTCACTCTCTCTCTCTCTCTCTCTCTGAAACCATCACATGCCCTCTTCCTAACACTCTATTTCTTTCTCTCTCTCTCTCTCTCTGTCTTAAACCATCACATATCCTCTTCCTGGCACTATTTCTTTCTCTCTCTCTCTCTCTCTCTCTCTCTTAAACAATCACATGCCCTCTTCCTAACACTCTATTTCTTTCTCTCTCTCTCTCTCTCTCTCTCTCTGAAACCATCATATACCCTCATCCTTACACTCTATTTCTTTCTCTCTCTCTCTCTCTTTCTTAAACCATTACATACCCTCTTCCTGACACTATTTCTTTCTCTCACTCTCTCTCTCTCTCTTAAACCATCACATTCCCTCTTCCTAACACTCTATTTCTTTCTCTCACTCTCTCTCTCTCTCTGAAACCATCATATACCCTCTTCCTAACACTCTATTTCTTTCTCTCACTCTATCTCTCTCTCTTTCTCTCTCTGAAACCATCATATACCCTCTTCCTGACACTCTATTTCTTTCTCTCACTCTCTCTTTCTCTCTCTGAAACCATCGTATACCCTCTTCCTAACACTCTATTTCTTTCTCTCACTCTCTCTCTCTCTCTGAAACCATCATATACCCTCTTCCTAACACTCTATTTCTTTCTCTCACTCTATCTCTCTCTCTCCCTCTGAAACCATCATATACCCTCTTCCTGACACTCTATTTCTTTCTCTCTCACTCTCTCTCTCTCTTAAACCATCACATACCCTCTTCCTGACACTATTTCTTTCTCTCACTCTCTCTGCAACCATCATATACCCTCTTCCTAACACTCTATTTCTTTCTCTCTCTCACTCTCTCTCTCTCTCTCTCTCTCTTAAACCATCACATACCCTCTTCCTGACACTATTTCTTTCTCTCTCTCTCTCTCTTAAACCATCACATACCCTCTTCCTGACACTATTTCTTTCTCTCACTCTCTCTCTCTCTGAAACCATCATATACCCTCTTCCTAACACTCTTTCTTTCTCTCTCTCTCTCTCTCTCTCTTAAACCATCACATACCCTCTTCCTGACACTATTTCTTTCTCTCTCTCTCTCTCTCTTAAACAATCACATGCCCTCTTCCTAACACTCTATTTCTTTCTCTCACTCTCTCTTTCTCTCTGAAACCATCATATACCATCTTCCATACACTCTATTTCTTTCTCTCGCTCTATCTTTCTTAAACCATCACATACCCTCTTCCTGACACTATTTCTTTCTCTCACTCTCTCTCTCTCTCTCTATATATATATATATATTAAACCATCACATGCCATCTTCCTAACACTCTATTTCTTTCTCTCACTCTCTCTATCTCTCTGAAACCATCATGTACCCTCTTCCTAACACTCTATTTCTTTCTCTCACTCTATCTCTCTCTCTCTCTCTCTCTCTCTGAAACCATCATATATCCTCTTCCTAACACTATTTCTTTCTCTCACTCTCTCTCTCTGAAACCATCATATACCCTCTTCCTGACACTCTATTTCTCTCTCTCTCTCTATCTCTCTCTTAAACCATCACATACCCTCTTCCTGACACTATTTCTTTCTCTCACTCTCTCTCTCTGCAACCATCATATACCCTCTTCCTAACACTCTATTTCTTTCTCTCTCTCTCTCTCTCTCTCTCTTAAACCATCACATACATTCTTCCTGACACTATTTCTTTCTCTCTCTCTCTCTCTGCAACCATCACATACCCTCTTCCTGACACTCTATTTATTTCTCTCTCTCTCTCTCTTAAACCATCACATGCCTTCTTCCTGACACTATTTCTTTCTCTTACTCTCTCTTTCTCTCTCTCTCTCTGAAACGATCATATACCCTCTTCCTGACACTATTTCTTTCTCTCACTCTCTCTCTCTCTTAAACCATCACATGCCCTATTCCTAACACTCTATTTCTTTCTATCACTCTCTGTCTCTCTCTCTCTTAAACCATCATATACCCTCTTCCTAACACTCTATTTCTTTCTCTCTCTCTCTCTCTCTCTCTCTCTCTCTCTCTTAAACCATCACATGCCCTCTTCCTAACACTATTTCTTTCTCTCACTCTCTCTCTGTCTCTCTCTTAAACCATCACATTCCCTCTTCCTAACACTCTATTTCTTTCTCTCACTCTCTCTCTCTCTCTCTCTGAAACCATCATATACCATCTTCCTAACACTCTATTTCTTTCTCTCACTCTCTCTCTGAAACCATCATATACCATCTTCCTAACACTCTATTTCTTTCTCTCACTCTCTCTCTGAAACCATCATATACCATCTTCCTAACACTCTATTTCTTTCTCTCACTCTCTCTCTCTCTCTCTCTGAAACCATCATATACCATTTTCCTAACACTCTATTTCTTTCTCTCACTCTCTCTCTCTCTCTCTGAAACCATCATATAAAATCTTTCTAACACTCTTTTTCTTTCTCTCACTCTCTCTCTCTCTCTGAAACCATCATATACCCTCTTCCTAACACTCTATTTCTTTCTCTCTCTCTCTCTCTCTCTCTTAAACCATCACATACCCTCTTCCTAACACTCTATTTCTTACTCTCTCTCTCTCTTTCTTAAACCATCACACCCTCTTCCTGACACTATTTCTTTCTCTCACTCTCTCTCTCTCTCAGAAACAATCATATACCCTCTTCCTAACACTCTATATCTTTCACTCACTCTCTCTCTCTCTCTCTCTGAAACCATCATATACCCTCTTCCTAACACTCTATTTCTTTCTCTCACTCTCTCTCTCTCTCTGAAACCATCATATACCCTCTTCCTAACACTCTATTTCTTTCTCTCGCTCTTTCTCTCTTTCTCTCTATGAAACCATCATAAACCCTCTTCCTAAAACTCTACATTTCTTTCACTCTCTCTCTCTCTCTCTCTCTCTCTCTGAAACCATCACATGCCCTCTTCCTAACACTCTATTTCTTTCTCTCTCTCTCTCTCTGTCTTAAACCATCACATATCCTCTTCCTGGCACTATTTCTTTCTCTCTCTCTCTCTCTCTCTCTCTTAAACAATGACATGCCCTCTTCCTGACACTCTATTTCTTTCTCTCACTCTCTCTCTCTCTCTCTCTCTCTCTGAAACCATCATAAACCCTCTTCCTTACACTCTATTTCTTTCTCTCTCTCTCTCTTTCTTAAACCATTACATACCCTCTTCCTGACACTATTTCTTTCTCTCACTCTTTCACTCTCTCTCTCTCTCTTAAACCATCACATTCCCTCTTCCTAACACTCTATTTCTTTCTCTCACTCTCTCTCTCTGAAACCATCATATACCCTCTTCCTAACACTCTATTTCTTTCTCTCACTCTATCTCTCTCTCTTTCTCTCTCTGAAACCATCATATACCCTCTTCCTAACACTCTATTTCTTTCTCTCACTCTCTCTTTCTCTCTCTCTGAAACCATCATATACCCTCTTCCTAACACTCTATTTCTTTCTCTCACTCTCTCTCTCTCTCTCTCTCTCTCTGAAACCATCATATACCCACTTCCTAACACTCTATTTCTTTCTCTCACTCTCTCTCTCTCTCTCTCTCTCTGAAACCATCATATACCCTCTTCCTGACACCCTATTTCTTTCTCTCTCTCTCTCTCTCTCTCTCTCTCTCTCTCTTAAACCATCACATACCCTCTTCCTGACACTATTTCTTTCTCTCACTCTCTCTGCAACCATCATATACCCTCTTCCTAACACTCTATTTCTTTCTCTCTCTCTCACTCTCACTCTCTCTCTCTCTCTCTTAAACCATCACATACCCTCTTCCTGACACTATTTCTTTCTCTCACTCTCTCTCTCTCTCTCTGCAACCATCATATACCATCTTCCTAACACTCTATTTCTTTCTTTCTCTCTCTCTCTCTCTCTCTCTTAAACCATCACATACCCTCTTCCTGACACTATTTCTTTCTCTCACTCTCTCTCTCTCTGAAACCATCATATACCCTCTTCCTAACACTCTTTCTTTCTCTCTCTCTCTCTCTCTCTCTCTCTCTCTCTTAAACCATCACATACCCTCTTCCTGACACTATTTCTTTCTCTCTCTCTCTCTCTCTCTCTCTCTTAAACAATCACATGCCCTCTTCCTAACACTCTATTTCTTTCTCTCACTGTCTCACTCTCTCTATCTCTGAAACCATCATATACCCTCTTCCTTACACTCTATTTCTTTCTCTCGCTCTCTCTTTCTTAAACCATCACATACCCTCTTCCTGACACTATTTCTTTCTCTCACTCTCTCTCTCTCTCTCTCTCTCTCTCTCTTAAACCATCACATGCCATCTTCCTAACACTCTATTTCTTTCTCTCACTCTCTCTCTCTGAAACCATCATGTACCCTCTTCCTAACACTCTATTTCTTTCTCTCACTCTATCTCTCTCTCTCTCTCTCTCTCTGAAACCATCATATACCCTCTTCCTAACACTCTATTTCTTTCTCTCACTCTCTCTCTCTCTCTCTCTGAAACCATCATATACCCTCTTCCTGACACTCTATTTCTCTCTCTCTCTCTCTCTCTCTCTCTCTCTTAAACCATCACATACCCTCTTCCTGACACTATTTCTTTCTCTCACTCTCTCTCTCTCTCTCTCTGCAACCATCATATACCCTCTTCCTAACACTCTATTTCTTTCTCTCTCTCTCTCTCTCTCTCTCTCTTAAACCATCACATACCCTCTTCCTGACACTATTTCTTTCTCTCTCTCTCTCTCTGCAACCATCACATACCCTCTTCCTGACACTCTATTTCTTTCTCTCTCTCTCTCTCTCTTAAACCATAACATACCCTCTTCCTGACACTATTTCTTTCTCTCTCTCTTTCTTTTAAACCATCACATGCCCTCTTCCTGACACTATTTCTTTCTCTTACTCTCTCTCTCTCTCTGAAACCATCATATACCCTCTTCCTGACACTATTTCTTTCTCTCACTCTCTCTCTCTCTCTCTTAAACCATCACATGCCCTATTCCTAACACTCTATTTCTTTCTCTCACTCTCTGTCTCTCTCTCTCTTAAACCATCACATACCCTCTTCCTGACACTCTATTTCTTTCTTTCTCTCTCTCTCTCTCTCTCTCTCTCTCTGAAACCATCACATACCGTCTTCCTAACACTCTATTTCTTTCTCTCACTCTCTCTCTCTCTCTGAAACCATCACATACCCTCTTCCTGACACTCTATTTCTTTCTCTCTCTCTCTCTCTCTCTCTCTCTCTCTCTCTCTGAAACCATCACATACCCTCTTCCTAACACTCTATTTCTTTCTCTCACTCTCTCTCTCTCTGAAACCATCATATACCCTCTTCCTGACACTCTATTTCTTTCTCTCTCTCTCTCTCTCTCTCTTTCTCTCTCTCTCTTAAACAATCACATACCCTCTTCCTAACACTCTATTTCTTTCTCTCACTCTCTCTCTCTCTGAAACCATCATATACCCTCTTCCTGACACTCTATTTCTTTCTCTCTCTCTCTCTCTCTCTCTCTGAAACCATCACATACCCTCTTCCTAACACTCTATTTCTTTCTCTCACTCTCTCTCTCTGAAACCATCATATACTCTCTTCCTGACACTCTATTTCTTTCTCTCTCTCTCTCTCTCTCTTAAACCATCACATACCCTCTTCCTAACACTCTATTTCTTTCTCTCTCTCTCTCTCTCTCTTAAACCGTCACATACCCTCTTCCTGACACTATTTCATTCTCTCACTCTCTGTCTCTCTCTCTCTTAAACCATCACATACCCTCTTCCTGACACTCTATTTCTTTCTCTCTCGCTCTGTCCATTTCATCGCTATCCTCATTCCTTTCTATTCCTCTCACACTCTTTTAGTTCACCCCCCCCTTTTTCTTATTTTTAAAGCTAGTTCATCTTTCCATTCCTCTAGCTCCCCCCTTTCTCTCCCACAATCACTGTCTTCCTCTTTCTCTCGTCCGACCGGCTTAAGTGTTACAAGACCTAACAAGTAAATGTAATAGACTCAACTGTGAAGCTAATCAAAGAAAAAAATATTACAACCAAACGACAAGTATGCCAAATGCATAGGGATCACTTGCCGATGTATGTGTACTTCAAGTGCACTTTCAAATAAATGCCACTTCTTTATATTGCCTCGCCCAGACAGGGCCGATCAATGATGGTTTGGGCCTCTCATATATGCTTCATATTTTCCTAATATTGGACGTCTTGTAAAATGGCCGTCGAATTGCCTCTTTCTTTAAGGATAAAACATTCCAAGATTGCATTCTTTTCATTTTGTTCCCCTTATATCTTCTTTCGTCGTTCACAATCATAGAAACTATTGATTTTTCTTACATTTCAAGCGTGGTCTCTGGCTTCTCATGTTACAACTCACTTTCTCGGATTGGTTAAATATGGTCACGTGTTTAGTCTAACCATTTCTCATTTACTGTGGCTATTTAGAATGTACACTATTCATCTCGTATTCGTTCTGTGCATCTCATAAAAACTCTACATATTTCACATTCACTTGTTCTATCTTACTTACATTCACTCTGACTATTTCACATTCACTATTTCTATCTTACTTACATTCACTCTGACTATTTCACATTCACTTGTTCTATCTTACTTACATTCACTCTGACTATTTCACATTCACTTGTTCTATCTTACTTACATTCACTCTGACTATTTCACATTCACTATTTCTATCTTACATACATTCACTCTGACTATTTCACAATTACTGTCAATCTCACATTTACTCTGCCTATCCCACAATCACTTCGCCAATCTCACATTCACTCTCCCTATCCCACAATCACTTCGCCAATCTCACATTCACTCTGCCTATCCCACAATCACTTCGCCAATCTAACATTCTCTCCACCCCAATCATCATTCATCATCATCATTGAGTGCCGTCTCCGCATCGAAGGTTGGCTACCATGGAGCGCCATTCCTCTCTGTCTCTTGCTTTGATGGTGCAGATTGTCATAGGTTGACTTGTCCATCTTTTGATGCTACTCGTCCATGTTAGTCTTGGTCTGCCTCTGCCTCTTTCACCATGTATTTCCCTTCCAATATTACTTTTATTAGGCTGTTGTGTCTTTTAACATGCCCCAACAATTTTATTTCTCTTGTTCTAATTGTGTTTAGTGGTTCTCTTTTTATTGTTAGTTGTTTTAACAACTCCAGTTCCGACTACTAGACTCACGAAGGCAGCACTACACTGTATTGTCTGTTGACTACGGGAAGTCAAACGCCGAAGAGAAACAATGAATCATTGCAACCCGGTACTCAAAAATGTCGGCTGAAGTCGGATGTGTTGGGCCGAAAGGCGCAGATATCACAGTGTTACACTGCAAACTTCAACACAACGTAACTACGTCCACTTAACGTCCTTTTAAGGGCGGATGACGAGGAGGAAGTCTACGGTTCGTATCCGCTAGAATACCTCAAATCATCGGGCGACCGCATCATCATCATCATCATCAAAAGATCTTAGCTTATGCAACACAGTTTATTTTTCTTTCTTTTCTTGTTTTATTATTGTACGATACATGAGCAGAAGGAGATAGGGGATAAAGGATGATGGGAAAAGAGAAATAAATAAAATATATATTTATACTTACCTCGCTCCGATGTCCACGCAGGTTAAAATTAGATCTGGGTGGGGCGTCGTAAGAATGACAATGACTGGTACTAAAGGTGACGCCCACGATACCGCGGGCGTTGCCACTGGCCAGCCAACCCTCAACATAATACTGGGCGCGGTTTAACTTCCATCCACCACCTTCCTCTGGTAGGTCCTCCGGAACTTTCCCCATCCATGACAGAGATAAGAATGCGGAGTCAGTTCTGGTGCAAGTGTTTTGTTCAAAATGGACGTGCATTATGTCATATTTATTGTGACTCTAATATCAGTTGTGAATACATTAACAACAGCTGAAGTTTGTTTATTTGTCTCTGGTTTCTCCTATTGTTGCATTGTGTAAACAAATCTGGAATGAGAAAGCTGACAGATCAGGTTTAAAGAAGCAATTTGAACAACATTAAATGAGAGCAGGAGAGAGAAAAACTAGTCTGCCCATGGTCAACATTTAGATAAGGACATAGCATAAGTTGGTAGCAGTTAGATAGCCATAAACTGAATGTAAGTTTCAGATTAGAGTCATATCACCAGAACTGACTCAAACCTGACTCTAATTACACATGATTCTGTAAACAGGCATAGGCTACGCTGCACTTTATAATGAGACTGCGATGTTTGCGCTTTTCGACAAGATTGATTCACGTCATCATCATCATTGAGTGCCGTCTCCGCATCGAAGGTTGGCTACCATGGAGCGCCATTCCACTCTGTCTCTTGCTGTAATGGCTCACGTTAGCTGCGCCATATTTCTCAGCGAGGTGTGCTTCTCTTCTTCAATATCACCTCACGTGCAAGTTTAATTCCGCAATAAAACCTGGCTGTGGAGTAGGACATTTGGCTACCTAGGAGTTGTTGACTCCCATCAGCTGAAACGCCCTACTCATAAAATTCAATTTTTTTATTTTTAAATGACAAAATTATAAATACACTCTCATAACAAGGCTTTCAACCGTTCACCGAAATAGTGCGTACAGCGAATCTTGTACATGTATTTCTATTCTGTGCCCGTCCAGTGACATGTATGCCGTTTCAAGTCTGAAATAATGTGGGCCACACAAATAACTTTGAATGAAGGGATTCATTATAGAAATGACTATTGAATGAAGGGATTCATTATAGAAATGACTATTGAATGAAGGGATTCATTATAGAAATAACTATTGAATGAAGGGATTCATTATAGAAATAACTATTGAATGAAGGGATTCATTATAGAAATGACCATTGAATGAAGGGATTCATTATAGAAATGACTATTGAATGAAGGGATTCATTATAGAAATGACTATTGAATGAAGGGATTCATTATAGAAATGACTATTGAATGAAGGGATTCATTATAGAAATGACTATTGAATGAAGGGATTCATTATAGAAATGACTATTGAATGAAGGGATTCATGATAGCGTTGATGTGGACAATTCCAATACAACTATCACTGGGTAGACGTCACATAATTGCCTTCAATAAGATATAAGTAGCAGGCATGAAGAGATAGACTGAATGGGTTTTAAAACATATGAAGAAGTACATAGACTAGAAGTAACCTTCTAAACTCCCCCCCCCCTCTCCATAACATCCCCCCCCCCCCAACTCCACATATCTGTTGGGTTGCCAATTTTGTCAAACATTTAGTACTAACTCTTTACACACGTTTCATGTTTGTCAAACCTCGAAGTTTCCCCACTTTGTCAAACCTCGAAGTTTCCCCACTTTGTCAAACCTCGAAGTTTCCCCACTATCCAAAAATGTTCCCAAAAGAAGGATCAGATGGACGTAGCTGTAAACTCTGACCTTACAGATGATAAAAGTAAATGAATTGACTGGAAGCACACACACCACCAACTACAATCAATGAACATTACTATAGTCAGAAATTCCGTAGCATCCATAAAACAGATTCTTGGAAGTTCGTATTTGTCCTAAGAAAGCAGCTGCTCCAAGCGCCAGTGAATAACGTTCTCTCTAAGATTAAGTTTCCTCTTGATGTGTACATCACACCTGGATTACCTGTATGGGGGAGAAAAAAACAAACAGATAAAATTGTGAAAAGGAACAAAAACCAAATGATTTCTTTCATGATTTTTACGAAGCTGCAAAAGCAATCCATTCTTAGTCCATGCTGGGAGGCGATGGATATCACTTTTCTCCTTAGCCCTTCATCTTGTACGTTAACACTATTGATTTATTCCAGTGTCAAATCCTCTATCAATTTATCCCCCGTCTACTTTTATCTCTTAAGAGTAATTGGTATGTTCTTTTTTTTTCTTTAATACGTTAACCTCCTGCGGCTACATAAACATCACAGCGTTAAATGTTGCTGAGACAAAAAAAATCAAATGCCCAATTTTGCACAAAACAATATAACAAATTCGACGTTTCTACCATTAAGCCTTCATCAAGAAGACATAATTTCATCAGACCTCGAAGGTGACTTATAGACAACTTTGAACGTAGTGCCCCATATTTTTCCATCCAACGGCACATTTTTGGGGTAATTTGGTGAGAACTACGTCACTTCCTCTTTCTTTCTCAGAAATGATCATTTGTATCCATTTAAGACTAAGTGTACCTAGAAGCCATTGATCGGGATCGAATCTTGTCCCCAGCAGACCACTTGATTAAACATAACTCTAATGTGGTTCCCTTATCAAACAGAGTTAAATAGACACAAATCAGGTACAGAAGATATTGAGAGTGAATGGTAAATGTAGGGATGGACAGCTCACGGACAGATGTTGATCTTGCTCTACAAAAATTCATAATGCACGTCCATAACCTAGTTCTTTATTGGATAATTACATAACCTAATTCTTTCTTGGACAAATCTATAACCTAGATCTTTCTTGGACAATTCCATATCTTAGTTCTTTATTGGACAATTCAATAACCTATTTCTTTATTGGATAATTCCATAACCTAGTTCTTTATTGGACAATTCCATAACCTAGTTCTTTGTTTGGACAATTCCATAACCTAGTTCTTTATTGGACAATTCCATAACCTAGTTCTTTATTGGACAATTCCATAACCTAGTTCTTTGTTATACAATTGCATAACCTAGTGCTTTATTGGACAATTCCATAACCTAGTTCTTTATTGGACAATTCCATAACCTAGTTCTTTGTTATACAATTGCATAACCTAGTGCTTTATTGGACAATTCCATAACCTAGTTCTTTATTGGACAATTCCATAACCTAGTTCTTTGTTATACAATTCCATAACCTAGTGCTTTATTGGGCAATTCCATAACCTAGTTCTTTATTGGACAATTCCATAACCTAGTTCTTTGTTTATACAATTGCATAACCTAGTGCTTTATTGGACAATTCCATAACCTAGTTCTTTATTGGACAATTCCATAACCTAGTTCTTTATTGGACAATTCCATAACCTAGTTCTTTGTTATACAATTGCATAACCTAGTGCTTTATTGGACAATTCCATAACCTAGTTCTTTGTTTGGACAATTCGATAACCTAGTTCTTTATTGGACAATTCCATAACCTAGTTCTTTGTTATACAATTGCATAACCTAGTGCTTTATTGGACAATTCCATAACCTAGTTCTTTGTTATACAATTGCATAACCTAGTGCTTTATTGGACAATTCCATAACCTAGTTCTTTGTTATACAATTGCATAACCTAGTGCTTTATTGGACAATTCCATAACCTAGTTCTTTGTTTGGACAGTTCGATAACCTAGTTCTTTATTGGACAATTCCATAACCTAGTTCTTTGTTATACAATTGCATAACCTAGTGCTTTATTGGACAATTCCATAACCTAGTTCTTTGTTTGGACAATTCGATAACCTAGTTCTTTATTGGACAATTCCATATCCTAGTTCTTTGTTTGGACAATTCGATAACCTAGTTCTTTATTGGACAATTCCATATCCTAGTTCTTTGTTTGGACAATTCGATAACCTAGTTCTTTATTGGACAATTCCATATCCTAGTTCTTTGTTTGGACAATTCGATAACCTAGTTCTTTATTGGACAATTCCATATCCTAGTTCTTTGTTTGGACAATTCGATAACCTAGTTCTTTATTGGACAATTCCATATCCTAGTTCTTTGTTTTGACAATTCGATAACCTAGTTCTTTATTGGACAATTCCATATCCTAGTTCTTTGTTTGGACAATTCGATAACCTAGTTCTTTATTGGACAATTCCATAACCTAGTTCTTTGTTTGGACAATTCGATAACCTAGTTCTTTGTTTGGACAATTCGATAACCTAGTTCTTTGTTTGGACAATTCCATAACCTAGTTCTTTATTGGGCATACTCCGACTCAGAGGACGATGAAGAAGAAATAAATAAAAATCAAAACTCAAAATATGTAATTACGTAGACGTATAGTAATTTTACTGATTCTAATTAACATCAACATTTCGTATTCTACTACCAATGTTTGCTGAGCAAAAACCAATCTTTTATACAACTAACATGACTGATCCCACGTCCAACTTTACTGAACTTATATAACTTTATAGATCCCACTACATCTAACTTTACTCATCCCATTGCCAACTTTACTGAACTTATATAACTTTATAGATCCCACTACATCTAACTTTACTCATCCCATTGCCAACTTTACTGAACTTATATAACTTTATAGAACCCACTACATCTAACTTTACTCATCCCATTGCCAACTTTACTGAACCTACAACAAATGTTAGTGATTCCATTACCAACTTTACTGAACCTACCTAACTTTGCTGGTCCCAAAACAGCTAACTGATCCCACAACTAAGTATACTGAACCTCCAACCAGTTTTACTGATTCCACTACCAACTTTACTGAACCTACAACCAATTAAATTTTCCGATCTCACTGTTACAGTTTCTGATCATACAACCAATTGTATTGATGCAACTACCAAATTTACTGACATTACACTCAACAACTTTACGAAGTGACATTACACTTTTAATTAGGACAACATAAGAAAATATTTCGCGATCCAGTTCTAATTAGTGCCGTAAATACATTTTATTTCATCAATGGCCCAACAAAACATCACATGCTTGTGAACAATTAATAACAATTACTGGTGAAGTGCACAGATGGCAGCAGAGCCTGCGAGATGTTCAAGGAGGGGGAAAACAAAGGAGATTAGAGGTAGGGGCGAAGAAGAGAGGGAAGTAAAGACGAAGTTGACAAATCAAATAAAGTGTTGACTGATATGCCATTTGACAATAGCAGACACAGTGCCGGTGATACAGATGATATGATTGAGGGCCCTAGACTATGTCAGAAAACGCATCTATATTGGAAGGTCGAGTCTTATTTTTCTTTGAACAAAGCGGATGAGTTCTAAACGGGGCAGACAAAGCTGACAGCAGATTTGTCTCTCATAATCCTAGTGTTGACATCAAAAGGATTTTTCCCCATATTTATTGTAAGCTTTCTCCTGAAGTTGTGCGCTGCTTTTAATTGCTCCTAAAAATAGAGGCGTCAATATTTCTGATCGTCCAGTGCCCATTACTAATTGGTTTCTTACCTGTTACAATTAGAATATCTCATCACAGTGCACGAACTCTCTAGTGCCATGAAGAGGCCAGTGCCCATTACTGAACTGATTTCTTACCTGTTACAATTGGAATATCTCATCACAGTGCACGAACTCTCTAGTGCCATGAAGAGGCCAGTGCCCATTACTAACTGATTTCTTACCTGTTACAATTGGAATATCTCAACACAGTGCACGAACTCTCTAGTGCCAAGAAGAGGCCAGTGCCCATTACTAAACTGATTTCTGACAAGTTACAATTGGAATATCTCAACACAGTGCACGAACTCTCTAGTGCCAAGAGGAGGCCAGTGCCCATTACTAAACTGATTTCTGACAAGTTACAATTGGAATATCTCAACACAGTGCACGAACTCTCTAGTGCCAAGAAGAGGCCAGTGCCCATTACTAAACTGATTTCTGATAAGTTACAATTGGAATATCTCAACACAGTGCACAAACTCTCTAGTGCCAAGAAGAGGCCAGTGCCCATTACTAAACTGATTTCTGACAAGTTACAATTGGAATATCTCATCACAGTGCACGAACTCTCTAGTACCAAGAGGTGGCCAGTGACAGGCAATTGATGAAGGCAGATTATATGTTTAATGATTGTAGAAAATGTCCTAATAGTTTCCAGGCATCAGATTACAGTCAACTCTTTCGATTATGATCCGTCAATTGTCTTTTTTTTTTTTTGCTAATCATGAACACATGACACACGATGTATCGCTCGTTTCCGATAAGGCTAGACACACGATCGCGCTCACTCCGAGATCAAGAGATGACTTGAAAGTAAACCATTTGCTCCACATGGGAACAGTCTCTGAACTTGAGACTGGCGCCTACAACGAGCATATAATTTTTGTTCAGCAGAAATATGAAACTACTGGTTCCTGGACATAACACGAGGGACATCAAGGACAGACCTATAGGAGCTAATGGAATGAATAACCAATGACTTCATTAAAGAAAAGAGGGGGGACTGGTTGGGCTCGAGGTAAGACGCCGGCCTCGAGACAGAGAGGTTGTGGGTTAAAGAGAGAAAAAGCTAGGAACGCAAAGAAAAAAAAAAAAAAAATTAAAGAAAAGGACAAACAGTTGGTTTAGTGAAGCGGAAAAAGTGAAGAGAGGGACGGAGTTTAAGCAATGAGCAGTGCCACAAGTGACAACGCTAAAGACATGAGAATGGCTGTGTGTGTCTTGCTGAGTAATTGATTAACCGTACTGATTTCATTGTACACATGGCAGTCCCACGAGTACATAATATTTGTTACAAGATAGGGAATGTTGGTGGTTCTAGAAGCACCGCTTATTGTTAATTCAGTCGGCCATTGACGTTCCATTGACTTTTCATTCATTGATGTTACGTTGACGTTTCATTGACTTTTCCTCTCCTTGACATGCCTATCCATATTAACGTAAATGTAAAAAAAGTTATTTGTTTCCCATCGTTTGTGGTTGTTGTTCTCGTTTTCGATGGAAGGCCGCATGTGGGTCGGTATTTTGTTGTGTTCCTTTTTTGTAAAGCTGTCACCAAACCTTGTAGAAGTGTATGTTCCACCCCACTACTGGCTCCTTACTACCAGCTTTACCGCAGCACTGAATTTATTTGCCCTTCTTCCCCCCCCCCCCCACACACACACACTGACTTTTCAGATTGGACGACTGCAAATGTTCATACTCTCATGAATGTAATTTAATCAACCGTTATGTAATGTAATTGTAAAGTGAATGTAATTTAATCACGACAAAGTAGATAATTGTTTATTATTGATATAGCTGACATTACAGCTCTCTGGGACAACCCAGAAAATGTGTGCACAGCGATGTACGCTGACACTCCTATTTGTTGAAACATGTTGTTCTCTTGAAGGTTTTCTCTACTTTCTGGCTTGGCAAGATTCTTTGAACCTCATACTAAGTAAGGCGGACTGGTTGGTCCCGAGGTAAAACGCCGATCTCGAGACAGAGAGGTTGTGAGTTCAAATCTCGACTGCACCAGCTTGTACTGAAGGGAGGTCAAAAAGTAATGCACACCAATTTTTTTCTCGGAAACTATTCGGGCAAAATGTGTGAAATTTTCACAGATTGTAGCTGAACATCCCCTTTACACTAGCTATTTTGCAACATAATCTCCGTCCAAGCGTATTGCCTTACGCCAACGCGAAACTAGGTCATGAATGCCTCGTTTGTACCAAGTTTTGTCCTGCTCGCGTAGCCATTTTTTAACTGCACGGATCACATCCTCATCATTGTCAAAGTGTTTCCCACGGAGGAATTTTTTGAGTGGTCCAAACAGATGGAAATCTGAGGGAGCCAGACCAGGGCTGTAAGGAGGATGGGGCAGTACAGTCCAACCAAATTTGTTGATTACTTCCCGTGTTACCAGACTTGTGTGAGGGCGTGCATTGTCATGTTGAAGCAACAAATCTGCAGATGGCTTATTAGGCCGAACTCTGTGGAACCGATTTTTGAGTTTTGTCAGTGTATTGATGTAAGCTGTCGAGTTGATTGTCTCACCTCTTGTAATTACATCAACAAGAATCACACCATCAATGTCCCAGAAGACAATGATCATCACCTTTCCGGCTGATGGAGATGTTTTGAATTTTTTTCTTTTTGGTGACTGCGGATGATGCATTGACTGCATTTTTGTTTCAGGCTCATAATAATGTGCCCACGTTTCGTCACCGGTAACAATTTTTGGACAAAAACATTTCTCCTTCAACACCGAAACGCTCCAACAATTCAGAACAGAATGTTTTCCTTTGAACTCTGTGATCATTTGTTAGGCACCGAGGAACCCATCGAGCGCAAATCTTTGAATATCCGAGAGTTTTAAAAATTGCGATTGCACTTCCCTTGCTGACTGTAAGCTGCAATGCCAATTGCTGACTAGTGATACGCCTATCCTTACGAATAATGGCATCAGCCCGGTTTAACATGTCTGTGCTGGTAGCCGAGGCAACACGTCCAGAACGCGGTAAATCATGCAGCTCCACTCTTACACTTTCTGCAGCTTTAATTCTCTGAACCCAGCGACTAACTGTGCTCCTATCGACTGCAGAACATTTGTACACTGCACACAGTCGTTTATGAATGTTTGCCACAGTTTCATTTTCCGCAACCAGAAATTCTATGACAATTCGCTGTTTGTAACGGACATTGTTGACAAGCTCCATTTTAACGGTTCATAGATTGCGTAATATTTTTCAGAATGCTGTGCAATTTGGTGCACATAATTGGAACATGTCATATTCCAAATGTGCAAAATTTCATATTCCTATCTTTATTATTAGCCGAGAAAAAAATTGGTGTGCATTACTTTTTGACCTCCCTACGTATTTTTACTTATGATTTCTCTCAGCGGCAAACACTCCTGGTCTCAGCAGCAAGGTCCGGCTTATGATTTCTCTCTGCGGCAAACACTCCTGGTCTCAGCAGCAAGGTCCGGCTTATGATTTCTCTCTGCGGCAAACACACCTGGTCTCAGCAGCAAGGCCCGGCTTATGATTTCTCTCTGCGGCAAACACACCTGGTCTCAGCAGCAAGGCCCGGCTTATGATTTCTCTCAGCGGCAAACACACCTGGTCTCAGAAGCAAGGCCCGGCTTGTGATTTCTCTCAGCGGCAAACACACCTGGTCTCAGCAGCAAGGCCCGGCTTATGATTTCTCTCAGCGGCAAACACACCTGGTCTCAGCAGCAAGGCCCGGCTTATGATTTCTCTCTGCGGCAAACACACCTGGTCTCAGCAGCAAGGCCCGGCTTATGATTTCTCTCAGCGGCAAACACACCTGGTCTCAGCAGCAAGGTCCGGCTTGCAACGTCAATTGCTCATGGACGGAAAAAATTAGAGTACCTCCAAAGTCGGAGTTATCGGCCTGTGTGACGAGGGACCCCTATGCACATGGCTTCCAGGGGAAAAACGGATAAACACGAAAAATTCAGTTCCTAGACTCTAAAGACGTCGTCAGAGGTGACGTCTGGCGAAGACTTTCTGGTTATATTAGACCGAGTCGCCATCGAAAATAAAAGTTGTTACCGTTATAGAGTTATTTAATTACGTTACTTTTTTTTCTTAATTCATATATGTATGCCAAACTTATGCAGTCTCGATACCGCATCCTTCAGTGTTAATGCCCAACATGAGTTGTTGAGGGTCTTCAAGATATCACACTTGAGTTATTTGTGGGTCATCATCATTGAACTCCGAACATGACCATAGGTGTTCAGATCCCCTCCTCAGCAAGTCCCTCAGTGTCCAGCGACTGACGACTCCAGTTCTATGTTGGTTGATAAGTCTTCTTATACGCCCACTAAGTTTCTCGTTTCTGGCTGTGCCCATCATAACTCCTATCTCTTTCATCCGAAAGAGTGACGTGGACTCATGGTTGTCGAAGTCCTATGCCCTTCCCACATATCGAAAGACATTGATGACGTCCGCCCGATCAATTGGTTGATCGTCCTCAACGACAGCGCAGCTAGCTAACCTGTCCGCGCTTTCATTTTCCCGTACTCCCGCATGTCCAGGGACGTCCACTAAGGTGACCCTGCGTATTTTTTTTAAATGTTTACACTGACTCCACTCATTGCCTGCGTACAGTGCTCGCCTCCACTTTTTTTTGTCGTGCTTATCGAATCACTTAGTATCTCTGTATGGCCGTAAAGACATCTCACTTGGGTATGGCCGTCTATACATCTCATTTGTGTATGGCCGTCGAGACATCTCACTTGTGTATGGTCGTCAAGACATCTCACTGGTGTATGGCCGTCAAGATATCTCACATGTGTGTGACCGTCAAGACATCTCACGTGTGTATGGCCGTCAAGACATCTCGCTTGTGTATAGCCGTCAAAACATCTCACTTGTATATGGCCGTCAAGACATGTCACTTGTGTATGGCCGTCGAGACATCTCACTTGTGTTTGGCTGCCAAGACATCTCACTTGTGTATGGCCGTCAAGACATCTCATTTGTGTATGGCCGTCAAGACATCTCACTTGTGTATAGCCGTCAAAACATCTCACTTGTATATGGCCGTCAAGACATCTCATTTGTGTTTGGCTGTCAAAAAATCTCACTTGTGTATGGCCGTCAAGACATCTCACTTGTGTATGGCCGTCTAGACCGCCCACTTGTGTGTAACCGTCAAGCAGAAGAATCCGAGGTCAGCCTGCGAGTTATTTCGTGGATGTGAATCCCCTCCTCACTACCACCATCATTTTTGTCTCTTTCCCGCATGACTGGAGCACTGAACCCACTTCTGAGACGTCTGTTTCTCATGGATGCCAGTTGTGAACATTTCCAACCATTGACTGATAATTGGTCACGACAAAATTTCCTCTACTGTCCTTACTTATTTATGCGTAGTTTTTTTTTTTTTCAGCTTCGAGATGAGTGATAGTCTGTGCTCCTTTTTTAGCCTCATCCGCTGTCAGCTTTCCGATTACTTCTAGTATATCGTCTATTCATGCTTTACGAGAATGACGCCTGATTGCTCCTGTCACAATAAAGGCCCAATCAACTGCTTCTCTGAAAGCGCTTCTCAATAACTACTTCAATCTGATGCTCAATATGTAGATTATTTCAAAGCAAGTTCCACTCTTTTATGCAATGTTTCGGTCTTTGACTCCAGCTGGGAAAGCTCATCCCAGGCTTTAACCTTGCAGCACAGACTCTAAAATGCTTGTAAAAAGCAATTGACTTATATAATATATGCAGTTTAAATATAATTCATCCATGTTTCATTGAAGTTAATTATATAAATTAACGACACAGATTGTAATGAAATTTGCGGTTAAAAATGAAACAATTCATGCTAGAAAGTTAAATATAGTTAATTTTAGAATGCTTCCCTTCTCACAACACAAGAATATAAAATGAATGAAAACAGAGGATATTGTTAGCTGTCTCCAATATAAACCACTGCAATAAAATATCAATTCTAAGAAGCAAGTGAATGTTGTAATCTCAGGGGAAATTTGCTCTCTAGATTCGTTTGACTTCCGGCGTTGAGAGGACATGAAATAACCTTGACATTGTTCTTAGGGTCACCTTACACATGGTGTGTTATATGTCGTTAAATATTGTTATACTTTTTACCCTTTTCTTGGGGATGCCTTCCTCTACTTACTATATTTTTGGATCTGGTTGTTAATGCCTGTTGTTAAATGATATTTGCTGAAAGAGGTTATCTTGTCCAAACCAGTTGTTGTCTCTGGGATGAAGCTCAGCTAACGTATAACTCACACTCATTTCGTTTTTCCTTTTAAAACTGTTCTCTTATTGTCAAAGTCAGTATTTTTGGAAAACACCTCATTTCTGTAGCCATGATCTTTCTTTTCTGCATTGCTCTTAATGTCCACCTTTGACACTGAAGCACAGCGCTGACAGAAATACTGACTTGTGGATTTATTGTGTTGATCGGCACATGTTTGGACTCTGTAATGGCTGTTCGATTATCTCATTACTCAGGTAATGTTCACCAATAAAGGTTGCATTTGACGATGACGTTGATTGGAACTAAAATGTCACGTGGTGATTTAAATAGCAGCGCCTGTATTTGATTGGTGGGAACGAAACTTGGTTCACTAGATCAAGAAATACACATTTATAAGACTGAACATAGATGAAGATGCACATAAATAAAATAAAACTTTGACAATTAACACGGACATAAACATATTTCAAAAAGAAAAGAACACTTAGATCACACACAAAAATAAATAATTGTCAACCTGAATTAAGAATTAAACTCAGGTCAATCAACGTAAGACAAGTGTGTTAACTCTATTTTTTTTACGTTTATATCATTCATGGCGCTGCTCCATAAACATGTTTATTTATTTTTTATTTTATTTCTGTGTAATATCGGAATGAAATTGTGTATTATGATACAGATACATATAGGCAAGTGTAGATAACAGTATGGTAAACATCGTTGGCAAATATATGCGAATCATAAAAAAACATGTACTGGCAACAAACAGCAGCTATAGGAATTAACAACCAAACAGGACTTTTTTCAATTTATAAAACAAGGAGTTAAACAAGGCTGTGTTCTGTTGCCAGATTTGTTTTCACTTTACAACGAACATATTATGAGATCAATAGTAGACAAAAAAGGAATTAAAGTTAACGGTCACAACATAAATAATTTGCGATATGCGGATGACACAATCTTAATAGCAGAGACAGAGAATGAATTACAAGAAATGATAATAGTAAAAGAAAGCAACAAGAAAGGTCTCAGTCTGAATAGCAAGAAAACAGAAGTAATGGTTATTTCGAAGAAACAATCATCACCATCATGCAGCATAAAAATAAACGAGACAAATCTGAAACAAGTGCAACGTTTCAAATACTTGAGCACAATAATAACATCAGATGGGAGATACACCACAGAAATAAAAAGTAGAATAGCTCAGGCCAAAATAGCATTTCAGAAAATGAAAAATATCTTAAGCAACAAATCTATGTTAGAGAGAGAAAGAGAGTTCATCAGTGCTATATAGAGCCAATTCTGACATATGGACGCGAATCATGGACAGTAGACAAACAAATGAAAAGACGATTAGAGGCTACAGAGATGGGATTTCTCAGAAGAATGTTGAAAGTTCCCTGGACAGCTAAAAAGACCAATGAGGAAGTTCTCAAAGAGGCCACCTCAAAAAGGGAGCTCCTAAAAAACATCAGCAAGAAACAATCAACATTTTTCGGGCACATTGTGAGAAGAAGAAAGTTGGAATACTTGGTTACAACTGGCAAAATAAAAGGAAAGAGAGATTGTGAACGACAAAGTTAGCTAGAGATGGTCCCAGAGGTAGACGGTAAGCCTGCAGTTAGTACCAGCAGAGTTAGCGAGAGATGGTCCCAGAGGTAGACGGTAGGCCCACAGTTAGTACCAACAGAGTTAGCTAGAGATAGTCCCAGAGGTAGATGGTAAGCCCACAGTTAGTACCAACAGAGTTAGCTAGAGATGGTCCGAGAGGTAGACGGTAAGCCCACAGTTAGTACCAGCAGACTTAGCTAGAGATAGTCCCAGAGGTAGACGGTAAGCCCACAGTTAGTACCAGCAGAGTTAGCTAGAGAGACAGCTGCATAGACTGCAGTTGGTTATATGAACGTCATAATGAGTTCAAGCCAGAGATTAGGTGAACCTATACATTTACTTCGAGCAGCGAAACGGTTATCGTATCAGATCGATGACAATAAAAACTATTTACAATATATAGTTAGCTGAAGTCCATCACCGACGGTAGTCGAAGTACTCAGCGACCTAATCTACACAGAACAGTTACTTGAGGTTTACATAGCATGACATTGTATATATTGATATGATGCATTGTCATGAACACTCTTCACTTACACAACAAGGAATTATTGACATTTAATGCACCAGACTTTGTGCAGTCTTCGGTTGGTAGAGTTGTGTTTAGTGCCAAGTAGCAAGAGATCTCTTGAAGCTACAAGTGATCACAATCTCGAGAACACGACTCAGATAGAGCAGCATTAAAGGTCACGGCCACAGAAGATTTGAACCCAGGCATAGGAATTCCCCAAAGTTCTATTTACACTTGAATAGAAAAAAAAACACAGCGCTCTACTAAAAATAAACTTGAACTGGATCCGGATGAACCAGAAAGTACCAGGATCATACAGCTTAAACGAACAGTATATTGTAACAGAGACACACAAAAACAGCACAGACAGAAAAAAAACATGGCTGTTTTTTAGCTATTTATTTTCCTAAAGTAACAATCGAAACTCTGCAGTCCAGATCAGAAGTCATCTATTTTCCTAAAGTAACAATCGAAACTCTCCGGCCCAGATCAGAAGTCATTTATTTTCCTAAAGTAACAATCGAAACTCTCCAGTCCAGATCAGAAGTCATCTATTTTCCTAAAGTAACAATCGAAACTCTCCAGTCCAGATCAGAAGTCATTTATTTTCGTCAAACAACTGAACCCGAGTCTATTAATATTCGGACATTTTCATTTTCTTCAGTGTCTAACCTTTTAGCTGAGAGATGGGCAGTCGAGCCAATTGACCAGTCATGGGTCACTGTTCCCTAAAATTGATAGTGGAGGCATCTGAGGACAATTTGTGCGCCTTTTGAGTATTAAAAATGGAGAATGAGGGGGAAAAGTCGAGTTGTGAAGAATTAAATGAATTGCAGTGGTGCCTCGTATTTCGAACTTAATTCGTTCCAGAAGGTTATTCGAACTAGAAATTGTTCGAAGTTCGAATATTTGTGTTTATCGACTAGAAATAATGGAAAGTGAATGCATTCGTTTCCAGACTTTAAACAACAAACATTTTGCTAAACGTAAACAGAAAATACACTGAATGTAAGGTAAAGACAACAATTAGATGGCCCTAAAATATCTATTGTAACTTAGTTTGGAATGCTGGCCTGGCTAGTTTAGTGGAATAGAAAGGTCACTATTTGGAAGGGGAGTCCGCTTTTATAAACACACCAAATAACTGTACTTCTGACGTTATCTCTCCGCGCTCTCTCTTTCTCCTGCCTCTTAAACACTACTGGAGACAAAGGCGCGCCTCCCAGCACCAGAGCTGGAAGTTGTCAGCCACCCACAGCTGATGGCTTGCGCCATGATCGGTGAACCAAAACCATCCAGATCCTGTTCCACTTCTCCGTGGTGCCTCCAGTAACAAACTAACCTGTCTAGTCTGGCCAAGCGAGTAGAGATCCAAGAGGAAAGACAACCCGGTACTCAAAAATGTCGTGCTGAAGTCGGATGGGTTGGGCCGAAAGACGCAAATATAACAGTTATACTGCAAAACACAACGCAACGCAGGCACACCCACTTAACGTCCTTTTAAGGGCGGATGACGAAGAGGAATTCTACAGTCTACGAATACTCTAGAATACTTTAGTCATCGGGCGAACTCAAGCAAGCAAACACTACTGGTTATGAGCTTCACTTTCCCCCTTTTCTCCGTTCCGGCGTTTTACTAGTTCCTTTTTTTCCCACTTCAATCATAAATACTGCACAGACTACACCCCTTCTCTAAGGCTCTGTTGCTTTCACTCTAGATGTTTCAGATTAGTCCTTATAACCAAACATACCAACAAGCACTGACAATACATGAGCAAGAGAAAATACAGGACGCACAACAGAATCGTCAAATGCATTTTAGGTTGTTTCTTCCAATGTGCCTGTGCACGCGAGGTTCAAACTTTCAAACATTAATTTGAAACACCGATCAAAATTCACTCAAATCGAGCTGAGGAACGTTCGAAGATAGGCTCGGTTGTTGTACGAGGCTCCACTCTCCATAATTTGTTGCAAGGTTGCCGCTACAGAGCAGCGGTTAGTGTACTAGTTTATTGAAGACAAGAGGGCGTGTTCTATATCGATCGATTCATTCTAGGTTCACACAGTCTTAAATTGGCACCGAATTCTTCTGGACAACAAAAACGGCACTGGTGTAATGCTGGCCATATAACTGAAGAAACGTCCGATGGGTACTAATATCACGTTTCCTAAACAACACGAGACGTGATGTTTTAGAAAACAACAACAGACTGATTTAACAGCGTTCCTGTTGCTACTTACTAATGCTCTACTATAATTAAATCTGAAAGTAGTATCATTACAATTTATTCTACAGCTCTAATATTAATTCTGAAAATGACACTATTACTTATTTATTGCTTCTACTACTATTACTACTACAACAACTATAACTACCATTCCAATACAATAGTCTACTAACAGTTGGCCTTTGCTTCTTGCAAATATAACGTGCTTTAGCTAACCAAACGTTAACTATATATACGTGCCTCGTAGATTCAGAAAAGGTAAAACCGATAGAGTAGCCGCTCTTTGGTCTCCAAATGTTCCATCTTAGCTTTATTTTTCTTGTTTCTATTTATAGAATCTTCATTACTGTAGCGGATTATAATTCAATCACAATCCAATCTCTTGCCAGATGATATATACAGATTATGCAGTATATGCAGGGTATATGAATGGGGGAAGCAGGAGCATACATAGAATGCCCAAATAACACTAGGGATATGGAAACGATAGCAGCAGAGAAACACTGTCACAATTACAGTGCCGAAAGGCAAGCACTAAAGTTGGCAAATGAAATACTGCTGAACAAATCTGGCCCACAGCTTGTTGTGTTTTTAACAGATGCAAAATCAGCCCTCCAGGCACTACAATCTAGAAAATTATCAAATTCACAGATCTTATTGGCTGAATTCTGCAAGCATTACAAGGTCACGTTGAAGTGGATCGCATCTCACTATGAAATACCATGAAACTAGAAAGCAGACCAAATGGCAAAGGAAGGCGCAATAGGCAGACAACGAGATGCTCTAGTTTCATACTATCGGAGGAAACAGATAATCAATCAGAAGACCCGAAGCATCAAATCAAGACGCCTACTATAATATGAATATATGGGGATAAATTATTATACGCCATAGAACCAGGCACAATCATGCTCAAGGTATACACAATTCAAGATTTTACCTCACATGTACATGACAAGCTCCTCATATTGCAGAACACTTACTTAAGTCTGTACTGAATATAATAGACTGAGGAAAACTCATTGGTCCATAGATACAACACTATAGGTAAAAAAAAAATATATATATATATATATAATATATATATATATATATATATATATATATATATATATATATGGGGCGCTACAAGAAATAAAAAAAAAAAACAGTTAAATTTATGCAAGAAACGACAATGCAGTTGTAGACAACACTTCAAGCGAACAAAAGATAGACATAAAGACATTTTAAAAATGTTAATGCAGTGTACTCACAAAAAACGAGAGCCCCTAAGATATATATTTACTACGATAAGCAGAACAATTAACTGGTCTGTTAATCCCGTCACAGACGAATGTTCAGAAATGAAAGCTTGACTGCACTCACGTGACTGGTCCGTTGATCACGCCATCGTTTCCCTTCCCAGATGTGGAAATTCCCATTGTCTTGTCATGACGTCATTCAAAACTGCAAGAGGTCGCCATCAACGTTGTAGATCTGATCATTTCGAATAACTCATACTCCTGACGGTACTTAATGTTACAGAAATTGAAATAAATGTCCTAGGAAATTGTTTGGTATACCATAGAATGTATCCAAGACAAGTACAGATGTAAGAGGAATGGACATACATTCAAAATTATCCCCCATAATCAAGAAAAGATGGTGAACACATAACAAGAGCCAACAAAAGAATCGATAAGGAAGTCCTCAAAGAGGAAACAGACGGAAAAGAATAAGAGGACGACCTAGAGAGAAACATTAAAAAGGACACAGGGGCATGAGCCAACAAACGCGGGATTCGGCCCTTTTGCTAAGTTTGAGAGACTCGCCAAAACCAGGGGCGTGTTGCAAGACACTTAATATCAAGGTTCGCCGAACAAGGAGAGTCTAGAATTGTTACCCTATGGGCCGTGCCGTTTCCGTTCGAAGGGACAACAGACAGACACGCAGATTGATAGATACATGGGCAGAAAGAAAGACAGACAGGCAGGCAGACGGTCTGACTACCGTATCTAATAAAGAACATATACTCACATATGACATATTGTTATAGTGCTAATTTAATTTACCGTATTCAATTATATGTACTCTTATTTGCTTCAATAACTTGACTTTCTGGATAGCCGGGACATTTTGATGCTGGCTACCACTATCCTCCATCGTTACCTGTCTAACAATGATCTTTGTGCTTTTTACAGATTCCAAGACATGTCCATTATGTTGTATTCAATTTCCATCTCTGTTCCGGTTTCCCAACCTCTATCTGGCCGTAGAATTGTCGTTGCCATGTTGATCGTGTCGTCATCCAGATATACTTTTCTGCAATCTTACTGCTGCTCCTCATTGTTTGTATTTAAATAGACGTAGACGTTTTGTGTTGTTGTTGTTGTTGTTGTTGTTGTTTACGGCAGGCTGCGATATCAGTTCTTTTTCTTCTACCTTTCAGCCCCCTGTGGAACATATGTCTACATCAATAACACTTTCCTAGCTGTTATGTTTCTTGACATTCTCTTAAGATCATTCCAAGTCTTTCCCATCATATTCATCTCTGTTTCCATCTGTTTTCTCCAAGAATATTTTGGTCTTCTTCTGTGTCTTTTTCCTTGGGAATTCCAGAAAAGGGCATGTTCTGTAATATTTTCATTTCTCTTCCGCAGTGTGTGTCTTATCCAGCCTCATCGTCTTCGCTGTATTTCTTAATCCACTGGCATTTGACTGATACTTTTCCTTAATTCTATGTTAGTGATTTTGTCCATCCATTTCCATCCTTTTATTTTGCGCAAGAATCCATTAATGATGTTCTGTATCTCCACGGTTGTTGATATCAGCTCATTTCGGTTGAATACATACAACTTTAGCGCAGAATTTTGAAAACAACCGGGTTGCCACCTCTCCTTGATCCCTACTGACTTGTAACAACTCTGTAGGCCCTCAACGAAGAGGTGTAGTTGAATCATGAACAGTTCTAATAAACAGTCAGCTTTGAATCTGAGTAATGGTTAGTATTTAATGAATTATGCTGA
The DNA here is from genome assembly GCA_032433765.1 of Megaustenia siamemsis. NCBI lineage: Eukaryota > Metazoa > Mollusca > Gastropoda > Stylommatophora > Ariophantidae > Megaustenia > Megaustenia siamemsis. Next base: position 81,504,194 of record JAVIAB010000047.1, on the reverse strand, counting down.
TCTTGTCACCTACAACTTACAGTCTATTTTGATAAACGGTCTTTGTATGACACGTCTATGATGAATCTGTAGCAATCTAGCTAGACGTTATTATCTTGAAGAGTCCTCTTCGAGAGTCCATGTCCTGTAGGCATATAAGCATACAGATGTTACTTGAGCATGTATCAATGTTATTATTGATTTCCTGCTATTGTGATCTTTTCACACATAATTTAGTACACAGACAGCAACAATTATCGAATTTGCTCTTCTAAAAATGGTATATGGGAACATACACGCACAAACTTCCAGCAATTTACGCCATCAAGAAAAAACCTCTTTCAAATATCAAAACTCCATTATAGAAATAAATAAACAAAATAGATGGAAAACATCAAATGAAAATGAGCGCAAAAAAATGTTACAGTGACAGGGAAACCAGAAAAATGGCAAGGGAAATCAAAAAGTCACATAAGCCCGCGGTAATATTTTTCCTGTAACAGATTTGTACAAGATGTTACGAAATATTCCTATTGCGGGGATGGGGGGGGGGGGGGAGAATGGGTGGACATTCCAAAATATATTAGATGTCATTGTCTGCTGCAGACAAAGAAACACGGTGGACAAATGTGGCATCTGTTGTGTGGTTATTGGTTCCTTGTGACGTGTGCTGCTGGTTTGATGTGTGGGTCACCGTGTTAATAACATAGCGTTTGGTTGTATTTCTGCGCGTGCTGATGCGTCCAGTCAAAGATCGGACAATACAGCCAGGCTCCCCCCCCCCCCCAATGTCCGTCCCTATGATAAAGCATATAAAGTCGAGCACATTTCATTAAAAGGAAGCCGCGGAGGCTGAGTGGTTAGGGCGTGCGCTACTACTTTTGGATCCTCGATTCAATCCACGCGAGTAGTGTTTTATTATTTTTTTCCTAGGACCGTCTTAAGGGTTCACGCAGTGACTGAAAATATGTACATGATTTCTTTCTGAGCACGTAGGCCGCCGGTCTGGCGTGAAATCGATGGCTTGTGGTCATTGAAAGATATTGACGCTATACCATATTCCACATACACCAAGAGTCGTTAAAACTCTTGTTCATATAAACATACATATATATATATATATGAACAAGAGTTTTAACGCCTCATGGATATATATATGAACAAGAGTTTTAACGCCTCATGGATATATATATGAACAAGAGTTTTAACGCCTCATGGATATATATATGAACAAGAGTTTTAACGCCTCATGGATATATATATGAACAAGAGTTTTAACGCCTCATGGTGTATGTGGAATATGGTATAGTGTCAATATCTTTCAATGACCACAGGCCATCGATTTCATGACATCTTTTTTGTTTTCTTTAAGACGACTGTATATATATATATATACAGTCGTCTTAAAGAAAACAAAAAAGAAAATTGATAAAAATGAAGATTAGAAAAGAGACAGTTTGGATATAAAAGTAGTTTGATATTATCATCATCATGTGCCATACCGATTGGCGTTGGTGATCATGTCCTTCCACAATCTTCATATAAATTATGCACACTGTACATCATATAAATTATGTTTTTGACTGTTTACCATGCCATGACAACAAGCAATCTAATATCTTCCCTCTTTGTCGTCCGCAACTTCGCTTTCCCCGTATTCTGAATGATGTAACCAAATATTCTAAATTTCCTCCTCTCATGATGTGCCCGACAAATGTTCATTGTTTCTTTCTGTTTCTTATGAGCTCCCTTTTGTGTTGGCATCTTTGAGAACTTTCTCATTGGTCTTTTTAGCTGTCCAGGGAACTTTCAACATTCTTCTGAGAAATCCCATCTCTGTGGCATCTAATTGTCTTTTAATTTGTTTGTCTACTGTCCATGATTCGCTTCCATAGGTCAATATTAGCCCTATATAGTACCGATGAACTCTCTTTCTCATTTCTATTGACATAGATGAGTCGCACAATTTATTTTTTCATTTTCTGAAATGCTATTTTGACGTGAGCTATTCTGCTTTTTTTATGTGGTGCGTCTTCTATCTGATGTTATTATTGTGTGCAAGTATTTGACGCGTTGCACTTGTTTATGTTTATGTTTATGTTTATGTTTATGTTTATGTTTATGCTGCATGATGGTGGTGACATTATCGATGAGAGACAGGAATAAAGGCAAGTTGACGATAGCCTTGTAGGTGCTGGGAAAAATGCTTTACCGACAATTATTTTTTTTTCTTTTCATCTACGTGTCTGGCACTACTGACAGATTTCAGCAAGCATTGATCGCTATCTACAGTCACTCTTTTCATCTACGTGTCTGGCACCACTGACAGATTTCAGCAAGCACTGATCGCTATCTACAGTCACTCTTTTCATCTACGTGTCTGGCACTACTGACAGATTTCAGCAAGCACTGATCGCTATCTACAGTCACTCTTTTCATCTACGTGTCTGGCACTACTGACAGATTTCAGCAAGCACTGATCGCTATCAACAGTCACTCTTTTGGTTTATACGAAGTGGAAACCTGTCTATTCTTAGATGTTATCTTCTAGTCTCCTTCTGTCTACCTCTTCTTCTTCCTCCTTTTAACATTTTCTGGCAGAGTGGTCTTTGCAAGGCAGATAATCGAGATACGTAGAAAACCAATTCGTTTTTCCTTTCTTCACAACAGTCAAAAAGATCCTGATATTCAATCTGAATGTACCAACACTACAAGAGGAAGATAACGTTATAGTTGAGACCATAAAATCGAGAGATGAATCAATAGCTGTCTTCTCCTCCCTTTCAACTCCCTGTGGAGCATGGGTCTTCAATAAACACTTTCCAAACCGTTCTTTTCATGTCATTCTTTTAAGATCATTCCATGTCTTCCACATCATCTTCATCGCCGCTTAATTTTTGTCTTTCCATGACTGTTTTGGTCTTGGTCTTTGTCTTTTTCCTTGGGAATTCCATAATAGACCTGTTGTGTAATACTCTCAGTTGGCTTTCGCAGTGTGGGTCCTATCCAGCGTCATCGACTTCACTGCATGTCTTTATCCATAAGTATTTGACTTGTACTTTTCCATAATTCTACGTTAGAGATTTTGTCCCACCATCTCCATCCTTTTATTCTGCGCAAGCATCAATTAAATTGTTTTTTCACTATATTGATCCACACACACACCCTTACATGTGTAACCCCATTACATTACAGGCTTGTGGAATGTGGACCTACAATAACCTACATTGAAACAATAAGCAACACTGGTCAGTGATGTAATAGGAAACTCTTTATATATAACTTTCGAATCTGATCATCAGAAGTAGTTCTCTAGGTCGAGCAAATGTGTTGCTCTTGGAATCAATCTTCAGAACAGTCGGCAAGTATTTCACATCACGTGTTGTTGTTGTTGCGTTCGACAGCTTTCAACTCTGACGAAGTCCCTAGAGACTAGGAACTGAATTTTGCGTGTTAATCCATTTTTCCCTGGCAGCCGTGTGCACAGGGGTCCCTCGCCGCACATGCAGATAACTCCGACTTCGGAGATACTAATGTTTTTTTCCGTCGATGAGGAACTAACGTTTCAAGCCGGGCCTCGCTGCTGAGACCAGGGGTGGTTGTCGCAGAGAGAAATCATAAATAAAAATCCCAACCGGTGGAGCCGAGATTGAACCCACAACTTGTATGTCCCGAGGCCGGCGTCCTGCCTCGAGGCCAACCAGTCCCCCATGGACTTGGAATATGAGGAAACTGCAACAAGGAACACTTTTCATGCGTAGCATGCAATGGTTCCTGCCGCCTATCCACCATATACCAGAAGTTCACGTCCTCCCGAAAGTGATGATCGTCATATTTCTTTAAAAATATAAAGCGCTTGATGATTTTAGGCCATCGTTGTTGACTCAAATTTCGAACATATAAACACACAGTTAGTCGTCAGATTATCCCCGTCGCACATCAAACTACAGACTGTAAGTTTAGCGTTACGCCGGTCTAGGGATTTCAGACGAGCCATTACGATGACGTAGCACACATAACAATGGCGCAAGCACAGCAATGACACGCCCTTTATATTCTTGATTACACTAGTCAATGTAGCCTACGACGAACAGAACACGGTGCAAATTCCCTAAAGAGATAAAACTGCGGCTGACGAAGCATTTCACATTAATAAGTAACATAGAAATAACTTGCGTCAAGCAAATCCAACAACGGCCATGAACAGCACCAATGTGACGTAAAGCGTAGAACAAACCTAGACGATAGAAGGTCGCATTCACAACACTTGATTTGTTGAAAATGGAATATCGTCGGCGTACGACATTGTTTTATCAGCGTAGATGTAATAAGTAGATTATTATCTTGACTTTAACGCATAGGAGTGCGATGGAGAACTGAAATTAATCAAATTAGGATGATGCTCATGTCGTTATGAAGTAATGAACGTGACTAAGCGCAGTCCACGATCAAATTGCTTTGCCTCTCCTCTCTTCTATTTTTTTCCTGATCACCATCATTGCACAGCCTATCCATACATTTTTCTTAAATTATCCTTATTTATCTGGAAGCATTGGCGACGCCCCAAGTTAAGTATCTACAATAATTTTTATATGAGAGAAGCACAACATACCATTATCAATCGAGTGGTTCTAACCTGTTCCTTACGCTCAGCCAGACATCTTGAACTCAAGTGCTTTATCTAGTTCGAAGCCAAGCCATCACACTAGCTTTGTATAGACATTATCATAAACCAATTATATGAAGGTTCATTTATGTGCATGCCAGAAAAATATAAATAAACAGTTCTTCTCTTCTAACACATGTGTTGTTTTATTTGTCAGTAAACAACGAGCGGCAAAGCTATCTATTTCGATGAACGTCGCAGTGTTAGAATAATTTCCATTTTCTTTTTTTTTTTTTGTGTGTGGGACGAAACAAGTGAGTGAGTCAAGAGAAGAAACGCAAGAGAATGTGGTAGCCGCGTCAGCAACGACTATTCACCTTTAGTTGCAGCAGGATCTCACGATAATGCGGGGACACATTACTAGCAAATCACAATTTATAATTAGTGCACTAGACGGCCATCATTGATCACTAATGCACTAGAACATCGCTTCGTTTCGTCAGGAATTACAGAAAACAAAAAGACAAACAATCAATCAAAAAGAATTAGTTTTAAAAGTCATCGAGCTGCCGTTATCTCATGATCATCATTTATAGCGTTATTACAATGTCCGTATCATTCCAAGCTGTTTCTTTCTGACAGCACTGGAAAATCTCAGTACAAACAGGAATATTTTAGCACACAGAAGATCTCAACACGCAGGAATATTTTAGCACACAGGTCTCAACACACAGGAAGATTTTAGCACACAAAAGATCTCAAAACACAGGATGGTCTACGTGCACCGAGGAAGATCTAAAAACACAGGAAGATTTCAGTACACATAGAAATATCGCAGTACACACAGGAATATTTCAATACACAAAATGATCACTCTATAATGACGAGCCCCACTTTTCACCGAATTATCGTCTGCTCTAAATCGCCATGCTCCAAAAAGTCCATAGTGGTGAATGTGTGAGTGTATGTGGTCTCTGAAATGGGGTGGAGTGCGGTGGAATGAGGAGAGCGAGATTTAGAGAGAGAGAGAGAGAGAGAGAGAGAAAGAGAACGCAGATGTATATTAATAAAAATGGTATTAACTAAAGAGATATGCAAAACAACTATTTGGATGGGAAAAAACATATATAAAACACCAGAAAATACATTGCATGTAGAAGCAAATTCTAAGACAAAAACACAACGTATCTCAACTATTCCTCCTGTTTAAGAAACAATCTAGCAATAACATTTTGAATGTCAAAACATGACAGAAATAATATAGAGTATTTTAGCCTAGGAGAAATAATATAGAGTATTTTAGCCTAGGAGAAATAATATAGAGTATTTTAGCCTAGGGGAAATAATATAGAGTATTTTAGCCTAGGAGAAATAATGTAGAGTATTTTAGCCTAGGAGAAATAATATAGAGTATTTTAGCCTAGGAGAAATAATATAGAGTATTTTAGCCTAGGAGAAATAATATAGAGTATTTTAGCCTAGGAGAAATAATATTTTGAGTAGAACTTTGACGTTTTATGCAAAACACGTAGGGTTGTTCAACCTGAAGGAGTCAACTAGAAAGTGCGGAGGAATATCTGTCTTTAAACAAAATTGAAATCTTCATCCCAACGTTGTGCTACCATTGCCAGAAATAGACTCTAGACTTAAGAACAATCAGAGAAATAGTCAACACGAGACTTGGTTACACCAGAGGTTCTCAACTGCTCCTTTACCGCGGACCCTCATTAAATACGTTTTGTAGTCACTGGCCCTCAGAATTTATTTTCTTTTGTGCTTCCATTCATTTATTCAATCACTCTTTCTATTTAGCTACAAAATATCATACTATTCTTTAAACTTTTGTAAAAAAGTAAAGTACCCCTGTCACGGCAAGTGGCGTACAGAGAAATATGTTGTTAGTGACCATATATTTTACAGACCTTCGGTACATGATTTTTGGGGTAATGTGGTCGGTATTACGCCCGTGTTGCTTCACTTTCCCTGAAAAAAATCAGGTACTCATTAAAGGCTGGGTGAACCCGGAAGCTGTCGGTTGGGATCGAACCCTACCTCTTGTCCTTTGTAGTCCAGTTCACTAACCACTGAACTATCGCGGCTCCCTTTAAACTTTTGCGGACCCCATAATTCGACATGGCGGACCCCTCGGGGGTCGCATGTCTCAATTTGAGAAACGCTATGTTAGACGATTGACAAGAAACAGCGTTAGAGATAATATTGGAGATAAGATGAAAGATGGAGGATTTATAAAAAAAATTTAGGAAAAATTCTCGCCATAGAATACATAAAGAAACAACAGACAAAATGGTTTGGTCAAGTGATGTGACAGAATGACCAAAACACAATACAGCGAGACTTCAATAAACGTTGCGAGAACACCAAACTCAAGTAACGACCACGAAAAAGAGAGACTGATCAAATTTCAGAGTCAACCACACTACTTAAAGCTACAGAGATCTTCACAGAATCAGAACATAAACCACCAGGATAGACCGAATGTTTCACAGACTACAAATAACACATAGTTGCTGTACAAAATACCACAAACAACCAAACACTCAAAAACATAAGAAGTGAACAAACATAAATATCTAAGAATATCACAATTGCAATCCAGTAGTTGGTATCCCACTGTGGAATTGGCGGTAATCAGAGGCAGAAACAATATCTAAAACAAGCAGCAAAATAGAACAGTTCTGCCACAAGGTGGTCACATCCAGATAAATCAAAACCATTATATACAACAAATTCCACTCGGAGCGGGAAAGTAGGTTGCACATAGCAACTACAGTGACCACATCCACTAATTACAGAGATTCCAGCAGACCATCATCTTCCGTCCGAGAACCTGACACTGGAGACTTCTAAGTCACTTCGACCGTCTCAAAGCGTCACACACAAACGACTGCCCGTGTGCAGATGTAATCTAGGACCCAGAGCATATCCTCCATCTGTGTCCAGCCCACAAGGATCCACGATGTGAAGTCTGGCAAGAGGGTGCCGAATTAAGGCAGAAACTATGGGACAGCCGTCACGGTCTGGAAAGAACGGTCAGTTTCATCATGGAAATAGGACTACAGATTTGACCTCATGAACCAAAGACCAGATGGAAATCCACTTCTACCAAAACGGGGTGGGGGCAACAGGTGGAGTTGTAGCACCAATTAAAACACGCCCCATATGCCCAACAACGGGGCACCATGCGAGTAAGAGCAGCATTCAAAGCTCTATCCACGGTGATACCCCGGAAAACAAACCACTGGTACCTAGCAGTTATCACCGAAAGAGGATAATGATGTTGGTGAACACGCAGACACAAAGCACGAACAGGTTGAGCCCAACAGCCCTGGCCGGCATCCACTCTACGAGAAGAAAACTCCTACGTCAAACTAAGATCCAGCTTGCCGAAGACGGAGTGTGTCAGGCACAGTGAAGGTTTGAGGCAAAAATCTGGAGACACGTGCAGACACGAGTATAGACAATTATCGTGTGTAATGAGGAAGTTCTTACCTCTCCATCGTGGAACAGGACCAAGGGTCAAGGTCGCTTGGTCACAAAACTTGGACGCTGAAGAAGAAAATGACAACAATTTACAGTGACATTTGCGGTCTAACATAACCTTTCAGACATACACTGACGACCATGAACGGATCGTGTCTCGTCAAAAAGAAGATAAAAACCTTAAGGCCAGTTGATTTTAGAATCTAGGGGACCTGGGAAAAGAACGCACGGCAGATCAATAGTTAATGATCTCGTGGTCTACTGGGGGAACAAGATTTTGGGTACGTTCATGATCGACGGTTATTAAGTTAACGTAACCTTAATTTGGTACATGATCTTTCTTGGAAAGTAAGACCGCCTGACATGATACCGATTACATCTCCCATAAAACATGCAGTTGTATATTGATTGACAAAATACGGGCACTCAAACCATATCCGCCTTGCGTCTTCAGACACGGAGACTACCTTTACCTATTGCATGGAGCGGTGTGTATTAAAACATGGTTCATATGACAGGTGGCATCAGACTGCTATAAGCACTGGGGTAAATGGTATGAGGTTACTGAAGTCTACAAATAATATCGCCAAAAATTAGGCAAATAACACACAGTTGCTTAATTATAAAACAATTGTTAATTAAATGTCAAGGTCAAGTACGAGACCTGAATCGGCGTCTTAGCGCGCGAGTTTTAACCCATATGTGCTCGGCTGCCTATCCAGAAGTGTTCGGAGATTTCTGGATAGTGTCGCTTCAAGCATCGAAACTCATGATGCGGGGTGGCATTCCTGCTCTTCCCAGAGCACTACCCTGGAACCAATTTCTGCCAGCGGCTAGGTCGACCGCAGGGGTATTTTTATCCAACCACGTGTACAACTCACAGTGCTTCCAGCGGGATTCTAACACAGGTTGTCCGAACGTCGATAACCTAGTAGGATAGTTTGCCTAACTAGACTTCCCAGGCACCCACAATAGTTAATCAACACAAGGTAGGACAATTATAAAACATCAAGTAATAAAGCACTATATTTAGGGGCGTCTAACTTATTCAGTGATAGATATACTCCCTTACTGACATCGCAATATTCAGCCCAGCGTTCATAACATAAAGCGGCGTCTAGACTACATTTTTAGCGTGACCTATCAAGCGTTGTTAAGGCCGCGTGAACGGATTTATTTCGTCTGAGGTTCATGCTGGCAACAAATCACTCTTTTTACTTCTCTACTCTCAAATAATGTAATTGACTCAATCAACGCGTTCCTTGATACATGCAATCCATACTTTTCTTAATAGGCGTGATATTCCTACGTCTTCAAACATGCATCACGTCATTACTTCTACAAACACTCGAGCATCTTCACAGACTTGATCACTCTACTTCTACAAACTGACACGTTTTTCCATTCATTCTTCATACAAATGCACCATCATTGTTTCTTTTCATGAACGTGTCATTCTTACTTCTCCCTTAGCCACTTTTATCATTGTTTCTTTTCATGAACGTGTCATTCTTACTTCTCCCTTAGCCACTTTCATCATTGTTTCTTTTCACGAACGTGCCATTCTTACTTCTCCCATAGCCACTTTCATCATTGTTTCTTTTCACGAACGTGCCATTCTTAAATCTCCCATAGCCACTTTTTTCATTGTTTCTCTTCCCGAACGTGCCATTCTTACATCTCCCTTAGCCACTTTTATTATTGTTTCTCTTAATGAAAGTATTCTTCTTACTTTTCCCTTGTCAGTTCTATCATTGTTTCACTTAATGGCCATGTTATTCTTCCTTCCTTACTTCTCTCTTCATAATCGTTCCACTTAATGGCCATGTTATTCTTACTTCTCCCTTCCACGAACTTCACTGCTGATCGCATACTTTAATGTCTATCCTTACTAGCTTATTTTCTAGACATGATTTGTGTCATTACTTCTCCACACAAACATGTGCAATCTTTTACTTCTGTTAGTCGTTTTTTTTTCAAATCGACATCTTGAAATCACTTCTGTAAGCACATGTGCTGTTCTCACTTCTTTAACAAATGAAATTAATGTAGCAAAAATAAAGGACTTAGCCTCAATAGCAAAAAGACAAAAGTAATGTTAGCATCAAAGAAAAAGACACCACCGCAAGGCAGAATAAAGACGAAGTGGAAAAATATTAAAACAGGTAAATGCATTTAAATATTGGAAGAAAATGTTAACCTCAGGTGGAATATGTACAACAAAGGTGAGATGCAGAATAACTCAGGCAAAAGCATCTTTCAAAAAAATGTGGAAGATACCGTGCAATCCATTTTTGACAATAGAAGCAAAAAAAAAAATGTGTAATGTTATGTAGAGCCAGTCTTAACATATGGATGTGAATAATGGACAACAGGACAACAGACAGGAAAATCACTGGATTCTGTAGAAATGTGGTTTAAAGAAGAATGTTGAGAATACCATGGACAGCTAAGAAGAGTAATGAACACGTTCTGAAAGAGGCCAAAACAAAGAGAGAGATCATTTCCAAAATTAGGAAGAAACAATCATCATTTTTGGCCATTTTATGAGAAAGGAACAGCTGGAATATATTGTAACAACTGGGAAAGTTGAAAGACGAAGAGATAGAGGGAAGCAAAGAAAAAAAAACCAAACATTTTAAGAGAATGACTTGGAAGAAGGTGAGCAACTGACATGATAGATAACTGTCGAGATCGAAAGTTTTGGAGAGACATGATCACCTAAGTCAGCAGGCATGGCACTTGATGATGATGAACAGATGGAATACTCTAAACTACAAGAGAAACGCTAATCTTTAGACAGATTCAGTCCTCAAAATAAAACCGAATATTTATTTTTATTCCAAATTAGAAGGAAAAAGTTAGAACTAAAAGTAATACGAAACAACAAGAACATGTGAGATCACAAAAGGTTAAAGACTACATAAAGTGAGAAACTGTGATTTTCAAGGAGTTCTGAAAGCGATAACAGAAATAAAGAACTAGAATGTTCACATTAAATAAAGCTTTCACGGAATTACATAAAAGCATTAGAAATATTCGTAAAATGTCTTTCCTGAACAAAACAAAGTGAGAAGATGCAAGTACACAATTTTTTTAGATTTTGAGAGTGCTCGTCGGCAATACTGAGTAAAAAAAAAGTAAAGTACCCCCGTCACGCCAAGTGGCGTATAGGGAAATATGGTGTTAGTGACCCTATATTTTACAGACCTTCAGCACATGCTTTTTGGGGTAATGTGGTCAGTATTACGCCCGTGCTGCTTTACTTTCCCAGAAAAAAAATCCGGTACCCATTTAAGGCTGGGTGAACCTGGAAGCCGTCGGTTGGGATCGAACCCTAACCCTTGTCCGTGGTAGTCCAGTTCACTAACCACTGAGCTATCGCGGCTCCCGGCAATACTGAGTGCAGCCCCAAAAATGGCATACAACGTTTTACAATATTATACAGTGAGCAAAGAGATGGTTTGGATAAAATAGATCATCGATTTTATATATAGGAGCTGTGTAAGACCTACAACAACACAATTTATCACAACTAATGAAACAAATGAATTTAAATATTTGAGAACTTTGTTAACCTCAGACGGAAGATGTACAAAAGAGGTGAGATGCAGAATGGCTCAGGCAAAAGCAGCATTCCAAAAAAATGAGGACGATACTATGCAATCCATTTTTGACAATAGAAACAAGAAAAAAAGCTCTTAAATGTCACGTAGAGCCAGTCTTAACATATGGATGCGAATCAATGACAATAGGACAACAGACAAGAAAATCACTGGAGTCTGTATAAATGTGGTTTTACAGAAGAATGTTGAGAGTACCATGGACAGCTAAGAAGAGTAATGAAGATGTTCTGAGAGAGGTCAAAGCAAAAAGAGAGCTAATTTCCAATTTTAGGAAGAAACAATCATCAATTTTTGGCCGTGCAATGAGAAGAGAACAACTGGAATATACTGTGACAACTGGAAAAATTGAGGGACGAAGAGATAGAGGGAGGCAAAGAGAAAAAAATAACAGACAGCTTAAGAGAATGGCTTGGCAGAAGGTCAACAGAAATGATAAATAGCTGCCGAGATCGAAAGTTGTGGAGAGACATGATCACCTACGCCAGCAGGCCCGGTACTTGATGATGATGATGATGATGATGATGATGATGATGATGATGATGATGATGAAAGAATGTAACTGCAGTCTTGGGGTTGAGGGAAGGAAAACAAAGGGCAGAAGTACTCTTGTTACACATGTATCAATTAATATAAATTCGAACATAGAAAAATTCGACAAAAAATTAAAAATAAAATTTAAAATAATTTAAAATAATTCGATATCAAACCTCTATTAATCACTTTAAAAGATTGTCTACCAGAATCAATTCAAAAATTCACGTATCTTGGATCCACAATTACGCAACTTCTCTTGATGATGAAATAAACAGCCGAATTGGTAAGGCAGCTACGACTTTCGACAAACTCACAGAAAGGGCCTGTAACAACACGAAACTAACACTGAAGACCAAACTCTTAATATATCAAACTTGTGCGCTTAGCACATTATTATATGGATCTGAAATCTGGACAACATACTCAAATCACGAAAAAAAGACTAAATGTCTTCCACATGCGATGTCTCCGCATAATAATGCACATCAAAAGGCAGGACAAAATAACCAACTTAACTGTCCTGCAACGTGCTAAGACTCCAACAATCATGTCGATGCTCAGTAGCCGAATACTAAGATGGCTGGGGCACGTCCAGCGAATGGTTTATTTTTTTTTTTAAACTTGTTTATTTTTGAAGCAAACAGAAATGTAATCCTGATTATTTTTTTCTCATCATCATCATCGAGTGCCTTCTCCGCAACGAAGGTTGGCTACCATGGATCGCCATTCTGCTCTATTTCTTGCTTTGATGGTGCAGGCTGTTGACTTGTCCATCTTTTGATGTTACTCGTCCATGTTAGTCTTGGTCTGCCTCTGACTCTTTTACCTTGTATTTTCCTTCCAATATTACTTTTAGTAGGCTGTTGTGTCTTTTAACATGCCTCAACAATTTCATTTGTTTTGTCTTAATTGAACTTAGTAGTTCTGTTTTTATTTTCAGTTGTTTTAAAACTTCATCGTTTGTTTTCTTTTCTTTCCATCCAATTCTACCTATTATTCTACAAATCCACATTTCAAAGGTTTCAATTTTCTGTTCTGTTTTTTTTTTTGTCTAGTGTCCATGTTTCTGCACCATACAGGAATACTGAGAAGATGTAATATTTTGCCATTCTTAGTTTCAGCCCTGCTGATATTTGTTTTGTTGTTAGTATATTTTTCATGGCATTAAAATTACTTTTTGCCATACCTATTCTTTTGTTTATTTCAGTTTTGCATTTTCCATCACTGGTTATAGTATGTCCCAAAGGTAGTTGTAGCTCTTGACTGTCTCCAGATGTATTCCCTCAACTGTGATATTCAATTGTAGGTCTTGAGAATTTCTTTGTTTATGATCATAGTTTTAGTCTTTTTGATATTCATATCTAGTCTATATTTTTTGCTTCTTATGTTTATCACATTAAGCAATTGTTGTAGGTCTTTAGGATTTTCTGCTAGTAGAACAGTATCATCAGCATATCTTAGGTTATTGATTATCTTTCCATTAATGTTTAGGCCTGGCATCTCATTGATGTTTTTAAAGATTTGCTCAGTGTATAGATTGAACAAGCTTGGTGATAGGATGCATCCTTGTCTTACTCCTCTTTTTATGTCCATGGGTGTAGAGTTCTCCTTGTTATATCTTATTATTGCTGTTTGCTCCCAGTACAAATTACATATTAGTCGTATGGCTGTGTCGTCTAGATTTATATCCTTTAGGCAATCTATAATATGGTTATGGTGTATTCTATCGAAAGCTTTGGTGTAGTATATGAAACAGGCATATATTGGTTTGTTTACTTCTATGTACTTTTCAATCAATGTTCTCACGCTAAATATGGCTTCTTTTGTGCCACTGTTTTTCCTGGATCCAAATTGTTTTTTTTTTTCTAGAATTGTTTATTTGATGATTGTCAGAAAGTACTTTAGAGACAGATGTTGATTTTATGAAAATATGTGCGCACTTAGAATTGCACATAATAGTCATAGCACTTGATATATTTGAGCGATGTACAAATAAGTTTCATTATGTCATTTTGGAAGAATTAATCCTCGTATTAGCCTTGTCAACTGCAGTTTAGTTGTAAGACAGCCATAGCACACACATGTTCTTGTAGCTGAGATCATCAATCTGAAGCATGTTGCCCAAATACGATAAGCCCGACTCAACTCATCCTGTGCTGCTGAATATTCTATCACCTCTGTAGCTATTTTGTGGATACTGAACGAACCCTCCTCTTGTTTATCAGTAATTCATTCTGTAGTCTCTCGATGAAGCTTTCTTCGTTTATCAATAACTCCTTCTGTCGTTACTGGAGCAACTTTCTTGAAGAGATTCATCCACCGCTTATCTAAACCATCTATCTACCTCTTATCCAAACAATTTATCCACCTCTTATCCAAACAATTTATCCACCTCTGATCAAAACGATTTATCCACCTCTTATCCAAACGATTTATCCAACTCTTATCCAAACGATTTATCCAGCTCTTATCCAAACGATTTATCCACCTCTTATCCAAACGATTTATCCACCTCTTATCCAAACGATTTATCCAACTCTTATCCAAACGATTTATCCACCTTTTATCCAGACGAATTATCCGCCTCTTATCCAAACGATTTATCCACCTTTTATCCAAACGATTTATCCACCTCTTATCCTAACGATTTATCCACCTTTTATCCAAACGATTTATCCACCTTTTATCCAAACGATTTATCCACCTTTTATCCAAACGATTTATCCACCTTTTATCCAAATGATTTATCCACCTCTTATCCTAACGATTTATCCAGCTCTTATCCTAAAGATTTATCCACCTCTTATCCAAACGATTTATCCAACTCTTATCCAAACGATTTATCCAGCTCTTATCCAAACGATTTATCCACCTCTTATCCAAACGATTTATCCAACTCTT
Organism: Megaustenia siamemsis; assembly: GCA_032433765.1. Classification (NCBI taxonomy): domain Eukaryota; kingdom Metazoa; phylum Mollusca; class Gastropoda; order Stylommatophora; family Ariophantidae; genus Megaustenia; species Megaustenia siamemsis. Next base: position 81,489,047 of record JAVIAB010000047.1, on the reverse strand, counting down.
ATCCAAACGATTTATCCACCTTTTATCCAGACGAATTATCTGCCTCTTATCCAAACGATTTATCCACCTTTTATCCAAACGATTTATCCACATCTTATCCTAACGATTTATCCACCTTTTATCCAAACGATTTATCCACCTTTTATCCAAACGATTTATCCACCTTTTATCCAAACGATTTATCCACCTCTTATCCTAACGATTTATCCACCTCTTATCCTAACGATTTATCCAGCTCTTATCCAAACGATTTATCCACCTCTTATCCACGACTTTATCTTCTTCATAATTCGCACAAATACACTATTACATATTTTGCAAAATGACATCATCACTATAATCAACAATAGCTACATCATCACTCTAATCAACAATAGCAACATCATCACTCTAATCAACTAATAGCTACATCATCACTATAATCAACAATAGCTACATCATCCCTATAATCAACAATAAATACATCATCCCTATACTCAACAATAGCTACATCATCACTATAATCAACAATAGCTACATCATCACTATAATCAACAATAGCTACATCATCACTATAATCAACAATAGCTACATCATCACTATAATTAACAATAGCTACATCATCACTATAATCAACAATAGCTACATCATCACTATAATTAACAATAGCTACATCATCACTATAAACAACAATAGCTACATCATCACTATAATCAACAATAGCTACATCATCACTATTATCAACAATAGCTACATCATCAATATAATCAACAATAGCTACATCACCACTATAATCAACAATAACGACATCATCCCTATAAGCAACAACAACTACATCTTCACTATAATCAACAATAGCTACATCATCCCTATAACCAGCAATGACTACATCATCAATATAATCAACAACGGCTACATCATCACTATAATCAACAATAGTTACATCATCCCTATAATGAGCAATAGCTACATCATCACTATAATCAACAATAGCTACATCATCCCTATAATCAACAACAACTACATCATCGCTATAATCAACAACAGCTACATCATCACTATAATCAACAACGGCTACATCATCACTATAATCAACAATAGTTACATCATCCCTATAATGAGCAATAGCTACATCATCACTATAATCAACAATAGCTACATCATCACTATAATCAACAACAACTACATCATCACTATAATCAACAACAGCTACATCATCACTATAATCAACAATAACTACAGCATCCCTATAAGCAACAATAACTACATCATCAATATAATCAACAATAGCTATATCATCACTATAATCAACAACAGCTATATCATCCCTATAATCAACAATTACATCATCCCTATAATCAACAACAACTACACCATCCATATAAGCAACAACAACTACATCATCACTAAATCAACAACAACTACATCATCACTATCAGCAACAACAGCTACATCATTACTGTAAGCAACAACAATTACATCATCACTATAATCAACAATAACGACATCATCACTATAATCAACAACAACTACATCACCACTATAATCAACAACAACTACATTACCATTATGATTAACAACAACTACATCACCACTATGATCAACAATAACTACATCACCACTATAATCAACAATAACTACATCACCACTATAATCAACAATAACTACATCACCACTATAATCAACAATAACTACATCACCACTATAATCAACAATAACTACATCACCGCTATAATCAACAATGACTACATCACCACTATAATCAACAACAACTACATCACCACTATAATCAACAACAACAACATCACCACTATGATCAACAATAACTACATCACCACTATAATCAACAATAACTAAATCACCACTATAATCAACAATAACTACATCACCACTATAATCAACAACAACTACATCACCACTATAATCAACAATAACTACATCACCACTATAATCAACAATAACTACATCACCACTATAATCAACAATAACTACATCGCTACTATAATCAACAACAACTACATCGCCACTATAATCAACAACAACTACATCACCCCTATGATCAACAATAACTACATCGCCACTATAATCAACAATAACTACATCACCTCTATAATCAACAATAATTACGTCACCACTATAATCAACAACAACTACATCACCAATATAATCAACAATAACTACATCACCACTATAATCAACAACAACTACATCGCCACTATAATCAACAACAACTACATCATCCCTATAATCAATAACAACTACATCATCCCTATAATCAACAACAACTACATCATCCCTATAATCAAGGACAACTACATCATCACTATAATCAAGAACAACTACATCATCCCTATAATCAACAACAACTACATCATCACTATAATCAACAACAGCTACATCATCCCTATAATCAACAACAGCTACATCATCCCTATAATCAACAACAACTACATCATCCCTATAATCAACAACAGCTACGTCATCACCATATAATCAGCACGAACTATCCCACCAAAGTGTATCGTTCCCAACAGAACAAAAGCACAACAAATATTCCCTAATGACTTCCATTCGATATCTCCTGAGTCTTTCACAACCACACCCCCTTTCTCACTCTCCTCCCCCCCCCCCTCCCCTCCTCCCTCAAAAAACATGGTTTCTATTTTTAGCGAACCCTAATAGTCCTAGAAAATGAAACGAAAAAAGGGAGCTTTAAAGTCTCTAGGTCGAGCACGTGGAACAAGCGTTAAATGCTACCTGATTATCAACTCTGCTGAAAAGAGTCAATCACAAAACTAAAAGACTACATTCAACTTTTACGTAAAGTGCAACTACTGTTTACTGTAAATAATAAGGACATTGGTTTAATAATTACGTTTTTTTTTTCATTTTCTATAGCCCGCCCACTTATGACTGTGTACGAGCCTGGCACATTAACAACCCAACACCAATTCGCTTTTACCGGCTCCAGTCTACAGTTTATCTGGCAATGATTATGAACTGCATCACACTGATTTTATCAGGTTATTTAATCTTCAGATAAGTTTGGTATCATTCCCAATATTCTCATGAGATCCGTGTTATTTATTTACATTTCCATGTTGCTTTCAGTTGATTCATATCGCATTCCCGACGGTCTGCTTCTTTTTTCCATATGGACTTCTTATCTCCTCGTTGGTCCATACACAGTATACATTTCATAAGCCCATACAAGTTCTACAGTCGTCTATGTAACCCACTACTCGTCAGATGTATGCATTTTATTTCCTCCATTTTTTTCACGTTACCAGTTATATTTTCTTTCCCTATCTTTCATCTTCCCTGAGATATACTCTCTCTCCCTCTCTGTCTATCCGATTTCATGTAATTTCTTGTCAGCCACGTTTCGCTTTTTAACGGGTCTATTTATTTCTTTTCCATCAATCAAATAACATGTATCATTAATACATATTATACAACAATATATCACACAACAATATATCACACAACAATATATCACACAACAATATATCATACAACATTACACAACACTAGCCTTATGTCTGAAAATTTAGAAAACTAACCATAATCTATTTGACCCTAGATGCAAGAACAATAAGAAAAATAACCTCTAATGAGATGAAATATGTCAGAAGAATGACAGGAAACAGTCTGTGAGATAACTCCAGAAATTAAGAACTGAGAAAAAAGCTAAGAATAACCCACGTCATAGAATATATAAAGAAACAAAAGATAAAATGGTTTGGCCACGTGATAAGGCAGAGCAATCAAAACACAACACAACGAGCCGTCAACAAATGTTACGAGAACACCAGGCCCATGAAACGACCACAAAAAAGATGGATTGACGGAATATTAGAAGCAATGTGAAACATAACAGCAGCAGAGGCGAACAGAAGAGCAAAAGACCGCAAATTGTATCCCCCCTCGAGAAAGGCAAATGAAGAAGGAAATAAGAACAATAATCTTCAAGTAGAAAATTCTCCGACTACACATAAGTACACTAACCGTCTGTGAGTTCTCTTTTTTTTTTAAATACATCATAGAAGCGTGTTCATATTTGTTGAATTTGGGAGATATTAATATGTATCCGTCTCTTGTCCCTGTCAATGAGGTAATAATGTCAGGCGGGTTGAATCAATGATCGTATTGTCCAATCCTCAGGCACTGGCTAACACCTTCAGGACGGTTTCAGAGATCAGAGCCTACTTTCATATAAAATCGCAATTAACGCCCGTCTAGAGCTCCGTCTAGGGAATGATTATAGTTAGTCGAAGGCCCCGGTATTACTGCAAACGAATTAAAATCCATAATTTCTCAACCGCCCGGGCCAGTGGAATCATCCGAATTAAAACTCATCTCACTGAAGGATGCAAACAAAGAAACGCAGCTGCAGTCCCCATCATAGCAGCTATACAGCACACGCTAAAAGACAAAAGGCCAAGCAGCACCGAAAGTGAACGCAGATGAACTGTCCTTCGTCATACGATATCATCATTCATCGTAAGCAATCGGAATATCGAAACACGATCCAGATGATAAACACTGCTCACAGCACTAAACTCAGTAGCTCCGATAGCAAGCCAGGCTTGGAATATGAGGAAACTGCAACAAGGAACACTTTTCAGACTGAGCCTCAATGGTTCCTGCCGCATATCCGACATATTGACCGGAAATCTCCGTCCAGGGAAGTCTGTACCCTGCCACAGAATTCGCCTGCATTGTTTTGTCTGTGAAGCAGACATTGTATGGTCAACACGGAAAAACAGACAGGTAGAAGTACGTTAACGAGGCATTAAGATAAGACAATATAGGATAAGTTAGCGGGCTAAAGATAAAGGTAGCTTAGTGACTTACAGCAGCTGGTTAAGTAAGTACATAATTAAGCATTTTGGAAGGTATGTAGGTAAATATAAATATGTATGTAGGTGTGTTGGCAGGCAGGCAGGTAGGTAGGTAGGTATGGAGGTAGGAAGATGTTATTTGAATTTTCGTGCAATAATTAGATATTTCGTAGATAGACATGCAGAACAGACACATGGACCGATTGACAAACAAATAAATAGAGGAATGGACGGCCATAAAGAGGAGATTTCAAGACTTCATGCAGGCAAAGAGAAAGAAAAGGACAGACAAACAGACTCGATAAGAGACACAAAAGCAGACCAACTAATGCGCCTGTATTGACGTAAGTCACTGTGGCAAGAGCAAAGAGAATCCATCTGAAGACATGAAAGTCTAAAACAGACATTTGTGCTCAGCAGACATACAGGTTGCTTATAATCGATCGACCCTGACACTGAAGATGGCAAAGGCGTGGGCGGGTACAGTACAAACAACGTAAGCAGACGAATAAAACCAGAATATGTGAGGTTGTGTAAAGCTGGGTGAGGGGATGATGAGTGGGGGGGGGGAGAGAGCGGGTGGTGGGGGGAGAATTTTCTAGAGTTTGTGTAGAAAGATATTAGTAGAAGGCAGAATTATAGAGTTTGTGTAGAAAGATATTAGTAGAAGGCAGATTTATAGAGTTTGTGTAGAAAGATATTAGTAGAAGGCAGAATTATAGAGTTTGTGTAGAAAGATATTAGTAGAAGGCAGAATTATAGACGATATTTAAAGACAGCTCATGGATGAGTAATTGTATCTCGGAATACAGGTACACGGTACAGTTATTTATTACTGATGTTTCTTTCGTTGTCTTTCTTATTTCCTGATATGAAATAGAACCTGTCTATGAATCGTCTCTTAGTGAGAAACAACGAGTTAGTAGAAGTTAAACTATAATCAAATCTGTAGCTACAAATACAATACTGCACACCATAAATGGTTAAATCTGTAAATCTGTGAAACTGTTTTTTCCTCCTAGCAGCATTAATGTATTAACGTATCACTAGAGCAAACATTAATTAAGTTACACGAATCGTAATCTTGTGCGATCTCTTAAAGCTGAACCTCTTTCATTAGATGAAAACATTTAAGAATTAGGAAAATGTTGAAAATTCATTGAATCTTGAATGTTGGTGTACAGTGTCTAGAGTTACAACTAAAATGTCGCTATGAGGTTAAAAACACAGAGGTGAAGGACACCCCAGATGCATTTGGCACTGAGGGTGGTGTCTTTTGTTACCTCACAGATTGCACATATACACACAAGTATTATACATACACACACACACATGCGCGCGCGCACACACACACACACACACACACACACACATATATATATATATATATATATATATATATATATATATATATATATATAATAGGTCTTTGGTGTCTTATAACTGTCGAGATCGAAAGTTGTGGAGAGACATGATTATCTACGCCATAATGCTCGGTACCTGATGACGGTGATGTCACACAAGCTTCTACAAAACACTATTTTTTTCAATACTCTGCTATCCATATACAATAAGAACAGCACAAATAGTTAAACAGGAAAAAATAAACAAAAATGTTAAGAAATGGAAAATCGTCACAACTGAAAGGAAATTTATCAAATGAATTTCATACGAGGCGACAGAGCCATATTTAGCGTTTTAATGAAAGTAGTTGGAGTCACATGACGCACTAGGGTATATTAAGAAACAATAGGTTATATAGTTGTGATAAGCGATCATCACCAAACAGCAACATCTGCAGAGAGTTACTATCCTGAATCCAATAGGAAGGGGAGAAAACTAGACCTAGAAGACTGTGTATTATTATCAGTCATCACAATGAACACTGGACTTGAGACACACCACAAAGCATGAATTTTCGCTTTAATTAAAATTAATTTTAAAATTAATTAATTAAATTTAAATTAAAGCATTAATTATAATTAATCGAAATTAATTCAACCATGAGTCCACGTCACTACTTCGGATGAACGAGATGGGAGTCAAGAAAGGCACAGCCAGAAACAAGAAACTTAGTGGGCGTATAAGAAGACGTATCAACCAACACAGAACTGGAGTCGTCAGTCGCTGGACGGGACTTGCTGAGGAGCGGATCTGAATATGGACTGTTCCAGAGTGCATTGATGATGACCCGAAAATAACTCATTAACTCAAAGCATTAATTCAAACACTTCTTTTCCCTCGACGCTGAAAGGCTCAGAAATAGGAAAGCCAAAGAAAATAATACGTCATCTCAGACACTCTTTACTCTCACAGATTAATAGAACGTCTAATATGTTCCCTCGTACAATCCGTCCTACGATAACCACTCATGATTCTACAACCATGCATTATCATAATTGAAACTCCATGAAATAATACTTCTTATAAAACACATCCATTTAAGTGACGAATGAGTCTCTTCCGTTGCGGCCATTTATAGTTTCCAATTATTCATGTTCTCACAGTTAACTGCTGGTTCATTCGATGTCGTGCACTTTTACCAAGTCTATCATTAGCCTTCCATAAGAAAACATCAAAGAATTTATAATTCGTTTATGTGTGGAGCTGAATTGTACACCAAGGACAAATAAATCAAATATACATGGATTGCAGTAACAAACATGTCTTATCAAGAACAAAGAGTAAGCAGAACGTATAATGCATATTTCATTGATTGATATTGTTACTTAGAATCACAAGTCCAAGGATGGTTTTTTTTAATTACAATAACAAATATGTTATGTAACAAGACATTATCATTGACAGTTAGAAAGAGAGTCGCACATTGCTATATCGAACGTGTTGCGAAGCATGGACCGTAAACAGAGAGATACAACGCCAGATAGAATTCTAGGAGATGTAATTTTTCTGAAGGATATTAAAGATACAGTGGACAGAAATAAATCAAATGAGGAGGTAATGAAAGAGGCAGTTGAAGAGAGACAAATTAAAAAACAAATTTGAAAAAGGCAGTCCAAATTTGTGAGGTATGTGTGGAGAAGAGGTGAGTTGGAATATTTAGTAACAACAGGAGAAATAGAAGGCTGAAGAGATAGAGGTAGACAAAGATACTGGATGGTTTAAAAGAGCGGCACGAGAAAAGATCGACTGTTACACAGCGCACACAATCGAGATGTACGATGGTACACGACATCCAATACCGTTTGACATGCAACTCGCAGGCATGATGTGAGGTTCTTTCCACGCCCTAACAAGTATGGGGAAATATGTAGTTAATGCCGAGATTGTTCAAGGACCATTGCAGGGTTGATGTGGTCGGTATCACGCAACTCTACTTAAACCAAGCACACAAATTGTGATACCAAGTTGTATAGGCTGGGTGTAACTAGGGCCGTGTTTGTCCTGAAATCAAAACAACATAATCTTATCGCAATACCTGGAATTGAACTGAGAGTTTTCTGGTCAGAAGTGAGTGTACTAAATTACTGAACCGACGCAGTTTCATTTAGTGTGTCTGTGTATGTGTGTGTTGTTTGATGGCTGGTTCAGCTAAATATGTTTGTTTATACTCACTGCTCACATTTAATTCATATGCCCCCATCAATATGAGATACCAACAACATTCGGAGTAAGTCAACATATAACCAACCTCATTAAAGGTCTCTACATCAACAGCAACTGCCCAGTCAGAACAGCAGCCGGATACACGGACCACTTCAAATATAGATCAGGCGTAAGACAGGGGTGCGTACTATCTCACCTACTGTTTATTACATACATGGACTATATATGCAAGCTAGCCAACCCAATAGATATGGAGGAGATCAACGAGCTTTTATTTGCAGACAATCAGGCACCAACACATAGTAAAATAGAAGACCTACAAGAACACTTAAATAGAGTAAACAGAACAGGCACAAAATACAACATGAAAATCAACACCAACAAAACAGAAGTCATGAATGTCGAAAAAGAGAAACAGAACAACAATATAATTATAGAAGGCATGCAACTAAAACAAGTAGAGAAACTCAAATACCTAGGAAGTCTAGTGACAAACGACAATTCACAAACAGTAGAGATAGACTCAAGATGAAACAGAGCTTGTCAAATCACTGGACAACTATCACCACTATTGTCCAACACAGAAATAACTTTAGAGGCAAAACAGGCACTCTACAATACAATCTTCATCCCAACATTGTGCCACCAATGCCAGTCCTGGACCCTAGATGCAAAAACAATAAGAAAAATAACCTCTGCTCAGATGAAGTATGTGAGACGAATGGCAGGAAATAGCCTAAGAGATAAGATCAGAAATGAAGAACTGAGAAAAAAGCTAGGAATAGACCCCGCCATAGAATATATAAAGAAACACCAGATGCAGTGTTTTAGCCAAGTGACAAGGCAGAGTGATAAAAAAAACAAAAAAAACAACGAGCCCTCAACAAACGTTACGAGAACACCAGACCCAAGAGACGACCACGAAACAGATGGATTGACGGAATATTAGAAGCAATGTGAAACATTACAGCAGCAGAGGCGAACAGAAGAGCAAAAGACCGCAAATTACATCTCTCCTCGACGCTGAAAGGCAAATTTGTGTTTGAGTGTTTTGAAAAAAAAAACATTTATTCTGTTATCCTCTGTGATTAGATAAAACTTCTAGAACGTTTTTCTCCCTTTCAATCACGTGATTTAAAATGACGGGAGATTAGAAAACCGTGTCAGTCTATCAAATCTACAATGTAGTCTGTCCACCAGATTCTAAAAGGTTTGTGAGACCAGTGACTTAATTATCCCAAGTCCTTCAGACCTTCCTCGTCAACAATGAACTAGGGCCCATAAGTCTGCTTTCGATGGTAGACAGCCAGGAGGCTCAAATAATGTTAAGAGAGTGGGAACAGACAGTGTGAAAGGAAATGAGGTAGTACGTGAAAAGACGCAAATCTGTAATTGGTTAGACTGGACAGAATTAAATGACTCATTTTTGGCTTTAACTCTAGTTCGTGTTATGCAGCTCCACCTACTTGCTTTCATTTTTTATCGAGGAGGAGAGTGATAATATATGTGTGTGGATGTGCGTGTTTCTGTTTGTGTGGTGTTTTGTATATGTGTGTGTGCATTTGTGCGTTGTTTGCATGTGTGTGTGTTTTATTAGTGTGTGTTTTGCGAGCGTGTTTCTGTGTATGTTTTTTGTGAGTGTGTGTTTTGTGGGCGTGTTTGTGTGTGTGTGCAAACGTGTCTAGGACAGCCGTCAAGCTGATGGGGAACCAATGAAAGTGAAGGTTACAGCTTTACAGTGTAGCAAGACAACACAAGATATAGCTGTCGTTGTGGCTAGAAATGTAATACAATGAGCATACAAAGTAGTATCTATGACAAAATAAATGTAGTTAAACAAGAGAAATTAGTAGTTACAATTAAATTCCAGAAAATCATTAAAGTAAAAAGTTCAATGTTGGAAGGAAATAAGATCACGGCAAGCGACAACGGATAAGATGTTTCAACAATGTTGATAAGGCATCTTACGTGTAGAGGTAGATAACAGAAGATTATAGAAAAAGTGTGATAAATTAATCTCTCGCGTGAAGAAACCATATAGAGCCTCAACATACTGTAAAGCTTTATTTCTCTTTTTTTTTTCCTTTTTTTTCTTTTCATTACCCTTATCTTCTCCTTTCGATTTCAGCTTGAATATGATATAAGTGGAATGAAGGGTCATGGCTGGACAGTTTATGAAGCAGTCTCAATTCTTCGTGGACTTGTGACTCGTCATACCATTCTAGAAAAGCTGAAGTTCATAGCCACGAAAGTGCTGGGGCAGGTTAATTTGAACACACTCATAGGATTTAAAAAATGGCAGTGAGGTTGTAAGTGCACAAGACACGTTACTGACTTATGGGCAATGTGGTGACACTACAAATATTTGTTTTGCCAAAACGATCGTCAAATTTACGACTGATGTAGTCAGCGCCATGAAGGGCCGCCCTGCTGTTAAGCGAAATATTTTAATCCTTTTTCAGAGGGAGAGTCAACAGCATTAGTGTGTACACAATTCGACTTTTGTTAAAAGCGACTAAGCACCTATGAGATATCCAGGTGTGCCGTCATCGTCAACTCATCATCATCATGTACCATACCGGTTGGCGTAGGCGATCATGTCCTTCCACAATCTTCTATCTACAGTGCATAGTATCAGTTCTGTTGTTGACTGCTTTCCATGCATTGACACCAAGCTATCAAGTATTTTCTCTCTTTCTCGTCCGCGATCTCTCTTTCCTTTTATTTTGCCAGTTGTAACCAAGTAATCCAACTTTCCTCTTCTCATGATGTGCCCGACAAATGTTGATTGTTTCTTTCTGATGTTTTTTAGGAGCTGTCTTTTTGTGTTGGCCTCTTTGAGAACTTCCTCACTGGTCTTTTTAGCTGTCCAGGGAACTTTCAACATTCTTCTGAGAAATCCCATCTCTCTGGCCTCTAATCGTCTTTTCATTTGTTTGTCTACTGTCCATGATTCGCTTCCATCGGTCAGAATTGGTTCTATTTAGCACCGATGAATTCTCTTTCTCATTTCTATTGACATAGATTGCTGCATAAGATATTTTTCATTTTCTGAAATGCTATTTTGGCCTGAGCTATTCTACTTTTTATTTCCGTGGTGCATATTCCATCCGATGTTATTATTGTACCCAAGTATTTGACGCGTTGCATTTGTTTCAAATTTGTCCTTTTTATTTTTATGCTGCATGCCGCTGAATATTGTTTCTTTGATATGAGCATTACTTATGTTTTCTTACTGTTATAGAGTTGAGCTATTGAGAGCTCGTTACCGCTTCTCAAGAGACAGATAGTAGTATTATGTAGTGGCGACCAACAGAATTTAACTATGATAATTTTCCAGGAATAGCAGTTAGTCAGAGTGAGAGAGTAAGTTCAGGTAGGGGTAGTAGACACCCACCAAGAGGAGGTGATGACCAGCATTGTGGACGACACGAGGAAAGTTTAGTTACATGGAATTTTCCATGCGGTGGAAGATGACACAGTGTCTGTGGGGATAGGGTCCTCATGCATAACAAGGCACCCACCGAGCTAAGTGGGATGACCATGCGAGGTTCACAACAACTTTGTTGTTGTGAGAGTGACCATCACGCATCGACCTCGTGACGTATTGTCAAATCTCCACGATTGTCCATGCAAATTCGTTGTTATTGTGAGTGACCATCACACGATACCATGCACAGAACTCATGGTGTTACTCTGTCAGGTAATTAGCTACCAGGAGAGGTCAGTGTCGTGAGGTACTGTTATTCCAAATGGGTCATGGAGAGTTTGCGAAAACATGATGATTTCGCCAATTTGGGGAAATTCAGGTGAGTCACAGATGGTGGACACGTAAACGTAGAGTGACCAACACTTGTGATCATAAGGGTCGCAGGGGCACTCGGCAGCAGCTGATTGGCTGCTGAGCCTCAGGTAGAAGAGAGTTGTTGGGTACTTAAAGTCCTGCACAACAGTTTAAACAAGTTAGGACAGAGCGAACCAACAAGTTAGAGAGACAGAGGAGTAGAAGAGAAGTTAGTCAGAGGAGCAGAAGTTAAGTTAGTAGTCAGAGTCACTCGGAAAGTTAGAAGTAGAAACATTTAGACAAGAAGCAGTTAAGCAGTTTAGAAACAGTTAGAGTCAAAGCAGTTAGAACGTTAACAGTTAGAAGTTTAGTTAATAAGTTTCTATTGAGTTAGCCAAGTCAGTTAAGAATCATCAAGTTATAATCATAGGTGTGAAGTAGCTTTGGAAGTCATTGATACATTACTAAGACACCGGAGAAGTTATCAGTAGAAGTTAATGAACATATGAACATTAGTGTTGTGCAAGTTGTTTTTACAAGTTTCCAATTGTGTGTGTTCATAAATTCTCACAAGTGTAAGTAGACCATGCTGAATAAATTCTATGACATAGATGCAGGAATATTCTCATATCCATACAGCGACTTGCCTCAGAAATATTCCTAAATTAATGAACATTAATTTAATAATTGCATTCAAGACTATAGATCACGTGTACCAGGAGAATAAATGAATAAACTTGATTATCATTTTTTGTAACAAGAAAGACTCTGTCATGATCCTACATGTTACCTCAATGTTGTGATGTGCGGTGACCATTAAAGGAAGATAAAGATATAATACAACAAAAGAACAAGACAACGCTATAACAGATTTGATTATTTGGTGTCCGAGACACAGCACGTACCTGAGGTTGAGGAAAGAAAGATATCACCTTAAGAGTGACAGAAAAATTTAACGAAGGAACAAAAGTAGATACGACACCGATTTCAACCTAGAAATCACCGTGTACCGGGTCAAAAGTTCAACACGACTACAATTCTACCTGTGTTGTACTCCTGCCAGCTGAGATTGTAATTTTACCAATCAAGAGTAAATGCCCTTCATGTCAAAAGTTCAGTTACCTGTTGGGAGTCCAGTCAAACATAATTTTGACAAGTTTACAACAAATCATCGTTTCAAGTTTCATTTCATAATGAGCCCGACCTGTGACCCACCACAGTGTTTTGAAACGTCATTATTGTGTGTGTAGAAAGGACCGATAACTCTCGACGAAATTGTCCGACATGTGTTGAATATCCCATGTGTCAATTTTTATTGAAGAAAATTGGTGTGTTAATAATTTCAAGTGGTGTAGTTTTTATTTGTGATCCGTTTCCGGTTGTTTCCAAAATGGAGGAATTATTTTTCTCCGGCTTGGTATATAACCGTTGATCAGAGGTTTAACAAGCCGCTATCGTAAAAACGATGTTGTTAATGAAACGTAGACCTGATACAGAATGTGTAAATTAGCAGTAGATAGTAGTGATAGTTTTTTCGGCCCTAAAACAACAACAAAAATAGGATTCTGGAATGTGCGAACAATGGCCGCTCCGACGAAACATGCACAGGTCGCGAGCGAGATGGACAGATACGATCTAGATATTTTAGGATTAAGCGAAATGCGCTGGCCTGGAACAGGTAGGAGATCTATTGATAATAAAATTGTAGTTTTTTCTGGAAGGGAAGATGGAAAACACCGTGAAGGAGTAGGCATAATGATGACAGACAAAGCTGCAAGAAGTTTATTAGAATGGGAACCGGTAAATAGCCGTCTGATACGAACACGCTACAAAACAAAACATGGAAGACTTTCAATTATTCAATGTTATGCGCCTACTAACGAAGCTGATGATGAAGTTAAGGATGATTTTTATAACCAACTGCAACAACTTATAAACAAAATACCAAAACACGATCTTTTAATTGTAATGGGAGACTTCAACGCCAAAGTAGGACAAGATAACGCAGGAGTGGAACATGTGATGGGGAGAGAAGGCTGTAATACAACAAGTCAGAATGGAGAAAGATTAATAGAATTATGTTTAATAGAAAATTTAGTTATAGGTGGGACATTATTTCCACATAAAAATATCCACAAAACAACATGGATATCTCCTGATGATAGAACATCAAATCAAATTGACCACCTATGTATTAAACAACAATTCAGATCATCATTAATAGATGTAAGAGCATACAGAGGTGCTGATGTTAATAGTGACCACAACCTGTGCATTGGGAAAATAAGATTAAAATTTAGAAACCAACAGAAGAGGTCAATTACACATAAAATTGATAGTCATAAACTGAAAGATGAAGCAATAAAGGAAAAGTTTAACATAGAGCTAAGTAATTGTTATTCAGCACTTGGTGAAATAGACTTAGATATCAATGAAATGTGGGACTCACAGAGCAAAATACTAATGACAGCAGCAGAAGCAAGTGCTGGACTGAAGAAAATGGAAAAACGAGCTTGGATCTCAGACACCACATGGAAATACATCAAAGAAAGAAGAGAAGCGAAGAGAGCCATGACTAATGTAAAGACAGATCTTGGAAAGGTTCTGGCAAAAGCAACATACAAAGAATTAGACAACAAAGTGAAAAGTTCGGCAAGAAGAGATACAAGAGCTTATATAGACAACTTGGCAGAGAAAGCAGAGACAGCTGCAATTACAGGAGACAGCAGAACTCTTTATACTGTACAAAAGATGCTGACAAACACCTATACATCCAGTGGAACACCAATTCTAGACAAATCTGGATTAATGCTAACAACAAGCGCAGACATAAAAGCCCGTTGGGCGGAACACTTCAAAGAAATTCTTAACCGTCCACTACCTCACAGTTTAATAGATTTTGAAGCTGAAACACCAGCAGCAGAATTAGATGTAAATTTAGATGACTTCACCTTGAGTGAAATAGAAACCACCTTAAAGCTAATGACCAATAACAAGGCTGCTGGAGAGGATAAGTTAACAGCTGAGATCCTCAAGGCAATTGATAGCCATAATTTAATACATCTCCAAAAAATGTTCAACATCATTTGGAAAACAGAGAAGACGCCTCATAAATGGAAAAAAGGAATCATTGTTAAGATCCCAAAAAGGGCAATCTTAGAGATTGTAACAATTGGAGAGGCGTGACACTTTTGTCAGTTGCCTCAAAATTATTCTGTAAAATCATCCTAAATAGAATAAAGGATTCAATAGATACAGTAATGCGTGAAGAACAGGCTGGGTTTAGAAAAGGGAGAAGCTGTCTTGACCACATTTTCACTCTACGACTTATATTGGAGGAACACATTGAAAAGCAAAAACCTTTTGTACTTAACTTCATCGACTTCAAAAAAGCATTTGATAGTATTCATAGAGATTCTTTGTGGAAAATTCTGAAGCAATATGGCTTACCATCAAAAATCATAAATATTATCAAAGACATGTATGATGGTTACACATGTGCAGTTCGAACAGAGGAAGGACTGAGCGAATGTTTCCCAATAGAAACTGGGGTTAAACAAGGATGTATTTTATCGCCCTTGTTATTTGGAATTGTTATGGACTTCATAATGAAGAAATGCTGCACTGGTAATAAAGGCATCGAATGGATAAAAGGAGACCATTTGGAGGACCTGGACTTTGCTGATGACATAGTTCTCATCAGCAATCAGATAAAAACGATGCAGGAAAATACAAATGAACTATCATCAATAGCCAGCAAAATTGGGCTTGAGGTCAATCATGAAAAGACTAAAGTCATGAAAAGTTTAATTCCAACAAGTGACAAAATATACATGGAAAACAAACCAGTAGAAGAGATCGATCACTTCATCTATCTTGGAAGTCACATTGATCGAGAAGGGGATACGAGCAAAGAAATTAGAATCAGACTGGCTAAAGCAGCAATGTCTTTCAGAAGCCTTGAAAAGTTGTGGAAATCAAAACTCATTAGCACAAACACAAAACTTAGGCTATTCAAATCAAATGTACTATCAACCCTTACGTATGCGTGTGAAAGCTGGAAAACAACAAGAGATATAGAAACAAAGTTGAACGCATTCGAAAATAAATGTCTAAGGAAAATACTTGGTATAGAATGGAACGAATTCAAAACAAACTAGGAAATTAGAGAAATCGCCAATCAACCAGTAATATCTTCAGTAATAAAGAAAAGACGATGGTCATACGTTGGACATGTGATGAGAAGAGATAATAATCGAATAGCAAAGCAAGCCCTCATATGGGAAACAACAGGTAAAAGAAAAAGAGGAAGACCCAGGGAGACACTGAGAAGAACATTGATGAGAGAGGCAAGAGCAGCAGGAATCGGCTCCCTCAATGAGATAGAACTGCTTGCACAGAACAGAGACAGATGGCGAGATTTGATAAAATATCTTTAAAAGAAAACTGCTAGAACAAAAATTCATATAGGAGAAGGTGTATCTTGGTCTACGCCCTATGGGCCGGTTACGGCTCGAAAGGTCAATAGATAGTTTTTATTTAGAGAAACAAGTCAAGTAAGAGTGTTAATAGTTAAATATTACAATGGCCATTCGCGAGTGTTGTTAAATTAAGACATATTTACATTAGACATTAGACGTAGAAGGCAAGAAGACTGATCGTCAGCACAGCTGGGAAACAATAATTAATTAATTAGAATTTATTAAGTTATTAAGTAGTTGGTTATTAATTTAATTAAGTAGTTAAGTAATTAATTTATTAAGTAGTTAATATTAATGTATTAAATAGTTAATTAAGTTGTGTATTTTGGTGAAATAATTATTTTTTTAAATACTATTATTGGTGATTTGACATACCAGCAAGTATTATGTGTAAACCATTTTTTTTAACTATGCTGGTTGTATTTTTTTTAATAGGTATATTTATATATTGAATGACGGCTACATAAAATTATATTTTAATATATATTGATTACTGATATTATATTACAAGGTAAAATTGTTTTTTATTCCACAGGTAAATAATAATAATTTCTATACTACATTGTTTATTCCACAGGGAAATTAAATAATAATAAATTTCTATTTTATTCCAGAAACTGAGGTCAGAATAGAGTTCATCATGTGCTGATATTTTATATTTTTATATTTTATAACCTATAATAAATTGTAATTGTTTTGTTCCTTCAACAGTTGGATCCTTCACGACTAGTCGGTCGTGGTAGTCATCACTTACTTATATTAAAATTAGACATGGACAGTAAACAAATTATAAATACTAATAGCTGCAAAATATTGATAACAAATTTAGATAAAACCCTTAAGGAAATACACATTAGAAATTATTTTAATACGTATGGAGAAATAATATTTGTGAAATTAATTGATAGGCCTGAAGAAGAGACAAATAGAGCCATAATTCTATACAGACTGAAGTAGAGACTACAGTTTTAAAGACTTATATAGATGCCTGTGTAGGTAGTGACAGTGACACATGGCAAGAATATGAGACTAAATGGATTGAGAAGAATAAAGAAAATAACAAAATAATAGAAGAATTAAATGAGAAATTAATAAAACAAGATCATGAGATTAGGATACTAAAGCAAACTAATGCGAAAAATAATAAAAAGATTGTAGAGTTGACAGAGACAGTTGATAGCTTAAAGACGAAGAACAAAGGCTTGAAGAAAGAAGTAGCAAAAATAGAAAATGATGTAACGGAGGCGGAGGAATATATTGGACAACTGACGCATGATAAACTACAGCTACAAGAAAAAATTTCAAAGATGACATATACAGAAGATGATAGACAAAAAGTAAAGGTCCATCCGGAGAGACAAAAGTCGGTGAGAACCAGGAAAATTCAATCAAAATTAGACAATAATTCGGTTGTCTTGTGGCCTACCGATTCAGACCGACCACGTTATATGCACCCACTATATCCAGACCAGTGCACAGTGGATTATGATAGTGACAATGGAACAGAGATCCGTAGAGAGTATTGGGGGACAACAATAGAAGACGGTAAGGTGAGGAAAGCGGAAGGCTCGCAAGGTTATACGACAGGACAGAAGACATCCACTAGAAGAACAGCAAAGACAAAGAAGAAAAAGGATAGACAAGTTGCTACAGTTAGTGTAAGCAAAAGTAACGACTTAAAAGAAGATAGTAATTCAGAAGTAGCGTTCTGGATCATGCCAGCAAAAATATGGGTAAACAACATCCCTATTAATAACAGTAAGAAATAGAGAAAAGATGGAACTTAGAAGTAATACAGAGGTGAAATGAGATAAGGTGTTGTAGAGGAGAAGAAGTGTTGACAGGAACTGGAGATGAGAATCCAGTGAGATATAGTGAGACTCACCAATTAAGAGAATTTATTGAGTACATTAATATTAATAATTTTAATATTATTAATATACACTGTGTACACAGGATATGATTTATAAATAGATATGGAGAAGTAGTGTCAAGAGAATATAGAAGACAAGAGACCTGAGGATATAAAGAGATTACCTCAGATGAACTAGGAGTTAAAAGAGTTACCAATGAGGAACACATGGTAACTAACTGCGAGTTGGTCAGAGATTGTGAACTTGCGAAGTTGGATGATAGTCCAAAGGAACAACTGACCAATATAAGTGTGTAGCAAGGAGATGAGAGTGTTATTGAAATTTAGAAGCTGTTGTAAGAATAAGGAGAGGTGAGAGAGAAGGTGATGACCTGTGTTTGAGTGAGATCTAAAATAATTAGGTGTTGAATAGAAGAAAATGAGTCTGGAAGAGACTCATGTGAAACATGTACCGAGTGACAACTCATAGAAAGGTTACATGAGGGAATTATAGGAGACTTACAAGAAGTCAGAGAAATGAGAGAATTATTGAGAGAACCTCAAAGAGAATTCTAAGTTGTGAAATTAATTATGTAACTGAGTGGTAACTCATGAAAAGTTACATGAAAAGAGAAGTTATATAAGATAGTGAGATGAAGAATTAATGAGAGCCAAAGAGGACGATGCTATATATATTCTGTAGTCGAACGAATAAGTTTGTACCAATATCACGAGGATACGTACGCAGAAATAGAGCATTATGACGAATAGAGAGAGATGGAACCTGAGAGTTTCCAGAAATTATTGAGACTAGATAGTAGTCCTGTGTGAATACAAGAGATTAAGCAGATTATTCCGAGTCAAATGAATGACTAGCAGATACTGTCAAGCGGACTGTATCCAGATAATTCTGATATTGAGAGTAGTGAGGAGATACTAAAAGAGAGTATCATGAAGAAATTGAGTTTTAAAATGAGGCTCAGAGAAGGTATGTTGTATATAAAGATAAGGCTTAAATATGTATGTGTATCTATTAGTGTTGCTCAAACTAAGTGTTGTTTGTGTTCCGTGGTCTCCGGAGATATGTGCATTGTCTAAGTATTGTCGATATATGTTAAATGTGAATTGAGAAGATATGTTCTGAGATGCATGAAGATTTTGTAATCATTAGTACTTTTTATTTCAGACTTATTATTAGACATCGGTCAAAGGTGTCATTATTACTAAGAAATGTTATGAAGAGAATTGGTAATATTTTAGTAATTCCTTCAAGTATTGCTACCAAGATCTAATTATATTAACTGAGTTGTAATAGTGATGTATGATAATAAATGTTGTACATAGTATATTTTCTATGAGTTTATTTTTAGATTGTGATACTGGGATCACAGATGCCAGTTGACTTGTTGTGGTGACGCATGTCCTATCAAGAACACAGTCTACCAGTTCATTTACTGAGAGTTTAGTAGATTAATTATGTCATGAGACAAGATTGGACATGACTTGAGATTTTTTTTGTAAATTAGCAATATCAAGGGACACAACTGGACATATTTTGAAAATTACTTCCCTTGTATTTTTGGTTAAAAATATTTTTTTTTTATTATTGTCCAGTACCTTATTATCTCCTAGATTTTATGAATGCTTATGTATCATTAAAGAATGAATGTTGTTATGGTGACAATTATAAAGAGTGAACATTTTACTGATTGTTTTTTTAAGGAAACTTAGAATTTTGGTTAATTATTATGACTAGTGGTCATATATTAATGATGTTCCATACAACTCTATTACTATTTTTGTGTAGATGGGTAGAAGATTTATAACGGTGTTATAAATCTGATATGTTGTAAGGGAGGGATGTTATATAGTTGAGCTATTGAGAGCTCGTTACCGCTTCTCAAGAGACAGATGGCAGCATTATGTAGTGGCGACCAACAGATTTTAACTATGGTAATTTTCCAGGAATAACAGTTAGTCAGAGTGAGAGAGTAAGTTCAGGTAGGGGTAGTAGACACCCACCAAGAGGAGGTAATGACCAGCATTGTGGACGACACGAGGAAAGTTTAGTTACATGGAATTTTCCATGCCTTATAAAAAAATAAACATACAATTGTCTTGGTCAGCTAAACTAATAGGAAAACAGGACAAATATAATGTTTCGGCCGTAGGCCTTTATGAGTAACATGGCAAAATATAAATACGGTACGCTCCGTGTTCAACGCGAAGAATAATGGGTAGATGGTCTATAAGTGGTAGAAGGGGTTAGAGTCAGAGCTCAAACGGATATAGTGATCGTAATTCTTAATTTTATGTTAAATAACTGTTAGTTATGATGGTCTATAAGTGGTAGAAGGGGTTAGAGTCAGAGCTCAAACGGATATAGTGATCGTAATTCTTCTTAAATTTATGTTAAATAACTGTTATTATCAGGAAAGATGACTTCAATATTATCTCGGTGAAAAGCATCAACAAGTTTTTGGGTGATCCTCTGGCTGAATTTGAAACATCAAAGAACTAATGTTGATGAGGATGCATTCTGATCCAAGAAAAATGAAGCTTCTTCCCATCATCTTAAAAGTTTTATTAAAGCATATTTGTCAATTTGCTTCGCGTGTACAAGTCCTGAAGACAAATAACTACCATAGCATGGTTGTGTTATGATATATGAGGCCTGTGATGGTATCGTATCAGTTTTCTCCAGAGTCATATCTTTAGTCTGGGAACTGCTACCACATATTTTATGATACAGAATTTAGATATTTTCATAATTATGACACATAGATCACAACAAGACTTACTAACTATGTTTACAAACTGATTCATGTAGTCAATAATTACAGACTAAGAATTTTGCGTATTCAAATTTATTTGATCGTCGTTTATACCAGTGAAGTATAGTGGAGTACATTTAAATTATAAGTCTAATTCCACTTCTAAAATTAATATTCTTAATCTGGAAGCGCTCAAGAGAGTAACACCGATTTTTATTTGAGACATCTCTTAGTACATATAGTCTGTTACATTTCTAATTCCATCTTTCATTCTGTAAAATATTACAATTTGTCTTGCTTTAGATTTGCTATTCTATATCTATGTCTTGACTTATTCAATGCTACTCTAAATCTACTTACTATTGTTCTCTGGAGCACAAAACTTCTGAATCTAACTTCAAACACTTCACAACTAAACCATGTCTTCCTGACTGACCTATCTCTTGATCTTTCTTCTACGTCTCTATTTGATCAAAACTAACTAACTGTGTGGAAGTCCATAACCTTAAAAACTCCCGTCTTTACGCAGTTTCGGCCGAAGACGGACCAAGCTCGTCTATTTTATATTTTCTGGGTGTTTCTCTATCACGAGCTTCTCTCTAAGAGAGATGTTTTCTAATGCACGAGGTTAAAAACCTTTGTCTCATTTTCACAATTTATTGGCTTAGTCGCTGCCTAGTGACCTATCGGCCAATGGCTGAATGCGAACTTCAACTCTATAGATGATTTTTGTGTCAAAATTTGGAATAAAAATTCTCTATCTTGAGACTTAATAAACCTCTGGATTTAAAAAAAATAATGCTAATATGTACCATAAGAATTACAACTGTCTCGTAAACTGGCCCCTAGTGTGTTTATCAACCTAGTTTCTGGACATGTGACGGTCAAGTCAAGTTTACATCTATTCCCTCACCTTTCCAATAACAGCTAACATTGTCCATGTCCATAACTTGCTACTATTCTACTGTGTCTGTGTTATAATTATGATACTGCTATTATCTCTACCTAATTTATAGTTGTATTCTAAACAAACAGCTATACTGTATATAGCTATGTCGTTTACATAGCTATCATCTTATTATTGGCTTCTCTTGGGAACATAAGATAATTCAACTGTACAAAACTGCTAATTGTGTACAAATATCACAAATAATTGGAAGTAGTGTCGTATCTCAAAATTAACAATTCCACTAATTATATCAACATCTAAATTGTTTTCTGTTGCTGAAGTCAGGTCTCTAAGATCCCGACAGGAACCATCATCACAGACATCATTATGACAGGACATCTATATGAGAGGCATCTGCGACCTTGTAATACATTAATCTAAAAATACACTGTTACATAATGTCCAACAAAATATGCATCAACATTATATCTTGTAGTGTTTTTGATATAATGACAACATGCAACTTGTAAATCTCTTGTCTTTAGTATGTCTTTCTGAAAATGGAACGCATTTTCAAATTCATCTACGTAACACCAATACAAAACAGATTGTCACATATGTCCCAACACATATCAACAATGAACATCGTTGCTCTTGTTACGTTTATCACATTAAGCAATTGTTGTAGGTCTTTAGGATTTTCTGCTAGTAGAACAGTATCATCAGCATATCTTAGGTTATTGATTATCTTTCCATTAATGTTTAGGCCTGGTATCTCTGAGATGTTTTTTAAAGATTTGCTCAGTGTATAGATTGAACAAGCTTGGTGATAGGATGCATCCTTGTCTTACTCCTCTTTTTATGTCCATGGATGTAGAGTTCTCCTGGTTATCTCTTATCACAGGTTATCAACCTTGTTTCTTTCTCTTTGTATAATTGTCTCCATTTACAACCTAACTTCCTCTTAGTTATCTCAGATCACAGGTTATCACCCTTTGTTTCTCTCTCTCTTTGTATAATTGTCTCCATATACAACTTAACTTCCTCTTAGTTATCTCATATCACAGGTTATCAACCTTGTTTCTCTCTCTCTCTCTTTGTATAATTGCCATTTACAACCTAATTTCCTCTTGGTTATCCCTTATCACAGGTTATCACCCTTTGTTTCTCTCTTTTCTTCGCATAATTTTCTCCTTATTACTGTTATTATTTAGTCACGTGTCAACTTGAATTACCATCCAGATTTGCAGTTTACTATCTCTGACTAACTCTCAAGTATTCACCAATCGACATAATTCTCTCTAGTTCATCTGCGGTTACCACCCTTTTCCCTCACGTCTCTGTCTACTATTATTCTATTGACCTCGCTTCTCTATCGCTTCAGAAGTCATCTACTGTATACATAGTCTCACTACGAAATTCACATGGTTACTTTCTTGGTAAGTCTCAATACAGCTCACTTTATTTTCATCTCCTTTATGTCTTGGCCACACTTCTTCAATTCTACATTATCTCTCAGGTTTCATCGACCTCTTATTTCAACTACTGAATATGTCTCTTCTTGACTGTACCTATTTATTCATTCTTTCGCTCCTCGATAACTTCACAGACTCTATTCTAATTCAACTCTCAATTTCTCCGAAAATTCATCTAATTCTTTAATGGTCAACTAATTACTGATGGTTGCAGGGCTTCCTTGAGGGAATTCTCTATCAGTGAAATAAACTGAAAAAAAATATGGCTGCAGATCGCAACACATGAAGAACAAAAATAAAAGAATGGCACAGCAACTATCGAGTCAGTGCTGATAACAAGTTCAGAAAACAAAAGATGCAGGGAAAGGGAGACGAAGCTACGCACCACGAATACAGCTTGTTCATTCTGCGGATGGAACTGTCTGTCCAATATTGGCAGGCAGATTAAGCCACGAGTGAAGCTGTTCAGCAACGCAACATCCAGTATAAGACACTAGTATTTTACCAAACTACTGACTTATCATGATTGCATGCTACCAACCGTCTGTGAAGACGCCAAAGGCCATATATTACAACTGATTACCAACCTTGCTTCTTCTATTTTTTTTTCTTCGCTGTCCGTTTGTGTGGACGTCGTCGTCGTCTTCTGCTCTGTTATATAAATATAACCTTTTTCTAAAATAAAAATCATCTAATCTTTGAAGTTGCTCTATATCTTTGGGAATAGGCTAATAATTGCAGTGCTACGGTAAAGCTGGTGGCAGGAGCAAGTAGTGGGTTGTAACGTACACTCATAAAGGTATGGTGACAGCTTTATGAAAAAAAGAAATACAACAAAATACTGTCTACATGCGGCCTTCTTCGGAAATCCAAATGGACGAGGAAATCAAAATAAACTACTACATCTAGAATGAGTGGTACAAGTAAATCAAGGAGGAACCCTTATCCTCAGGTATAACTGCTAACTTTATCTTACCATTCTATATTGTTGTTCCCCCATATTCTCTATAGATCTTTCCTTGATCATCAAAGTCTACTGTGCACTCATCTGGATATTGTGGGTGCGTGTAACTTCTGCCTCTTTTCTTCATCCCTATCGGCACTCATCTGGATATTGTGGGTGCGTGTAACTTCTGCCTCTTTTCTTCATCCCTATCGGCACTCATCTGGATATTGTGGGTGCGTGTAACTTCTGCCTCTTTTCTTCATCCCTATCGGCACTCACCAAGGCATAAGCGTGATTGTTTCTTATCATTTCCTACTCTGTTATTCTTTCTATATCTCTCCACATCGTTCTCAATCGCTTCATCAAGACTCCAAAGTAGATCATTATGTTCCACACCTAATTGATAATTTACTCTATCAGTCTCACTCATGTCTTCTATTAATTGTATGCTTTGTTCATCCAGTTTACTGGTTCTTTCTTTAGGTATTGTATTTCTACTTTCACTGTTGATATCCCTTTCCCCTTTATCAAGTCTTCTATTTTTCTAATTTCTTCATCTCGTGCTATTAATTTCTTATTATTTTCTTTTAATACTCTTTTATTTTCTTAATTCTTTTCCTCAGGAGATTTAATCTCATTCTCTTGCCTACTTTACTGTCACTAACTACACAGGAATCAACACAATTCTTTACAACCACAGCTTCTAACTCACTCTATGTTTCTATTGTCTCTTGCTCCTTAATTACTGCTCTATCAATATTATCCACATAGTATACTCTAACAGCGGTCATGTCTGCCTCTCTAATAAAATTATGAGTCTGTTTATACTTAGCCGTTTTAAACTCTGTTTTGAGCTTAACAATTTTCTTGGCAAATCTTTGTTATATTATCTTTGTTGAGGAGAAGATTGTATAATTTACTGTTATTTTCCTTCCTAATCAGATGATTTCTCTGTCAGCTATATAATTTAAAGTCATGTCTATTATATAGTGCTTTGTCTCTTGCTTGTTTCAGTTGTATTTCTTTATTGTCAGTGTTCGAAAATTCATTTCTCTTTTCATTTACATCATATCTCCTGCTTCGTTTCCGTAAAAAGCATTCTATCAAATTAATGGTTTCTGCAATGATCAGCAACGAGGCGGCTGTCAATGACATTTCCTAAATATCTTTGTCAGATGACACAATTGAGAAGCAAATTGACGGTTTGTCAGGAAATAAATAAATACCTAAGAAAATTCGTAAAGAATTTGAATGACCTTCTGTTTTTCTCGGTAACTGGACGTAAGCACAGGCATAACAAAGTGACAGATCTGTACTACGTTAGATAGAGCACGGGAGAATTTCTTTCGAGGACACTCGTTCATCTGCTCTTGTGTATATACACTACAGCTGAAGAAGCATTTGATGGCCGAACAAAATTTGATAAGATCTCACGACTTGGACTTGTTTAAATGTGTTCAAATTAACACAGACTTGATGAGCTATGTCAATGTAACTTAATGTACTTACAAAGCAGATTAATGAAACCATACTGTTGGTTACCTGGATCCATACATGGGAATGATGTAGTTACTTAGAAGATGATATAATAAATAAGAGACAAACCCTAAAAGATTCCGTCAAAATAGTCTATTTTTTTTAAAAATAACCGCATTCAAGACATTTTAAACAACAAGATGTGTGCAATGAACACTAGCAGCAGCTGCTCCACAACAAAGTCCTTTTTCTAACGTGAGATAAAGTTTTGTCTCGTGTATGACAATTGAGAGACGAGATCAGATTATTTCTCGTTGATAGGCCATTTCGCCTTACCGATCGTTGGACACATTTATCCCGGTTACTCTAATTGACATATCTATGAGATATCTTCACCCACCCAGTGATATATTCTGAATTTATATATTCAAGGAGACTATGTTACAGTTTTTCAAGTTAAAGACAAGACTAATGCAACAATGAACAAATGTATTTGTGGCATCATCGTCTGTTGAACAGAAACTATGAAACATTTCCAAACCACACACACTTTCTTAACTCCATTGACGAAGAGTTGCTTAAGGAGGACATATCCTGCACGACATTAGACAGATATGCAGCACAGTTTGCGTGAATATTTTCTGTTGCTAATACAAGAGCAAATTGGATTACACATCCATTTTCAGTCAATATGTATAAAATAGAGGTGTAATAGAAATACAAGGTCACGGAAATACCATTGGATAGTGTGCACTCAAATTGCATTTAAAATAACAGTCCATAACAAATTTCCGGGCTCTCTTCCAAGCAGATTTTCCGGGATTATCGATGAGGGTATTAAAAATGGTGACACTCTGATACTGTAAAAAATCATTCTATGTTCTCTATTATCACAACGTTGTGGAGAGGCATGATCACCTACGCCAGCAGGCCCGGTACTTGATGATGATTATAGCAAAAAAAAAACAAGATAGACAGAGTTTCAGAAAGTCATAACTCAGAATGCAAGTATCAGCAATTAAGCCCGATATAGCAAGCTTGTCAGTAAAATCAGCACAATCCTTCTCAATAATTATGGAAGTAAAATATGTTCCCTCTCTTTTCACTTATCTTGTGATTAATGAGGTTCAATTTAGACCAAATTATGCTCATGGTAATTTCAAGAGTGTTATATTAATAATCTTAAGCTCGTGAAATTTCAATTTCTTCAGAAGGAATTGAAGACAGAAAGTATTGTTACTATTATTTTTAATTAATAAGAGATAATTTAAAATGTATATGTAGAAGGAATGTGTGCAATAACTTATTTTCAAATTGTAAGACTCTCCATAAACAAGCTTTAAATAAATAGTTGATTTATTCAGGGTTTTAAATCTTGGGTTGAGTCTTGGGAGTCCAAGAGTTACAAAATTATTTAATGGGGGTCATGGTACACAACATTTTAAGAACCGCTGGTCTAAGGAAAGTCTTAATTATGTAAGAAGTCTTGGGTATTAGTGTAAGAGGCTTGAAATGTTTCACATCCGTAAAAGGCAGATAAATCCATAATCGTTGAATTGTGAAGTTTCGAGGGTTTTCTTTTCCTTGAAAACTGCATAGTACGAAGTCTTGTGATAGTGTGACTCATCCATGTAGGATAATGGGAGGATAAGAAGAAAACGACGATCTGCAGAGGATGAATAAAGAACGACGCGGCGACGATGAAAGATAGAATAATTTTAGACGGTGTAGAATAATAGTGAAGTCTTGAGAATTAGCAAGGGGACGTTAAGTCTACCAAGCTCAGCGCTGTGTCGTAATCAACTCTTAGATTACGGGTAAAAGGCGCACAGATGTCCAGTCTGAAGATTGTAGGTCCAGAGAAATGTTTGCTCTGGCGGAGACAGTTATGTAACGCGACGAAGCGGACGATAAACTACCGTCGTGCAGGTGTGGACACGGAGTAGCGAATCACTAAGACTAGACCCTTTGAAGAAACCGACTCGAGCGAAATAAAAGGAAACTCTTATATCGGCAGACGCCTTGAAGTCCAGATAAGAAGACCTGAGATGAAAGCGGACAATTAAACTGCCGCGCGTAAACAAAGGGGCAAGGAAGGAGTTATAGTTGTAGGTTTTAGTCGTGGAAAAAGAATGTTTGAGAAGATTGACAGGTTGTCGACTAAAGTGATTAAAGTAATAAACTATGGACATAGTCAAGAAAGGCGGGGTTACAGAAGTAGTGACGACCAACAGACGTAGGTTAGGCGTATCTGTGGTCGGGGGGTGTGGTCACCTGGGACTTAAACGCGAGACACAGGGAACTAGGACATGCAGACTCAGAGGGAGATGCAGAGATTCTGATTCAGATTGAGAGATGCAGATAGAGATGCAGACATTCGGGTGAGAAACATACAGATGGACACAGACCTTCAGATAGAAGAGACGGTGAAAATATAGTGAAGAAGTAGATACCTGCCTCAAGGCAGATGTTAGTTAGGACTTAGATGTACAAGTACGTTCAGAGAATATTGTGACAAGAGTTGGACTTAGAAAGTAGAACAGTTTAAAGTAGCCATACTATACCAAGATATTAAATATTAGTAAGTTCCAAAGGGATTTTTAGAGAACGGACAGAGATAATCACACCGAGAGAAACGTGGATGTACAAGTAAACTTAGAAACGTACAGAACTGAATGAACTTAGATATACTTAAGAATACTATACGATCACAAAGTTTACTGACAATTCATCATCGCCGATTGGCTATGTCAAGTAACAACACCCTCTTAAGTCAAGCCTGCGGGAAGCTACGATAGCTATCGTCTATAAGAAGATTCATCATCAAGAAATTACTTGCTAGCAGATAGACTCCTCAACATATATAAAACAAGATAGACTCATCGAGGCCATAAAAGAAGATAGATCATCAGAAGATAGAACTTTATGGATACAGAAACCCTGCCATAGTCTAATCTTTAAAATTCTATCTATCTATCTATTGACCTTTCGAGCCGTAACCGGCCCATAGGGCGTAGACCAAGATACACCTTCTCCTATATGAATTTTTGTTCTAGCAGTTTTCTTTTAAAGATATTTTATCAAATCTCGCCATCTGTCTCTGTTCTGTGCAAGCAGTTCTATCTCATTGAGGGAGCCGATTCCTGCTGCTCTTGCCTCTCTCATCAATGTTCTTCTCAGTGTCTCCCTGGGTCTTCCTCTTTTTCTTTTACCTGTTGTTTCCCATATGAGGGCTTGCTTTGCTATTCGATTATTATCTCTTCTCATCACAGATCTTTAAAATTGAATACATAGAATCACTTGGTACACAAACAATGCATTCATATAGTTTTATGTTGAAAGACTTCACCACATGACATCTCGGCATTTCTCCTCATCGTTGAAAATCTGATAGCAATAACCCCAGCCATATAATATATAAAGAAACAACAGATAAAATGGGTTGGCCATGTCATAAGGTAGAGTGATCAAAACACAACACAGCGAGCCCTTAATAAACGTTGTGAGAACACCAGACACTAGGTCGACCACGACAAAGATGGATTGACGGAATATTAGAAGCATTAGGAAACATAACAGTAGCAGAGGCGAACAGAAGAGCAAAGGACCGCAAATTATATCTCCCATCGACGCTGGAAGGCAAATAAGGAAGGAAAGTAGAAGAAGAAAAGAAGTTCAAACATCAGGCCCACAATATTTCTTTTCGGTGCTTTTGTCTTGACCTACCCGGTAGTCCTGTCACGAAGGAAATATTACAAAAGTTGTTTAATGTTTCTCTATGGGAGTCAGAAAGAAGGAAAAGAGATGGTTGTCTTTGAAAGTCAGAAAGAAGGAAATGTTGCATGAGATGTATGTTAATGTAAGACAAAAAGAAGAAACTATTACAAGAGATGTTATGTTAAAAGAAGTTATCAATGGAAGCAAGAAATAGAATACATCACACACAAACACACACAAACACACACACACACACACACAGACACACACACATATATAAGAACATCTGTCATAAAGAAATGAATTATGGACAATGAATAAACTTGTCAGTCTATCAAGTAGTGCTCGATGATAATTAATTGCACACATAGCTGACATTTATCTTCTATAACAAACTTTCTTATCACCAAATACTGTATTGTTGACACCATATCACACAGCTTGGTAGTGGCGTTATCGTTATTTTCTTTCCAATTATTTCGATCTTCTTATTCTCCTACTTTTCAGCTCCCTGTGGAATCTAGGTCTTCAGCAAACACTTTCCAAGCCGTTCAGTTTCCTGTCATTCTTTTATGATCATTCCTGTCGTCCCCAACCTTTTCATCTTTGCATCCGCTATTCTCCAAAAAATATTTTGTTTATCCTATTTGTCTCTTCCCCTGGGAATTCCAAAAAAGAGCATTTCGTGTAATGCTCTCAATTGGCTTCCGATGTGTGTCTCCGTCCGGCGACATCTTTTTGTTGCATCTCTTTGTCTACTTGTATTTGACTAATACTTTTCCATAGTTCTAAGTTAGTGATTTTGTTCTGCCAATTCCGTTCTTTTAATTCTGTTTAAGCGCCCATTAAAGAAGGTATTGTTTATACTATATCCTACGGTCTTGACATTATCGTTCCATTTATTTCAATCATTCCTCCAATAATCTGCAACCCATTTTTGTTGATGGTGTTCATTACACTAATTGTGCAATACTCTTCCCACTTCACAGTTCCTGTTTTTTCTACTTTAGTTATCAATCCACGGCTATCGATATGGATTAGGCCAGATTCTTCGTCACGCGTTATTTACTCGCGTTTTTTATTTTCTTCTGTTGCAGACATTAAAACGACAAATTTCATATGCCAGATTAGATGAATCCACCAGCTGCGACTAACTGATCATTACCGGAACTCGTTATACTAGATTATTGTTTATTTCCGTACCACGTTCACGTTTTCATCTGATAAAACACATGCAATCTTAGACAGAAACCCAATTCTGTGAACGCTCTTTGTCGTTAGTTACGTTATCTCAAATATATGGAAACGATGCAATGATGTTTCTGTCTATGAAGTTATACTCTTTCAATTTTATTTTTTTTTAAAAACGTACACTATATATATATATATTATATATATAGGCCTTTCGAGCTGTAGGGCATAGAAACTCTTACTCTTATATAAATTTTTATTCTACATTCTAGCAGTTCTCAATCCTTGTAAAGACCGTTTATCAAATCTCGCCATTTGTCTCTGTTCTGTGCAAGCAACTCTATCTCATTGAGGGAGCCGATATATATATATCCAATATATATATATTGGAGCCGCGATAGCTCTGTGGTTAGTGAACTGGATTACAATGGACAAGAGGTCGGGTTCAATCCTGATCGGCGGCTTCCAGGTTCACCCAAACTTAAATGGGTACTTTATTCTATTCTAGGAAAGCAAAGCGGCACGGGCGTAATACCGACCACATTACCCCAAAAATCATGTGCCGAAGGTCTGTAAAATTTATGGTCACTAACACCATTTTCTCTATACGCCACTTGCCGTGACGGGGCACTTTACTACTCTGCATATATAAAGGAAAACCCTGTGTTATTAATTATAATCAGCTACAAAACCATCTTAAGTTGTAGATACTATTTCCAAGATTCTTTTGTTACACAATTTCAGTGTACCTAAACGCTTTAAGATTGTTAATTACACAATCTCAGTTCTAAACTACTGTTAGTTACACAATCTCAGCTCTAAACTACTGTTAGTTACACAATCTCAATCCTAAACTACTGTTAGTTACACAATCTCAGTTCTAAACTACTGTTAGTTACACAATCTCAGTTCTAAACTACTGTTAATTACACAATCTCAGTTCTAAACTACTGTTAGTTACACAAGCTCAGTTCTAAACTACTGTTAGTTACACAATCTCAGCTCTAAACTACTGTTAGTTACATAATCTCAGTTCTAAACTACTGTAAGTTACACAATCTCAGCTCTAAACTACTGTTAGTTACATAATCTCAGCTCGAAACTACTGTTAGTTACACAATCTCAGCTCTAAACTACTGTTAGTTACATAATCTCAGCTCTAAACTACTGTTAGTTACACAATCTCAGCTATAAACTACTGTTAGTTACACAATCTCAGCTCTAAACTACTGTTAGTTACACAATCTCAGCTCTAAACTACTGTTAGTTACATAATCTCAGTTCTAAACTACAGTAAGTTACACAATCTCAGCTCGAAACTACTGTTAGCTACACAATCTCAGTTCTAAACTACTGTTAGCTACACAATCTCAGTTCTAAATTACTGTTAGTTACACAATCTCAGTTCTAAACTACTGTTAATTACACAATCTCAGCTCTAAACTACTGTTAGTTACACAATCTCAGTTCTAAACTACTGTTAGTTACACAATCTCAGCTCTAAACTACTGTTAGTTACACAATGCCAGTTACGCGAAAGCATACAATTGTTAGCTATTAAAAAAAAATTAAGCACTGCTAGTTTCTCACCCACAGTTAATACCTCTACACATTTATTCAATCTTAGTTACCCTAAAGCTTCAGATTAATAATTCCCCTACCACAATTTAATGTACCGGGTTTAAGTACCGGGCCTGCTGGCGTAGGTGATCATGTCTCTCCACAACTTTCGATCTCGACAGTTATTTATCATTTCCGTTGTTGACCTTCTGCCAAGCCATTCTCTTAAGCTGTCAGGTATCTTTTCTCTTTGTTTCCCTCTATCTCTTCTTCCCTCGATTGTTCCAGTTGTTACAATATATTCCAGTTGTTCCCTTCCCATTACATGGCCAAAAAATTATGATTGTTTCTTCCGATGACGATGAACGTTTTCATTACTCTTCCTAGCTGTCCATGGTATTCTCAACATTCTTCTGTAAAACCACCTTTCCACAGCCTCTTGTGATTTTCTTGTCTGTTGTCCTATTGTCCATGATTCACATCCATATGTTAAGGCTGGTTCTATGTAACATTTAAGAATTATTTTTCTTGTTTCTAAAAAAAAATATACTTGGTAAAACAAACGCCCAACAACAGAAAAGAAACAAAGCAGCAAGGTAAGGTCAATAAAAACAGAAGCTTCCTATTAGCAGGAGAAAATGTCCTGCCACTAACTAGACACGAGGGTTAACTCAATCTGCTCATAATGCAATAACACCACAACCCCTATGTCATTACTCGCACTGCTTCCTTTTTAATTAGCTACATCTTTGTCTTTGTTTCCCTTGTGTTTTGCTAATTTTATTTCTCCTTCATTTTTATACATTCACCCTTGTCTTCGTTTTCTTGTATTGCCCTTTCTTGTCACAGTTTCTCTTTTCTTTTACAATATTTTTGGGGTATTTTTCCCTTTTATTGTATATAGTATTTGTTTCTCTTTTATTTACATAATAATTGTCTTTGTTGAAGATTTTGATTTTTCTGTTCTGCAATATCCTTCTATGTCTTCGAGAGAAATGTAAAGAAAGGAATAAACTCATTCTTTTAGACAACAAATAGATAAATATCGGAAGGATTGTTCCCACTGTCAGAACAAACACAGAAGCCTCACGACAATAGTCCCTCACGTTTAGCGATCAATACTGTATATTTTCGCCATTCAAACAAAGCCTTTGGGAAATTACTCTAACAGGGAGAGAATTTTAGTGGCGCCTTAAGCAGCTAGAATCTTGAATGATCTTCAGGTCTGGTAATATTCACATCGCTTGGATATTTCAGCTGTGCTGATTTGCCCTATTACTACAAATTCAAACAGGACATGTTCTGGTCAGTAACGTTTTCACACTTTTCTTGCATGATGCCTAGAGAGGATTCAAACATTTGTCTCTGTACCATGGACCTCTTTGACAATTTACTAAAATTTGGCTACGTTTGGCATTCTAAATACATTAAGGGTATCCCTTTGGCATTTTTGATAGATCTGTGAGTGGCAGACTTGCAGAGTGTGTGCGTCAAAGTTGGCAGGCATTTAGAGTGTGAGAGTCAAAATTGGCAGACGTTTAGAGTGTATGAATCAAAATTGGCAGACGTTTAGAGTGTGTGCGTCAAAGTTAGCAGACATTTAGAGTGTGTGAGTCAAAGTTGGCAGACGTTTAGAGTGTGTGAGTCAAAGTTAGCAGATGTTTATAGTGTGTGAGTCAAAGTTGGCAGACGTTTAAAGTGTGTGAGTCAAAGTTAGCAGACATTTAGAGTGTGTGAGTCAAAGTTGGCAGACGTTTAGAGTGTGTGAGTCAAAGTTAGCAGACATTTAGAGTGTGTGAGTCAAAGTTGGCAGACGGTTAGCGTGTATGAGTCAAAGTTGGCAGACGTTTAGAGTGTGTGAGTCCAAGTTGGCAGACGTTTAGAGTGTGTGAGTCAAAGTTGGCAGACATTTAGAGTGTGTGAGTCAAAGTTGGCAGACGTTTAGTGTGTGTGAGTCAAAGTTGGCAGACGTTTAAAGTGTGTGAGTCAAAGTTGGCAGACGTTTAACGTGTGTGAGTCCAAGTTGGCAGACGTTTAGAGCGTGTGAGTCAAAGTTGGCAGACATTTAGAATGTGTGAGTAACGTTGGCACACGTGTAGTGAGTGCGTCAAGTTGGCAGACTTGTAGAGCGCGTGAGTCAAGTTGGCAGACGTAAGGAATGTGTGAGTCAAGTTCATAGATTTGTACAATGTGAGTTAATTTATTCTGTAGGGTAACATTTCAATTTTATAGAGATCTTGATTAAGATTGTGAAAGAGATTTTAGAACAGAGTTTGTGAGAAGATTAAGCAATTTTTTTAACGATTGTTAAGGTAATTTAGCGCACAATTAATATGCCACTCAAGTACGCAGACAAAAATAAAAATGAATCTCTCTTGTACCGCATCAATCAAACCATGACAAACCAAATACAATAAAACCGCAAAAGCAAACAGATAGGTATACTAGAAACATACTTAGATGAACGATTGTATAAGAAAACAGGTTGAAAAGATAAGCCATGAAAACACTGGCAAATAGATATATAACCACATTACTAATCAGATGGTGGATATATATATACATATATATATATATATATATATATAACTATGTATATAAAGGCTTAAGGTTCAAATTTACCAAGGTTGCGAACTTAGTACACTTCTATACGGATCAGAAACTTGAACTACATATGCAGGGCAGGAGGAAAGGTTAAACAGCTTTCATGTGCGTTGACTTCGAACGATTATAAACATGAAATGGCAGGACAAAGTAAGCAGCTCTAATATCTTACAAAGAACCAAACTCCAGTCCATCATGACAACACTTTGGAGTCGTAGACTAAGGTGGGTGGATCATGTAAGCAAAATGACAAACATTCGTATCCCCAAACAAATAGTTTAAGGGGAACTTAAGGACGGAAAGAGACCAACAGAAGAGACAGGTGCTGAGATATAAGGCTGTTTGCAGGGCTTTCTAGAGCGAATTCTCTATCAGTGAGAGAAACTGAGAAAATCTGGCTGCAGATCGTGGCACACGGAGAACAAAAGTAAAACATGGCACAGCAACTTTCGAGGCAGTTTTCTACTTCTTCTTCTACCATCTCAGCTCCCTGTGGAGCATGGGTTTTCAAACAAACACTTTCCAAGCCCTTCTGTTTCTTGCCATTCTTTTAGAGATCATTCCAAAAAAGGGTATGTTGTGTAATACTCTCAATTGACTTCCGCCTTCCACAGTGTGTCTTATCCAGTGCCATCGTCTTAGCTGTATCTCTGTATCCACTTGTATTTGACTGGTACATTTCCATAATTCTATGTTAGTGATTTTGTCCTGCCGTTTCCATCCTTTTATCCTGCTTAAGCATCCATTAATGAAGGTCTGTATCTTCATGAGTGTCATTTTTGTTGTTCTCCATGTTTCACAGCAGTCATATAATAATACTGACTTAACATTGGAGTTGAAAATATTAATGTTTAATTAATTTACTTTTTTTACTTAATTACTTTTGATTTTTCGAGGCAGTGCTGATCAAATTCAGAAGACAAAATGCACAGGAAAAAGGAAACGCGGCCAGGCACCACAAATACATCATGTTCATTCTGCGGATGAAATTGTCTGTCCAACATTGGCAGATTCAGCCACAAGAGAAGCTGTTCAGCAAAGCAGCATCCAGCATCCAGCATAAGACACTAATATTGTTACCAAACTACTGACTTATCACGATTGTTTGCTACCAACCGTCTGTCAAGTCGCCAAAAGCCATACTATATATATACAGCACAATGTTTTGCAAAAAAAAAAAAAAAACATATTAATGGCAGTCTTGACGCTAAGCTAAATATGCTGAAGTATAATTAAATATGCCTGTTTTACCCCCACCCCCCTTTTTAAATAAATAAAAATGTGTACCTTACTTAAGAAACTAAACACTACCATAATAATATTTTTTTTTCATTAGCGTAGTCTTGTTCTGCTAGTACAGAACAGAG
Source organism: Megaustenia siamemsis (assembly GCA_032433765.1). NCBI lineage: Eukaryota > Metazoa > Mollusca > Gastropoda > Stylommatophora > Ariophantidae > Megaustenia > Megaustenia siamemsis. The sequence goes on along the minus strand of JAVIAB010000047.1, from coordinate 81,452,541 downwards.
ACAAATGGCGAGATTTGATAAAAGATCTTTACAAGGATTGAAAACTGCTAGAATAAAAATTTAGATAGAGAAGGGGTATTTGGGTCTACGCCGTTTGGGCCGGTTACGGCTCGAAAGGTCAATAGATAGATAGTCTTTTAATACTAGAACAGACAACAATTTACAATGATGGCAAACAAATGGATACAAATCAAAGACTGTTAATTTCACAGCTTTTGGGTGAAGGCAATTTTTAACGTATTACAACATTTCTAAGACTTGAGCATTACTGATTTATGGATGGTCTAAAGATATGAGAGTATAATAAAAGAACGTAATGAAATCGAGGGGAAAGAAACCAGTAGGAGGGCAAAAATCTTCGGCACACAAAAAAACCATCAGCTTCTTGCTTAAATCATTTTGGCTGGACCGATGAAAAATGTGGCAAACATAGAGCAGCACATGGTCGAAAAGGGAGAACCAAGCGGTATCTACAGCTACTGTCAAGTGAGATAAACACAACTTGAATTTACAAAAAGGACGGGTAATGCCGTCATCATTGCTTCCAGAGAATCACAACGAAAGACGCCATTAATTTGTGTTTTTACGAACAATATTATGAAAGAAGGATGTATCGACATACTAGAGGCTCACTCTTTGCCACTTTTGGAGGTCATGTACCCCGATGGGTGCACATTTTAACATGACAACGACCCAAACACACATCCCATACAAGTACCACCAAAGCATGGCTGCAAGAGAAGAATGTAGCAGAAATAAATGACGCGGTGACAGTACTGATCTAAATGTAAACTAAAAAGTGTGAACACTTCTAAAAACATTTTTGAAAGAATAGATTCAGAAACTTTGAATAACTGAGAAAGGTAGATATGGTAAACTGGGAAAGTCTCACAATTATCTAAAAACACTGGAAGAAAATCTGTCTCGCAGAACCCAGCCTTGCCATGATTGAGAAGGCAACATTATATTGTACTGAAACCACCGTTTGTGTGCAGGGGAGGTATTGTCACCATTTTTGGCTTTTATGAGTGTGGTGTTAATAAAATAAGATTGTCATTTTTGGTGTGCAAAATTCTGTGTGAATGTACACACACACGCGCGCGCACTCACATACACACACAAGCATATTTTTCCTGTAGGATAACTCGATATGTTTATCCTTGTAAATATGAAATAATAAAACGGAAGCAAAAACAATCTGTTAATCACTTGAAGAGATGTGTCATTATTTATTATCCAATACATGTTTGGCAAGATCTGCCTTAGATATCTCGGCGGTGTTGAGGTTACATTGCTCGTTTCAGGCATACAAAAAACCTTTTTTAAATTAACTTCAGCGCCGTCTTAGTTTTTTTTTCCCCCTAATGAGTACTAATTTCTACTACTTTAGTAGAGGATAACGAGTATGCAGTCCTGTCAAAGACTGGTATTTAATCAGTAATTTAGCGATTAAACAAAGCAGGTGAAAGCTATTTGTGATTAAAAGAAAAGAAGAAAATAGATCGTAAAGTAAAGTACCCCCGTCACGCCAAGTGGCGTATAGGGAATATGGTGTTAGTGATAATATTTTTTACAGACCTTCAGCACATGATTTTTGGGGTAATATGGTCGGTATTACGCCCGTGCCGCTTTACTTTTCCAGAAAAAATCCGGTACCCATTAAAGGTTGGGTGAACCGGAGCCGTCGGTTGGGATCGAACCCTACTTCTTGTCCTTTGTAGTCCAATTCACTAACCACTGAGCTATCGCGGCTCCCAAAATAGATAGCATTGAACCCAAAAAAAAGACTCATATAATGTTCCCAATTAAAAGTTAACGTTTTCCACATGTTATGGTAGGAAATTCTACATGGCTGCGCAGGAAGTCTATACATTTACGAGTTAAACAGTGTAATAATGATTAGGATAAAAAATAAAACGCAAAAGTTCAAATCTAATTAATGGAGGCTACGCATGAAATGTGTTCCTTGTTGCAGTTTCCTCATATTACAAGTCGCATGTCTGTGTTAGTCACCTCTAGTGACTCGGGCAGATGGTGCTCGTAAACCTGGGAAGGCCGACCATCTAAGGGCAGAATCCCCCGACAGAAAAGATCAACTGCTGCCTTGCAGGAAGATTGGGGACAATCAAAGGCTAAGGAAAGCAAACCTGAAAAAATGCTGGCTGAAATCGGATGCACTGGGCCACTGGCGCAGAACACAGTGCAACGTATTAACGGGTGTTCAGTCAGAGTGGATCTGACAGACTCTAATTGTGATGTTCTGTCTGTGGGGTCGATCAACACACTTAGCCTGACAGCTGACTTCATATGAGAGTCTGGAATCCTTACTCTGATTGAGTCCTGAACGCAGAGAGAGAGAGAGAAATCTAATTAAATGAAAACAAACATCCAAATTGTATGATAAATCAGATATATTAGTTATAGTTTTCATTCTGCGAGCGTTGATTAAGTATCTCTACTGTATTCAAAGTTTCAAGCTGCATGTTTGTTATGTAAGTGTGTGCCTTATTATAGAAAGAGAATGTTTTATACTGTTGTCTTTACGTCGTTTAAGAAAACAAGATTTACTGGTGTGGCCAAGATCACCATACACGTGGCTGTGGAAGGTTAGAGGTGAACACGGTGCCAGGCAAGGAAATCGATTGTTGAAGCTAAAGGTCGGGGCAAACATTCCAACGAAGGTATTGGAACACAACACACACAAAAGAGAAGAAAGATTGTAAACAACTTAGTGTGACGACATCTCTGAGACTTCCAACAGCGATAAAATATAAGGCATAGCGATGCAAGACATTTTGTATTTTGTATTCTTAGAACAAATAACATACCATCAAATCATCATCGAGTGCCGTCTCCGCAACGAAGGTTGGCTACGATGGAGCACCATTCTGTTCTGTCTCTTGCTTTGATGGTGCAGGTTGTCATAGGCTGATTTGTCCATCTTTTGATGTTACTTGTCCATGTTAGTCTTGGTCTGCCTCTGCCTCTTTTACCTTGTATTTTCCCCTCCAGGATTACTTTTAGTAGGCTGTTGTGTCTTTTAACATGGCCCAAAAATCGCATTTGTCTTGTTTGAATTGTGCTTAGTAGTTCTCTTTTCATTTTTAGTTGTTTTAAGACTTCATCGTTTGTTTTCTTTTCCTTCCATCCAATTCTACCTATTCTTCTATATATCCACATTTCAAAGGCTTCAATTCTCTGTTCTGTTTTCTTGTCTCATGTCCATGTTTCAGCACCATATAGAAATATTGAGAAGATGTAACATTTCGCTATTCTTAGTTTTAGCCATGGTGTTATTTGTTTTGATGTTAGTATGTTCTTCATGACATTAAAATTACTTTTTGCTATTCCTAATCTTTTGTTTATTTCAGTTGTACATTTTCCATTACTGGTTATAGTATGTCCAAGGTAGTTGTAGTTCTGAACTGTCTCCAGGTCTATTCCTTCTATTTTGATATCCACTTGTGTGTTTTGAGTATTTTCTTTGTTTATGATCATAGTTTTAGTCTTTTTGATATTAATATCTAGTCTATATTTTTTGCTTGTCATGTTTATTTCATTAAGTACTTGTGGATCTTTAGGATTTTCTGCTAGTAGTACAGTATCGTCAGCATATCTTAGGTTATTGATTATTTTTCCATTAATTTGTAGGCCTGGCATCTCTATGATGTTTTTAAAGATTTGCTCAGTGTATAGATTGAACAAACCTGGTGATAGGATGTATCCCTGTCTTACTCCTCTTTTTATATCAATGAGTATAGAGTTCTCTTTGCTATATTTTATTATCAAATGCCTTCAAATAATTGTGTATGTATTTATTACCAATACCTCAGAGCAGTAAGTCAAACTAAGCTAAATATAGATATTGGGTATCTCCTTCTTAAAACACTTGATTAAGTAATAGTATATGGGTTTATTATTATCAAATAATAATATCCGGGTCTATGCCCTATGGGTCTGCCATGGTTCGAAAGATCAATAGATTAATAGATTAATAGATAATATTAATAGATAATATAATAATAGAAATATAAAAGATCAATAGATTAAGTGAACTAATTGAAATGAATAAATCAACTAAAAATTCCAATACCTAAGTTGTGCTTGACCAATGTCTACAAGGAAATCACAATTTACAGTGTTAATCTCCGGAGCCTGGGCGTTTCGATTCATTACTTCCCCTGTCGTCACATCAATCAACTTCTGTTTATGATTTCATTAAGCTGCTTAGGTCACGTGCTAGCGGCTTTAACAACACGTGGTCATGTTAAACGATTCTGGACAAAAACATGGTCGTTCGTGAGAAATGACAACCTGGCAGTTTCGTTTTTGGTGTAGGCGACATTGCGCGAGTTTAACATTACCACATACTAGAATATGCACTCTGTGGAAAATCATTAACGTCACGTGTTCGTCCAAGGTCATAATAATCGACTCAAACAATTAGTTCTACAGACTCCAGAACTCGATCAGCAAACATACGAATTCTACAGCGAAATACAAACCGAAATCTAACTACAAGAAAGACAATTAGCAGACCAATGTAGGGAGCTTAGATGATCTGCTGACGACCGCAATCACAGAGGCGTCGTCTCTCTTTGTATTTTCTGGTGAGCAAGGTAACCTATCGGGGAGCCGTGATAGCTCAGTGGTTATTGAAATGGACTACAAAGGACAAGAGGAAGGGTTCAATCCCAGCCGACACCTAGCCTTAAATGGGTACCGGATTTATTTCTGGGGAAGTAAAGCGGCACGAGCGTAATACCGATCACATTACCCCAAAAATCATGTGCCGAAGGTCTGTAAAATGTATGGTCACTAACACCGTATTCCTTAAACGCCACTTGGCGTGACGGGGTTATTTTACTTTTTTTTTTTTTAAGGTAACCTAACGCAGCAGAAGAAGAGGTAACTTCGTATGAATGATTATTACAGTTAAGTTATTACAGTCAATAAGTTCCATTTTTAAAAATTAAGTTAAGACAGATCTTATTTTAGTTGACAGATTCTACGAAGTTGGACAGGTCTTTGCTTATTCGACAAATTCTACCAAGTTAGTCAGGTCTTATTTTAGTCGACAGATTCTACAAAGATAGGTCTTGGTTTAATCGACAGATCACTTTCATTACATGACTGACAACTCCAGATTTATCTGACCACTTACTGAACACCAGTTTGAAGCAACCCCGTCACACATACCCGAAAGAAGTAACGACAACTCCACTCACAACCCGTCACACATACCCGAAAGAAGTAACGACAACTCTACTCACAACCCGTCACACATACCCGAAAGAAGTAACGACAACTCCACTCACAACCCGTCACATATACCCGAAAGAAGTAACGACAACTCCACTCACAACCCGTCACATATACCCGAAAGAAGTAACGACAACTCCACTCACAACCCGTCACACATACCCGAAAGAAGTAACGACAACTCTACTCACAACCCGTCACACATGCCGAAAGAAGTAACGACAACTCCACTCACAACCCGTCACACATGCCGAAAGAAGTAACGACAACTCCACTCACAACCCGTACATATACCCGAAAGAAGTAACGACAACCCCGTCACACATACCCGAAAGAAGTAACGACATCCCCGTCACACATACCCGAAAGAAGTAACGACAACTCCACTCACAACTCGTCACACATACCCGAAAGAAGTAACGACAACTCCACTCACAACTCGTCACACATACCCGAAAGAAGTAAGACAACTCCACTCACAACCCGTCTCACATACCCGAAAGAAGTAACGACAACTCCACTCACAACTCGTCACACATACCCGAAAGAAGTAACGACAACTCCACTCACAACTCGTCACACATACCCGAAAGAAGTAAGACAACTCCACTCACAACCCGTCTCACATACCCGAAAGAAGTAACGACAACTCCACTCACAACCCGTCTCACATACCCGAAAGAAGTAACGACAACTCCACTCACAACCCGTCACACATACCCGAAAGAAGTAAGACAACTCCACTCACAACCCGTCACACATACCCGAAAGAAGTAACGACAACTCTACTCACAACCCGTCACACATACCCGAAAGAAGTAACGACAACTCCACTCACAACCCGTCACACATACCCGAAAGAAGTAACGACAACCCCGTCACACATACCCGAAAGAAGTAACGACAACTCCACTCACAACTCGTCACACATACCCGAAAGAAGTAACGACAAATCCACTCACAACTCGTCACACATACCCGAAAGAAGTAAAGACAACCCCGTCACACATACCCGAAAGAAGTAACGACAACTCTACCAACAACCCGTCACACATACCCGAAAGAAGTAACGACAACCCCGTCACACATACCCGAAAGAAGTAACGACAACTCTACTCACAACCCGTCACACATACCCGAAAGAAGTAACGACAACCCCGTCACACATACCCGAAAGAAGTAACGACAACTCCACTCACAACCCGTCACACATACTCGAAAGAAGTAACGACAACCCCGTCACACATACCCGAAAGAAGTAACGACAACTCTACTCACAACCCGTCTCACATACCCGAAAGAAGTAAGACAACCCCGTCACACATACCCGAAAGAAGTAACGACAACTCCACTCACAACCCGTCTCACATACCCGAAAGAAGTAAGACAACCCCGTCACACATACCCGAAAGAAGTAACGACAACTCCACTCACAACCCGTCACATTTACCCGAAAGAAGTAACGACAACTCTACTCACAACCCGTCACACATACCCGAAAGAAGTAAGACAACCCGTCACACATACCCGAAAGAAGTAACGACAACTCCACTCACAAGCGCTAGCTCCGTAGAACTGGTGAAGCTAAGTCTAAACGTGTGAATAACAATTATCTACACGCTTTGAAGTGTATGACAACTATCGTGTAAGTGCCCGTATGTTGTAATGATTAACAGAATCATTGTGTGAGTGATGATATCAGTATCAAGCTAGGCTTCTAAATTCTCCAGGAAAAGAATAATCTCTGGTGTCCATTTTTAGAGTCTGGCTGAGAAAGTTCGGATTCAGTTCAGTCACTTGTCAATACTTATTTATTATTATAAAGCAAACCAAGTTATACAAATGAAGGTTCCCAGTAATAACGTTATACATACGACACAAAAAGAAGTGAATGTCCATTTACAGCACGCCGGCAGGCGGAATACTCAAGGAAGACAGTGGTGCATACGTTATGACCACGAGTTGTATGACGCTCGTGAGCAAACAACCGTATTCCCAAACAAATATTGCATGGCGAACTTAAGGACGGAAAGAGACCAAAGGCGAGATCAGTGCTGAGATATAAAGATGTTTGCAGGGCTTCCTTTAGGGCATTTTCTATCAGTGAAAGAAACTGGGGAAATGTGGCTGCAGATCATAGCACATGGAAAGCAAAAATAAATGGCACAGCAACTTTCGAGACAGTGCTGATATCAAATTCAGAAGACAAAAGACGCAAGAGAAAAGAGACAAGGCCAGATACCGCAAATACACCTTGCTCGTTCTGTGGATGGATCTGTCTGTCCAGGATTGACAAATTCAGCCACGAGAGAAGATGTTCAGTAAAGCAGCACCCAGTATGAGACTCTAATGCTTTACTGAACTACTGACTTATTATGATTGCTTGCTACCAACCATCTGTCAAGACGCCAAAGGCCATTTAGCATGACGATGGAGGTGATGGCAGTGACCAGGACATTCATCAGGTTAGAGTCACAAGACTACACCCACGCCTGTATACTGGGTGATTCGATGAGTTTGCTAAAAATGTGGAGGCGGGCTCTGTACGCATGCAATGGGTAGAGTAATCGCAGCAGTCAAAAATACGTAAGGTCACCTTTGTCTACGTTCCTGGATATGCGGAAGTACGGTGAAATGGAAAAGCGGATTGGTTGGCTAGTTGAGCTGCCGTTGAAGATGGTCAACTATTGAATCGGGCGGACATCATCAATGCCCTTCGAGATGTTGGAAGGGCACAGGACTTCGACAACGATGAGTCCACGTCACTCCTTCGGATGAAAGAGACGGGAGTTAAGATGGGCACAGCAGAAACTGGGAACTTAGTGGGAGTATAAGAAGACTTATCAATCAACACAGAAAGGAGCCGTCAGTCTCTGGGCATTGCCGTACATGCTGAAGAGGGGATCTGAGCACCTATGGACATGTTCAGAGTGTAATGATGATGACCGGCAGACAACTCAATAACGTTATACTCACGACTATTTTTTTCCCTTCGTCACTTTCTCTTGTACCAGTTCGGGTGTCGAGGGAGATAAAAAATTATGGTTCTCTCCCTTTTGGCAATTTCACTGATTGTCAAATGATAAATTGTAGTATTTCATTGATGTTGCCTGTCCATCTTACTCTGGGTTTGTCTCTTGCTCTTCTCCTGTATTCTCTTTTAATACATGCTTTGTAGGGTAAGGTATCGCATGGTATTATTTCGAGTTGGCGAACCAGTTTATTTGCAGTTTATGAATACTGTTCAGGATGGTTCAATATCTACCCTTTCTCTTATAATATCCTTTCTGATTCTCTCATTTCTGGCCACTCCAAGCGCTTTAATCAGATAGCTCTTCTCTGTGGTGACAAGCTTTCTTTTCTGCTGATTCGTGACCATGTTTGGCATTTGGTAGCACAATGTTGGAATGAATATACTCTGTATAAGATGTTTTTTGGTGGTAATAGGTATAGCTTCTTGTTGCTTGCGTGCGTTCACCCGATGACTAAAGGAGTACACCTCTACGCCATACGCCCCTAAAAGGACGTTAAGTGGGCGTGTCTGAGTTGTGTTATGGTATGCCGTACAACTGTGATATTTGCGCCTTTCGACCCAACACATCCGACTTCAGCACATTGCTTTATGTTAAATTATAGGAAATAGCTGTCCTAACATTTGCCTTGTTTTGTCGTATGTCTATTTTCTTTATAGATTTTACCATCTTCATAGAATGTTTCTCCCAGATAATTAAAGTTTTTTTTTTAAATTATTTCATAACTTGATGTTCTCTAGCTATGTTTAATGTCTTATTTTTACTTCATATTGATATAACTTCTGTTTTTTAGTGCTTATTTTCATGTTTTTCATTTTACATTATTTATAAAAAAACGGCAGCTGTTGTTGAAGTTCTGTTTCTTCGAACGCAACTAGGACCTGATCGTCAGCAAAAAGTAGTTCATTTATATTTTCACACTGTGATTTGGCAGCCTTGCATATAATGTCAATGTAAGTGATAAACGCATTGGAAGGAAAAGAAAACAAACGATCAAGTCTTAAAACAACTAACAATGAAAAGAGAACTACTAAGCATAATTCAAACAAGACAAATGCGATTTTTGGGCCATGTTAAAAGACACAACAGCCTACTAAAAGAAATCCTAGAGAGGAAAATACACGGTAAAAGAGGCAGAGGCAGACCAAGACTAACATGGACGAGTAACATCAAACGATGGACAAATCAGCCTAGGACAACCTGCACCATCAAAGCAAGAGACAGAGCATAATGGCGCTCCTTGGTAGCCAACCTTCGTTGCGGAGACGGCACTCGATGATGATGAAGTGATAAACAAGAGTGGTGACAGCACGTAGCCTTGTCTTACTCCAGATGTTACTGCGTATGGTTCTGGTGTTCCTGTCCTTGCTTTCATCACATTTCTGCATTTACTATATAGACTCTTGCAATATCTAATAAGGCGATCATTTACTTCGTAATGAGCCAATGTTTGCCATAATATATTCTTATCTACCCTATTGAAAACTTTCTCTTGGTCCACAAATGCTATGCACAGGTTTGTTTTATATGTTCTCTACTAGCTGCGTGAGTGAAGATATAAGATCTGTGCAGTTTACGTTATAGTGAGATTTTTGTTATACACAATAGGTGTTATAGGCGGTGTGTATATACAACACCTATTGATTATAAACAGTAAAAAAAAAACACTGAAAGTAAAACATCTGTTTATGATACACCGTTACACGGTGAAAGTTCTGAGACGTTACAGAAAAGGCCGTCACAACTGCTGGTTTTAATCGCAGTCACCTTCGTCACAACTGCTGGTTTTAATCGCAGTCACCTTCGTCACAACTGCTGGTTTTAATCGCAGTCACCTTCGTCACAACTGCTGGTTTTAATCGCAGCCACCTTCGTCACAACTGCTGGTTTTAATCGCAGTCACCTTCGTCACAACTGCTGGTTTTAATCGCAGTCACCTTCGTCACAACTGCTGGTTTTAATCGCAGTCACCTTCGTCACAACTGCTGGTTTTAATCGCAGTCACCTTCGTCACAACTGCTGGTTTTAATCGCAGTCACCTTCGTCACAACTGCTGGTTTTAATCGCAGTCACCTTCAGTCATTACAAAAATTATATCGATAAACCAATGCTTGTAACTCACCTGATTTTGTTTTTGTTCTCGGCTAATTTGCTTTTTTTCAGCGGCGTAATTAGAAAGTTGGGGTCTCAGGTAGGAAAATCAACGAAAGTCCAACCTTCTTTCATATTATTTAGATTATTATTAAGACAGGACAACAGACAAGAAAATCACTGGAGTCTGTAGAAATTTGGTTTTACAGAAGAATGTTGAGAATACCATGGACAGCTGAGAAGAGTAATGAAAATGTTCTGAAAGAGGTCAAAGCAAAGAGAGAGCTAATTTCCAATTTTAGGAAGAAACAATCATCATTTTTTTGGCCATGTAATGAAAAGAGAACAACTGAAATGTATTGTAACAACTGAAAAAAATGGAGGGACGAAGAGATAGAGAGAGGCAAAGAGAAAAAATACCAGCCAGCTTAAGAGAATGGCTTGGCAGAAGGTCAACAACAGAAATGATAAATAAATGTCGTGATCAAAAATTGTGGAGAGACATAATCACCTACGCCAGCAGGCCCGGTACTTGATGATGATTAAAACAGATTTTATTTATATAAACCGCAAGGGAGAAAACTCGTTGCTTTTATTCTACAACAGAAGTGTCTTTGTACAGAAGGATGTTGAGAATACCATAAACAGATAAAATAATAATAAAGACGTTCAAAACCACAGCAAACATTAAAACGTATTGTGAACACCATGATGAAACAAGTATTGGTTAGCCACAATATGGGAAGGGACCAAATTAAATATATTGTGACAACAGGGAAAAAAACGAGAGAAGAAGAGGTTCGAGTGTCGAAGATGAAACACAGTGCCAGAACTAGTTATTCTGTCAGAAGGGAATAATAGAACGAAGAAGTATGTGTTAACACTCGGAAATAATGACAGACAAACAACAACAGAAAAAAAACAAAGAACAATATATGGTCCGAAGCGGGATCGAACCCGTACTCAGTGGCACCGCGCCTTGCCACGAGAAGCCGAACGCTTGGTACACTGCCACGCAGCCAACTAAAAAATTGGCTATTGTAAGCAGTGTCTTACACGAAGGCGTTCTCATGACTGTAGCATAGGGTTACGATCACAGATCGGAAATAAATTGTATATCTATACTTTCCTATTAATGCAAGTATCTCCCAGATATTCTGTCAGAGTAGGTTACTGTTATTCATTTTACTGTAGTTTCTTTGATGCTGTATCTACATCTCACACTTGATCTGCTTCGTCTTTTGCTTTCTTCACCACCCCTGATTTATGTCCCGGATAGTACGAAGCCATAAGTTGCTCCAATCGTTGCTGTGTATATAATAATCAACAGTCAGTAATGATTGGAGGATACCAATAACGATTGCATTAAACTGTGCATGTTAAAATAAGCTGTTGTTACTTAGAAAGAATGCCCCGTAATGTGCAGCGTTGTAGGTGACTGACGTAATCACGACCATTGTACTAGGCCGAAGAGTTTAGATAATGAAGAACAGTTGCTCTTCTTCCTCTTCATTCAATAACTCGGGGGCTGAGGGGTAATATTGATAAACAGTCAACTGTCTACATTTCTCTCTATCTTCAGTCACTCTATGAAAATCTGCAAAATCGAGGCCTGTTTATTATTAGATTGTATCTTCCGATCTTCTGCCTACCTTTCTTTCTCACTCCTTTGCTGTTCATAACAGAACGGTGTTTTCTAGGCTAGATGATCGAGGTAGTTAAAAGATCATCATGCACTTTTACTGTTAGTTGCATTCTTGTGCCTTCTTCACGGTTGTTAACTTGCTTATTTCCTGACCAAATAAGTCAGGATCTCCTCCCCTTTATAAGATAGTAAAGTAAAGTACCCCCGTCACGCCAAGTGGCGTATAGGGAAATATGGTGTTAGTGACCCTATATTTCACAGACCTTACAGGCAACATCGATTTTGTTTAGGGGTAATGTGGTCGGTATTACGCCCGTGCTTTACTTTCCCAGAAAAAATCCGGTACCCATTTAAGGCTGGGTGAACCCGGTAAGCCGGGTTTGTCGAACCCTACCCCTTGTCCGTTGTAGTCCAGTTCACTAACCACTGAGCTATCGCGGCTCCCTCAATGCCCTATACACCGCACTATTTACTCTACTTAAAGTGACATTTTTTTTAATTGCTAAGAAGCGAGAACATAAAGGTCAAAAACAATAAAGCGATCTGGCGGCAGAGATGGCAAAAAAAAAATCCTTTTCTAAAATCATCATTGAGTGCCGTCTCCGCAACGAAGGTTGGCTACCATGGAGCGCCATTCTGCTCTATCTCTTGCTTTGATGGTGCAGGTTGTCATCGGTTGATTTGTTTATCTTTTGATGTTACTCGTCCATGTTAATCTTGGTCTGCCTCTGCCTCTTTTACCTTGTATTTTCCCCTCCAGGATTACTTTCAGTAGGCTGTTGTGTCTTTTAACATGGCCCAAGAATCGCATTTGTCTTGTTCTAATTATGTTCAGAAGTTCTCTTTTCATTTTTAGTTGTTTTAAGACTTTGTCGTTTGTTTTCTTTTCCTTCCATCCAATTCTACCTATTCTTCTATAAATCCACATTTCGAAGGCTTCAATTCTCTGTTCTGTTTTCTTGTCTAATGTCCATGTTTCAGCACCATATAGGAATATTGAGAAGATGTAATATTTTGCTATTCTTAGTTTTAGCTTTGGTGTTATTTGTTTTGATGTTAGTATGTCCTTCATAACATTAAAATTACTTTTTGCCATTCCTATTCTTTTGTTTATTTCAGTTGTACATTTTCCATCACTGGTTATAGTATGTCCAAGGTAGTTGTAGTTTTGAACTGTCTCCAGGTCTATTCCTTCAATTTTGATATCCACTTGTGGGTTTTGAGTATTTTCTTTGTTTATGATCATAGTTTTAGTCTTTTTGATGTGCATATCTAGTCCATATTTTTTGCTTGTCGTGCTTATTTCATTAAGTAATTGTTGTAGGTCTTTAGGATTTTCTGCTAGTAGTACAGTATCGTCAGCATATCTTAGGTTATTGATTATCTTTCCATTAATTTGTAGGCCTGGCATCTCTATGATGTTTTTAAAGATTTGCTCAGTGTATAGATTGAACAAGCTTGGTGATAGGATGCATCCTTGTCTTACTCCTCTTTTTATATCAATGGGTGTAGAGAACTCTTTGTTATATTTTATTATTGCTGTTTGCTCCCAGTATAGATTGCATATTAGTCGTATATCCATGTCATCTAGATGTATCTCTTCGTGGCATTCTATAAGTTGTTTGTGGTGTACTCTATCAAAAGCTTTGGTGTAGTCTATGAAGCATGCATATATTGGTTTGTTTACTTCTGTGTATTTTTCGATTAATGTTCTCATGCAGAATATGGCTTCTTTTGTCCCGCTATTTTTCCTAAATCCAAATTGCTGCTCATCTAATTCAGTATTGATTTTATTCTGAATCCTTCCTTGTATAACTTTTAGCAAGATTTTTGTAACATGGCTCATTACGCTTATTGTTCGAAAGTCACTGCATTCAACTGCACCATTCTTTTTAGGCAATGCAATGAAAGTTGATGTTTTTAGTTCATTTGGTATGTATCCTGTGTGGTATATGTCGTTGCATATGTCTGTAATCACTTCAATGCCAAAATTTTCAAGTGCCTGTATCATCTCTATCTGTACGCTTTCAGGTCCTGCTGCTTTTCCCCTTTTCATTGTTTTTATAGCTTTTTCCACCTCAGATTTTAAGATTTTATAGCCTGATGTACATTTTATAACTGGTTTCTTGTCCCTTTGATCATGAAATAGTTCTGTTATATATTCCTGCCATCTATCTATGATATCCTTATTGTCTGTTAGCATTTTTCCTTTTTTGTCTGCAATGCATCCACCTTCTGTGGCTTTTTTATTTTTATTTGTCATTCTCTTTATTTCTGTGTGATTTAAAATCAAGACAACAAGAAAACAATAAAAAAAAGACAACATAACAATAACAGATAGTTTTAACATGTTACTATCTCGATCCTGTAATACAGATAGTTTTTAATGTTTATGTCTCAAAATGTTAATATCATTTGTTTAAGATCCTAGAAGATTCGGTCAGCTGAATCATTTCAAACACGCAAGGTCTCCACTTCCTTTCCATAGATAGCTGCCGTTCTCCACCCCCACCCCCTTTTTTACCCCCACCCCAATTAGAATCGGCGAAATACATATATTTTATTTGTTTGTATCTGTGCCCAGTGTGGAGCCTGAGATCAGCACTCGACAAACTCAATGACTAGACATTGCCATCTATTCTGAATACAAGATCTCCGACATTTTGTATTTCTAGCAACTTGTTCACACGTCTAGCGCCACTGAGGCAAACATCTGCTAAAATATGCCATAATGACGAGCAGGGAATGAGGCTATCGAGCTGAAAGTTTTACTTTCAAATAGGACAAGAAGCCAGGTAAATGTGGAAGGAGATGCGAGAGAAAATAATGAAAGCTGAGAGAAACATGAGAGAAAGAGAATGAACTGTTTATGTAAATGTTGGTGTAGCGAGGCTAGGGAGGTAAACAATGGGTCGGGTGGTAGGAGGATGAACGTTTTAGAAAACAGGAGACGGGTAATGTATTCGCTGACGAGATGACGGCCTAGATAAAGGTTTAGTTCACGGTTTAATGTTAGGTTTGAGATAGGTGTAGCTGAATGAGGGAGGTCTTTCGCTAGAATTTGAACGTGAGATTGGGGAAATTTTATGTCCGATGTTTTGTTGTTTTTTTTTAAATATAAACTTGCGGGAGTAAGGTGTGTGTGAGTCTGTGTGCGCGCGCGTGTGTGTGTGAAGAGTGGTTTGTAAATGTTTAAATGTAAATTTATGAAAATAAGAAAAATTCAAGAAGATATTTTGTTGACTTTTAAATGTAAGTTTCAGGAATAATGTATTATGTAATGGGAATTCGCTGAGAATTTAATATAAGTTCAGGGAGAAAGATCTCTACAATCAGACCATTAGATGTAGCTCCATTTTAAGAGGATCTTCAATACATAATGCGACACCATTTTAGTTCGCGGTTTTGTTTTATCAAAGTTTTGAATATATGACCCACGGGGATGTCAAGAGCAAGAAGTTTTTTGTTTACCCTAATGAAGGGTATTGGCACGTTGCAAGTATTACTGCTGTAAGGGAACAGAAAAGTTTGGGTTGACAACCTGCCTAGAGCAGCGGCCAAAGATGAAGGACGTGCAGTGGACCAGGCTGACACACTGAATACAAGGAAATAGAGCCAGCTAATGATTCCACCAATGATCATGAAACGATAACCATGTACAAGTTGTACGAACATTAGTTCTGTATGGGCGATGTCAGAGATGAAAGATATGAGGGGAGACACAGAAGAATAAGAAATCAACACAAACCTGGAGTATTCAGTCTCCAAAAACTAAGGGACATACTTGTGAGGAGATCTGAGCACTTATGAACGTGTCCGATGTACAATCATCATTATCATCGAGTGCATCGAAGGTTTGCTACCATGGAGCGCCATTCCGCTCTGTCACTTGCTTTGATAGTGCAGCATGTCATAGGCTGACTTCTCCATCTCCACATCGAAGGTTTGCTACCATGGAGCGCCATTCCGCTCTGTCACTTGCTTTGATAGTGCAGCATGTCATAGGCTGACTTCTCCATCTCCACATCGAAGGTTTGCTACCATGGAGCGCCATTCCGCTCTGTCACTTGCTTTGATAGTGCAGCATGTCATAGGCTGACTTCTCCATCGTTTGATGTTACTCGTCCATGTTAGTCTTGGTCTGCCTCTGCCTTTTTACCTTGTATTTTCCCCTACAAGATTACTTTTATTAGACTGGTGTGTCTTTTAACATGACCCACAAATCTCATTTATCTTGTTTGAATTGCGTTTATCATTTCTCTTTTAATTTTAGTTGTTTTAAGATTTCATCGTTTGTATTATTATGTTCAATAGACAGCTGCCGGTCTACCTCTCTTCCCCCCTTTTTTCTCTAATTAGAATCGGCAAGAGACATATATTTTGGTATGTACGATGTATAACAAGGATGATAAACTCAATTAAACTTCAATGAGTGGCTGCCTAGAGCGTGGTTGATAACTCAGACTGCAAGGACTTTCTTCGTTTGATGAAAAACTGTTTACTCATCTGCTGACGTCATAAACATGCTTTCAGTACACGTAATTGTGTGCAACTCTTTTTCAAGCAAAACCGATCAATGGCATCTCCTTGCTGTAATGCATGTCACTCATAAACTCTATTTTGAAAGTGAACTGTGTCACTACCATCATCTGGAAGATGATGATGTAACGTGAGAGTGTGCAGAAGAGTTTTAAAAAGTGCCTCACATAAAATATATATATATATCTGTTTTTTTTTATATTAAAAGATAGAATATAAGTATAATTGGAAGGTGGGTTTTTTTTTTTTAATCATGTACATTAGTCGCAATGCTGTAGTTCTTTGTAATGAGCTATGTGCTGCGTTAACACAACTACATAATATCAACTAATAAATCTGCACAAACCAACACCTCACACTTTTTATTTGACAATAAACAGCAATGAAGATGTGTGCGAAGAGTAAACATATCCTCTTTACCATTTAAAAAGTATGCAGCTTGTTGCAATGACTTTGCCGCATTTCCAACCATGGTTGATGCAGATTAAGCATATTCAGCCTTTCTTTTAACAAAAAAACTGTTTCGTGATATCAATATTCTAAATAAAGTTTCTTCTTATTTGTTTTTTTTTCCTTTCTTCTGTCTTGTTTTATTATTATTATTATTATTAACATTATGTTACAATATGATCTATCATGAAGATAAATACAATTGTAATATAATATCAATAATAATAATATTAAGAAAAAGAAGAAGATCAAGAAAACACAATACATTTAAAAAAAACGGTTCATCGGTGGCCTAACATGTTGAAACAGAAATCTGGGTAATCAACAGAAGGCGCTGGTTATATGTTGGACATGTGGAGAGAAAAGATAACAAGAGAAGGCGCTGGTTATATGTTGGACATGTGGTGAGAAAAGTTAACAAGAGAAGGCGCTGGTTATATGTTGGACATGTGGTAAGAAAAGATAACAAGAGAAGGCGCTGGTTATATGTTGGACATGTGGAGAGAAAAGATAACAAGAGAAGGCGCTGGTTATATGTTGGACATGTGGAGAGAAAAGATAACAAGAGAAGGCGCTGGTTATATGTTGGACATGTGGAGAGAAAAGATAACAAGAGAAGGCGCTGGTTATATGTTGGACATGTGGTGAGAAAATATAACAAGAGAAGGCGCTGGTTATATGTTGGACATGTGGTGAGAAAAGATAACAAGAGAAGGCGCTGGTTATATGTTGGACATGTGGTGAGAAGAGATAACAAGAGAAGGCGCTGCTTATATGTTGAACATGTGGAGAGAAGAGACTGTATGAAGATCTCAAAGCAGCCCTCAAATGGTAACCAGAGGATAAAAGAAAAAAAGAACGACTTAGAGAAATACTAAACAGAACACTGAGGTGAAGGCAGCAACAGCAGACATCAGCTCCCTCGCCGAGATTGAGCAACCCGCCAAGAAAAAGAGTTATGTGGCGAAATATACTGTGGGTCCTGTGCAAGGCATGATGATCGATAACAACAGATCGTCGAACACAGAGTCTAGAGTTTCTGACCTATGTGCCGTCTTCGGGTGCTCGAAGGGACGATAAACAGATAGACAGATAGATTGGATGGATGAATTGATGGATGGACGGACAGAAGGATGGAAGAATAGATGAATTGATTATGGGTAGCCGGGCAGATAGGTAGACAGTTAGTCGGACAGTCCGATAGACAGACAGACAGACAGACAGACGGACGGACGGGCGGGCTGGCGGACGGACGGACGGACGGACGGCCGGATATCATCAAGTGAAGAAGACGGTCATATGTTGGCGATGATATGAGAAGAGATAACAAGAGAATCTCATAGCAGGCCCTCAAATGGGAATCAGAGTGTAAAAGGAAAAGAGGACGACCTAGAGAAACGCTAAAAAGAACGCCGAGGCCAGGGGCAACAACAACAGGCTACCACCTTGCCGGTGTTACAATGCGGGTCCTGTGCAAGGTCTGTCACGTGATAACAAAGATCGTCGGACACAGAAAGTATAGAATGTCTGTCATATGCATAGTCTTCGGCTTAACAAGACAATTCACAGATAGAAAGAATATTATGTTCTCTACGCTTAAGGTGTTAGGCCTGACATCTCCTTAAGAAAATGGTATGTGGGAAGTCCACACCAGAATTGATAAACACCAGTAGAGACAGAGTTGTGATACTACGCCAGCAAATATAATGCTTGATGATGATAATATCATACAGATGATATATATAATCATGAGGATGGTGATAGTAGTGGTGATGGTGATGGTAGTGGTTTAATGATGTAGTAGTGGTGATGATGGTAGTGGTGATCGCAATGTTAGTGGTGATGGTGATGTGATGGTAGTGGTGATTGTAGTGGTGGTGATGATGGTTGCGGTGATCGCAATGTTAGTGGTGATGGTGATGTGATGGTAGTGGTGATTGTAGTAGTGGTGATGATGGTTGCGGTGATCGCAATGTTAGTGGTGATGGTGATGTGATGGTAGTGGTGATTGTAGTGGTGGTGATGATGGTTGCGGTGATCGCAATGTTAGTGGTGATGGTGATGTGATGGTAGTGGTGATTGTAGTAGTGGTGATGATGGTTGCGGTGATCGCAATGTTAGTGGTGATGGTGATGTGATGGTAGTGGTGATGTTAGTCGTGATGATTGTGGTGATGATGATGGTAATAGTGATGATGATGGTGATTGTAGTGGTGATGGTGATGGTAGTGGTTTAATGATGTAGTAGTGGTGATGATGGTAGTGGTGATCGCAATGTTAGTGGTGATGGTGATGTGATGGCAGTGGTGATTGTAGTGGTGGTGATGATGGTTGCGGTGATCGCAATGTTAGTGGTGATGGTGATGTGATGGTAGTGGTGATGGTAGTCATGATGATTGTGGTGATCGCAATGTTAGTGGTGATGGTGATGTGATGGTAGTGGTGATTGTAGTAGTGGTGATGATGGTTGCGGTGATCGCAATGTTAGTGGTGATGGTGATGTGATGGTAGTGGTGATGATTGTGGTGATGATGATGGTAATAGTGATGATGATGGTAAAAACAATGGAAGAACATAATTTGTGTTGCCTTACGTTCTACAATAATAACATTGTTGGTATATGAAGACAGCCTCCATAAATGTGTACTAGACACACTCTTCCTTGGAGGGAGAGGTAGTGTAGAATGGAACCAGTTACCCAACATCATGTAGTTACGGCTTAGTACGATGCAGCCATTAACACGTCATCCCCAATAACAGAACTTCCGGTCAATATGGCGGATAGGCGACAGGGAACCGTTGAGGCACAGTCTGAAATGTGTTCCTTGTTGCAGTTTCCTCATATTCCAAGTCATATTCTTGCTGCCGGAGCTACTGAGTAGTGCGCTGTGCCCACCGTGAGCTGTGTGTTTCATTCGGGTGGTCATTCTATATCTAGATTGCTTACGATGAATGATGATATCGTATGACGAAGAATAGTTCAGATGCGTTCACTGTCGGTGCTATAATACGCCTTATGTCTTTTGACGTGTGCTGTGTTTGCTACGATGTGGACTGCAACTGCCTTTCTTTGTTTGGATATTCAATGAGATGTTAATTCGGATGATTCCACAGGCACGAGCAGTTGAGACAATTATGGATTTCCATTCGTTTGCAGTGATACCGAGGCCTTCCAATAACTATAGCCATAACCACAATAACAATTGCAATGAGACCACTTCGGCTTTTTATATGAAGAAGGTCGTACCAAGGGAGAGAAATTTGAAAACACATTAACAAACTGACACCAACAATGTCATTTAATAGTTAAATTAAATATAATTAATTGTATTGCTGCTTCGAAAATAAATATAATATTCATAATTGTCATAATATAATATATAAAGCTGAATATCAAGATACATTTCTGATTGTTGCTTCATTCAAATAAAATTATTTTAATTAAAGATTACCTTACCAGGGGAGAGAATTCTGCAAGAGATGAAGTTGAAAACATTATTTTCAAAATATGTTACTTTTTTATACTTCCATCTTTATTGGCGGATTTTAGCTAGTTTTTCCTTGTTGTATTTTATATTTCTTTCAAACAATATTAGCTATTGAAGAACATCTTTCCAATCCTCAATAGAAGGTACGTGACTAACAAATTGTGCAATAAGAAAATCACATGACGGAATTCTTTTCTTCCTCTTTCCTTCCTCATTTGCCTTTCAGCGTCAAAGGGAGATATAATTTGCAGTCTTTGCTCTTCTGTTCGCCTCTGCTGCTGTTATGTTCGCTAATGTTTCTAATATTCCGTCAATCCATCTTTTTTCGTAGTCGACCCCTGGGTTTGGTGTTCTCGATACGCTTATTGAGTGCTTGTTGTGTTATGTTTTGATCACTCTGTCTTGTCACGTTGCCAAACCATTTTATCTATTGTTCCTCTTTATATATTCCATAGCGGGAGTTATTCCTAGCTTTTTTTCTCATTTCTTTATTTCTGATCTTGTCTCTCAGCCTGTTTCCTGTCATTCGTCTAACACACTCCATCTCTGTAGAGGTTATTTTTCTTATTGTTCTTGCATCTAGTGCCCAAGACTGGCATTGGCAGCGCAAAGTTGGGATGAAGATTGTATTGTAGAGTGCCAGTTTTGCCTCTAGAGTTATTTCCTTGTTGGACAATATTGGTGATAGCTGTCCAATGTTTTAACAAGCTTTGTTGCATCTTGAGTCTATCTCTGCTGTTTGTGAATTGTCGTTTCTCACTAGACTTCCTATGTATTTGAATTCCTCTACTGATAATTATGGAAATAATTTGATAATAATGATGTTTTTTTTTAATCACTTGGTGGAATGGATATTTCTTATAGTTTCCATTGCGACGATAGGTGTGAATTATCTCATCAGCAACCTCGTCACATTTAATCTATTTCCATAAACCAGGTTTCCCCGCCACAATCATCGAGTATGACTGGAAACAGAATAGTTTGTGTGAGTTGTGCTGAAATATGTTTATCAGGTCAAACAAGCAGTTTGACAGTATTGGATGTAAATGGGGAAAAAAAGGAAAAAAAATGGCTACAGTTTTACGTAGACAACATTTGTTGTCCCTCATTTACGTATAGCTGTAACCAAAATACTTTTTTTTCGTTTAATCCTTATCATCCGCTTTACAGAAGCTTCGCATTTTTATGTATTTACTGCGCTTTTGGTTGGACGTCTAAAAAAAAAAAAAGAGCACTGTCACGCCAAGTGACGTAATTGAAATATGGTGTTAGTGACCATAATTTGTATAGACCTTCGGCACATAATTTTTGTCGTAATGTGGTCGGTATTGCGCCCGTGTCGCTTCACTGTCCCCCCAAAAAATTCCGGTACCCATTTAAGGCTGGGTAAACCTAGAAGCTGTCGATCAGGATTGAATCTGACCTCGTTTCCTTTGTAGTCCAGTTCACTAACAACTGAGCTATCGCGTTCCCTAGTTATTGGTTTGACGTGTCGTGTTAAGTTAAAATGTGTACATACCCTAGGAGAAATGAAACAAAATCTAAATAGAAAAAAATGGTACGGTTAAAGACGTATTGGGAATATGGTGTTAGTGACCATAATTTTTGTAGTAATGTGGTCGGTATTGCGCCCGTGTCGCTTTACTGTCCCCTAAAAAAATTCCGGTACCCATTTAAGGATGGGTGAACCTAGAAGTTGTCGACCAGGATTGAACCCGATCTCGTGTCCTTTGTAGTCCAGTTCACTAAAAACTGAGCTATCGCGGTTCCCTAGTTATTGGTTGGACGTGTTAAGTTAAGATGTGTACCTACCCTAGGAGAAATGAAACAAAATATAAATAGAAATAATGGTACGGTTCAAACTTGACGTAACAAGTGGATACCACAAAACAGAACAACGTTTCGGCGCAAATGTTTTCTACAGGAACAAACACACAAAACACGTACAACTATGCATTTAAAATTTTAAAAATAAATAATTACAAAATCGAACTAGAAAGAGACATGAAAAGTAAAGGAGAATAAAATGTGAATAAAAAGTAAAGGAGAATAAAATGTGAATAAAAAGTAAAGGAGAATAAAATGTGAATAAAAAGTAAAGGAAAATAAAATGTGAATAAAAAGTCAAGGAGAATAAAATGTGAATAAAATGTCAAAGAGAATAAAATGTGAATAAAAAGTAAAGGAGAATAAAATGCGAATAAAAAGTCAAGGAGAATAAAATGTTAATAAAAAGTACCCTGTAAGATCTAAGAAGAATCTTTCTACTGAAAGAACAAAAGTGCGCAACGGGGTGCGTGTGGCTACACAAAAGTGAAAATATGCGCACACATCACGCAGTAACAGAAGTTTCCAAGAACAGTTCCGCGTGCATACAAATGACGTACATACCCTAGTCCTGCTGTAAATGGTTGTGCAGCACGATAAGTCGTCTTGAACGGTTAATGACGACAAATAAGGTTATAATCAAAATGATCCAGATTATTGAGTTATTGAGTTATTTGCGGGTCATCATCATTGCACTCCGAACATGTCCATAGGTGCTCTCTCTCTCTCTCTCTCTCTCTCTCTCTCTCTCTCTCACTCTCTGCGATCAGGACTCAATCAGAGTAGGACTCCAGACTCTCGCACGAAGACAACTGTCTGTTTAAGCCTGTTAGATCCACTCTGATTGAATACCTGTAAAACGTTGCACTGTGTTCTGCGCCAGTGACCCAGTGCATCCGATTTCAATCAGCATTTTGTTCAGGTTTGCTTTCCTTAGCCTTTGATTGTCCCCAATCTTCCTGCAAGGCAGCAGATGATCTTTTCTGTAGGGGGATTCTGCCCTTAGATGGTCGGCCTTCCCAGGTTTACGAGCACCATCTGCCCGAGTCACTAGAGGTGACAAACACAGACATGCGACTTGTAATATGAGGAAACTGCAACTTGGAACACTTTTCATGAACAGCCTCCAACTGTTCCCGCCGCCTATCCTCATATATCGGTAAGTCACGTCCTCTAAAAATGATGATCGTCGTAGCACTTGATGATGTTAGGCCATCGTTGATGACTCCAATTCCGAACATAGAGACACACAGTCAGACGTCAAATTTTCCCCGTCGCACATCAAACAGCAGACCGTAAGATTTGCGCACGGGCGGTTTAGGTAACCATTACGATGACGTATGACACACACCAATGTCGCCGAGCAAATAATCTCGATCCCTTTAGATTTCTGTCTGATCACTCAATTGTAAGCAGCCTACGACGAATAAAACAAGAAGCAAATTCCCAAAAGAGACAAATCTGCGACTGACGAAGTAGTTTACATTAATGTGTAACATGGAAATAACTTGCGTCAAAGAATTTCAACAACGGTCATGAACAGCACCAATGTGACGTAAAGCGCAGATCAAGTCTAGACGGTGGTTGTCCGGCGACTGACGACTCCAGTTCTGTGTTGGTTGATAAGTCTTCTTACACGCCCACTAAGTTTCTCGTTTCTGGCTGTGCCTATCTTAACTCCCATCTCTTTCATCCGAAAGAGTGACGTGGACTCATGGTTGTCGAAGTCCTGTGCTCTTTCCCACATCTCGGAGGGCGTTGACGATGTCCGCCCGATAATGATCCACACATTTCCAGTCAAACAAAACTATCATTAGGACATTCTCCCTTTCTGAGGTCTGTCAGGTTATAGCTGGACTGGAGAATAAAGGTCGCATGCCCAGTCGCGAAGTATTCAGGTCAAAGTTGTTAATTCACTCCCGCTATAAAGAACAAAATAAAACTTCTTCCTTACTTAACAGTGACCGTACCATGATTTGATCTCGTAACTTCCTGATTTAGAAAACTATTTTTTCCCCTTAATTTGCTCATCCAACCGCTAACCTTTCAAAGAAATCATCATCATTAATGCATGTAATTTTAGCACACTAAACACGCACTTCTCTCGAATGCACCAAATACAAAATGCATTCCTCCACATAAAAGTGTGTCTCGGTAGCCTAATTGTGAAAACCACCCTACGGGGCTACCGACTTCGGACAACCCGTTTTCGATTCCCGCTGGTAGTAGAGTGACTTGGACTCGTGACTGGAAAAAAAATACCCACGCGGTCGACCCAGCCGCTGGCAGAAATGGGTACCAGGGTAGTACTCTAGGAAGGTGAAGAATGTCGCCTCACATCGTGAGTTTCGATGCTTGAAGCGACACTATCTAGAAGCCTCCGAACACTTCTAGATAGGCGGCCGAGCACATATGGGTGGATACTCGCGTGCTAAGACGCCGATTCAAGTCTCGTACTTTACCTTTACCTTTACCTTTTGCTTTACCTTTACCTTTTGCTTTACCTTTACCTTTTGCTTTACCTTTACCTTTTGCTTTACCTTTACCTTTTGCTTTACCTTTACCTTTACCCTTGCATCAAAGAGTAATTCATTATATCCACACCAAAGGCACACTCCATGAATCTGCTAAAATAACAGTACTTCTCACGAGAGTACCCCAACATAATATCTTTTCTCCAACTACGTTACATATATTACATGAAGTAATATGTTTCTTCCAAAAGACTCTGTACTGTAAATTTCTACGTTTTCTTATCTAATGTTGTACTTTAAAAATGTTTACTTTTTATCAACTTAATGTAACACTCTAAAAATGTTTACTTTGAATAAATCTACACTTTCCTCCCTGTTATGCTTTCTAAAAACATCTCCATATCCCAGTTATAAATTTTCAATGTATACCTGCAATACTATTTTCTTTTTTTATTATTATTATCCTTACTTTTTTTTTTTTTTTTTTTTTGTTTTTTTTTTTTTTGCAAATTCAGATTTAATAAATTATTTAATCCTATCAGTCAACAGGTGTGGAGTTTATGGAACATGGTTACATCGCCCACATTTTTTTCCCGATCAGCATGTTTTGTTTTGTTTTTTTTTTAAACCTGGTCAACATTTCTACAGTAATTTCTACAGCTGCGTTTTTTAGCAGAAAAAGAAAAAAAGAACCGGGCACTCACTCGTGAACTTTGACGTCGATTGTAACCGAGGCCGATCTCTTGTTCTCAGCAACAAGAGCAACTGTCCCTTCTAGATCGATATCCCTTTAGAAATCTATATATATTTTTTCATATAAACGTTGAAACCTGGGGAATCGCGATAGCTCAGAGGTTAGTGAACTAGACTATAAAGAAGAAGAGGTCGGGTTCGATCCTGATCAAAGGCTTCATGGTTCATCCAACCTTAAATGGGTACCGGATTATTTATGGGAAAGTAAAGCGGCACGGGCGTGATACCGACCACATTATCCCAAAAATCATGTGCTGCAGGTCTATACAATATTATGGTCACTAACACCATATGCTCTATACGCCACTTGGCGTGACGGAGGCTCTTGACTTTTTTTTCAACTTTTCATTGAAATCTCCATAAAGTGTCTTCTCGTTATCTTAATGTCCACATATAAGTAAGTGACCTTCACAAAGTATCTTGTAATTATCCTAATTTGTCCACAAATAAGAAATATCCTCAAATTATCCCCTTACTATTCTAATGTGTTCACAAATAATTACGGGACCCAAAGCCTTAAACGGTAGAGGGAATGATTGTAATAATATTTAGAGTGAAATAGAAGGAGTCCCATAATTGAAATGTGAGTAGAGAAATAGCCGTTACGGAGTTTTAAACATCTCAGACTCAGAAAATTAATAGCAGTCGGTGGAAATTGTTCAGCTTGTTATTGGAAAGTGTGAGTAAACGTACATGGATTGATCCGTCAAAATAGTCAGAAAATAGGTTGACAAACAACTTCAGGGCCAGGTCAAGCTCATGATATATATATATATATATATATATATATATATATATATATATATATATATATATCACTATTAAGCGTTCATAATAACGTTATTTTGAAACAGAGGCGAAACAATGTGTCAGGATGGTGCCTTGTTTTGACAATTGTGACGCATAATTCAGAGTTTAGACCTCGCGTCAAGACATTGGCTGCATATGGCCTGCGAAAAGAGTAAGGCAGTAAATTATGCAACTGAGACTAAAGTTTTAGTCTCATGCACAAGAAGATTTAGAGTTGAGAGTCAAGAGTCAGAAATTTAAACTAGACGAGCTTAGTGCGGCTTCGGTGGAACTGTTTGAATGCTAAAGAATAGATATGGACTTCCACAAGTCAGTAGTTTTTATCAATAGAGATGTAGAACGAAGATTCAGTGAAAGAGTTAGAAACGCGATCAGTAGAAGCTAAATTAGGTTGAGAGATTTTTAGACGTAGAATTAGCAGTTAGTTGAGATGTACAGAGAACAAGAACAGAAACAAGTGAATTAGAAACTTAGAGAACAGTCCACAATATGTAAATTAGAGACGGTAATAATATACATTTGTTGTCAAGTGTAATCAAGTGAGATTCAGAAGTGTGGTGCTCCTGAGAACAATACACTAAATAGATCAAATACACTAGAAGTGTAACGTAAGACAGGTGTGAATGTAAGAGATATAATTGTATATGTTACAGACACTAGTACAGAGATTTAACTCAATATAAAACGGTGATAACCTATGTGTTAATCTCAATGAAAAACGGTATTCATAAATTACGTTCACCACTATTCATCATGTGCCTAAGAAAATCTATCATTAATAAATTTGGATACAAATAATTTATTTTCTCTGGTTGCTGTCTACGATAAGACATTGCTTGAAAACGTTGTGCTGTTTTTATATGTGTGGTTTATGTTTGATCAAAACAATTCGAAGTAGTCATATGAAGAGATATAAATAAAAAACAAACTGTACAACCCTGGCACATAATTTGAGAGTATCCATATATTTTCAATGACCAAAGGACATTCTACGGGTGATGTAGCCGATGTCACACCAGGCCGCCCTACTTTCTCTGATAAAAGTAAGCAGATACCTCTTAATGGTTTGGTGAACCTTGAAGTCGTCGATGTTGAACCGTACATCTTGTCCATAGTAGCCAAGTTCCCTAACCACTGAGCTAACACGACTATGCCGTATTTAAAATGTTTCGCTCTTTTCGTTCAACGTGCATCCCTTCATAAAATACCTTCTTTCCTTTAATCGACATTTATACATTCATGAACTCTTTTTTTTAAATCTCAAATAAATGCGTGCGCGCCACATGGTAAACAGGAAATATATTTTTTATTACATGCAAAATTCCTGGGAAAAGAGACAGGTCATTTAGGGGAGCAGATATTTGATAGAATAGCATCACGGCGTTGAAGAATGTTAATAAGAGAACCGACCGCGTACACCACAAGGGTCAGAGAGTTGTGAAGATTCATGATGTCCTATTTCAGCCATATCTTACAAAAATGATGGGATTTTGGAAGGATTATTTTGTTTATCTCCTGAAGAACACAACATATAGCACGAGCTAGAATGGAGCGGTCTGTCAAATAATTTTAGGTAATTTTGTAAGACAGAATATACTAGTAAAGTGTTGCCATTATGGTACTTTCTCTCATACTAGTAAAGTGTTGCCATTATGGTACTTTCTCTCATACTAGTAAAGTGTTGCCATTATGGTACTTTCTCTCATACTAGTAAAGTGTTGCCATTATGGTACTTTCTCTCATACTAGTAAAGTGTTGCCATTATGGTACTTTCTCTCATACTAGTAAAGTGTTGCCATTATGGTACTTTCTCTCATACTAGTAAAGTGTTGCCATTATGGTACTTTCTCTCATACTAGTAAAGTGTTGCCATTATGGTACTCTCTCTCATACTAGTAAAGTGTTGCCATTATGGTACTCTCTCTCATACTAGTAAAGTGTTGCCATTATGGTACTCTCTCTCATACTAGTAAAGTGTTGCCATTATGGTACTCTCTCTCTCATACTAGTAAAGTGTTGCCATTATGGTACTCTCTCATTAGGTACTTTGACATTGGTAGTTTCTGGAGAATAGTTCT
This sequence comes from Megaustenia siamemsis, assembly GCA_032433765.1. NCBI lineage: Eukaryota > Metazoa > Mollusca > Gastropoda > Stylommatophora > Ariophantidae > Megaustenia > Megaustenia siamemsis. Next base: position 81,424,093 of record JAVIAB010000047.1, on the reverse strand, counting down.
CTTTTATGATTTTATCTAGCTGCACAAATAATAAATGTTATATTGTATTCAGATTAAACTATTATCTTTGTTAATGCCAGAATAACTCAGGTCAGTCGCTAAAACAATACCGTTTCATACATAAATTAGTTAAAATATTAGTTCACCTGATGCTATCTGCATGATACGATACTGTTCTTATATAAAACATCATCAATGTACACGGAAAGTGTCTTAAAGAACTCCGATTTTTTACCAGACCGCATATGAAAACCCGGTAACGATTTTGTGTTTATTTGTTTGTTTATTTGTCAGTAATTTTTACTAATATTTCAGCATCATCTAGTCATACGTTTAGATTGAGTGTATTGAACAATTTTTTTTCTGTATTTTTTTTCTGTTAAAATGTTCAGATCTTTAAAATGGTGTTCTGCTTAAAGTCTGTTTATTTCTCATTATGCACATTAATCTTTATGTGAGTGTGTGAGCTCGTAGATGTTAATAGATATACTACCCTCAACGTGGGATGGATCGGGGCAAACAAACAAACACATACAGAGAAAGAGAGAGTAAGAGAGAGAGAGAGAGAGAGAGAGAGTAAGAGACAGAGAGATAAATAGTTGAAAGGTTAACTCTATATCATCTACAGTATTGATATTAATTATGAACATGAAGAACATATAAAGAACATTGTACTATGAACGTTGGTACGAATAAGGTGTACACTTGAGTGCATGGGTGGAGATGTATTTAACCTGCGATCTTATACAATTGTTAAGTATGCAAAATTTTTGTAATCTATTGATAGTGACTGCTACTAACTAACTAGCTAACAAACCAGCTAACTAGTTGACAAATTAATTAACTAGCTGTCAAATTAAGAAAGTAGCATTAGGAAAATAAAGAAAAATAACATAACATAAGTGCACTGAGCCAAATAATTTAATATTCAACTTCAACTAATTAAAAATCCATGAGAACTCCGCTAGCTAACTCAGTAAATATTAATGTCATTCACACACAATATAATGTGATTATATGTGATACAAAGCTAGGCTCTGTGCTTTATTAATTATATAGACGTAACTAAAACACCACTCGGTAATTTCTTCAGTTCCGTGAAACCTGTTATGTTAACTACTCATTCTATATTGAGGTATTGCTGATAAACATAGACCAACTGTTTTCACACATAATTTATGTCTGTATGGTAAAGATATACAAATGTATAGAGTACACTTTATGGAGGAAAATCCAAGCGAGCAAATTGAAAATTTGTTGCCCAAAAATTTATATTACGTCATGGGAATATATTCAATTTCTCGACATAGAAATATATTCTATTTCTGGAGCCTTCTTATATCTCATTTGAACTCTCTGTGGGCCAGAGATCGTCATCAAACATTTTCCAAATTATCTTGCTTTGTGCCATTTTAGTCAGATCATTCAATGTATTCTACATCTCTCCTAGGAGGACCTGCCGAGGGGGGAAAAGATATAAGTTCAGTGAGGTCGCCATGTCGTGTTCAGGTTAGAGCTTGTACCTACTTATGGGAATGACACGGGGTAGCTAGGACATCGGGCAACACGTGAGATGGGGGTGGTCAGTCATATCTGACTGCTGACGTTAGGACTAGTGAGCTAGGACATCGGGCAACACGTGAGATGGGGGTGGTCAGTCATATCTGACTGCTGACGTTAAGACCAGTGACCAAATATTTAATCAATGCGCTACTACATCTTTCATCTATGGTTCTAGACAAAAGACCGGTCTGGGTAAGTGAGAGGACACCGAAGAGGAAAGGGATCCGACAGCCAACGATTTCAAGTTGAAATCGGTGAGTCGAGTCGAAAGGTAAGGATATCGTATAGATAGACTGCTTGGAACCACAATACAGCGAATATTGAGTTCACAAAGTAAAAAAAAAATTATTTGCTCGAATTAGATAGATGGAACCGTGTTGCAGACCAAACAAGAGTGATCATTAAAGACAATAGACCAGTTGGACGATATAAAAGGGTAGAGAACATTGGTACAAAGAGAAATTAAGAACATAGAAAACATTGATAGATGTAATGATTATTTAGAGAGAAAACTGAAAACATCAATAACTTTGATAGATGTATAGATAACTGAGATAACATTAAGCACAAAGAGAACAGTGACAAATAAAATGAAACACAGAGAAACTTTGATGTATCTTAAGACATCAGAGACAACATTAAGCACAAAGAGAACACTGACAAATAAAATAATACAGAGAGAATCTTTGATGGATCTTTAGACAACAGAGATAACATTAAACACAAAGAGACCACTGATAAATAAAATAAAAAAACAGAGAGAATCATTGATAGATGTATAGACAAGAGTTTATCAAATCTATCACTGAGTCTGGGAAAGAAAATGTACAAATCAAAGCAGTCAAGCTTCAATGCGTAGACACGTGTCTACACTTGATAAAGCCCTCATGAGTACGCTAAGAGCAGCGTCGCCATTAGTCGAGTAGATTTAACTACAGCTAAAGTCTCATGGGGTGCTGCCAGTCAGAGTAAATCGGCCAGGCCAACACATTTCCTTCTGAGTTCTCCGGTCATCGAAGCCGAGTGTGGAGATTTGAACGCTTTCAAGACCTCAAGAGAATCCTGCGATAAGAAGACCTCCGTGGCATAAACCATTTCCTTTAATTCGTTCTAGGCCGAAACACACACAAACACACATACATAATACAGGGCCTGTGCATTGAAAGTGCCACGGGACCTCTACAATTGTTGTCCTAATCTTGAAGCAAAATATATGCACGAGTTATTTGTGTTTGTTTGTGCCCAAAAGATTCAAAGCCTATTGTATAGCCTGGTTGGATCTTCTCGGATAGATTATATCTGCAGCTAATGCCAACTTGAGGAATCTGTAGGTCTGTAGAGTTGTCTAGTCAGCGCATACGGTGACACGTTATGGCGAGTTCCAGTTATCTATCATTGTGAGTGGGCGGATTCTACCAGCTAAGTATATTTTTATATATAATCGTTTTTTACTTATACTTTTATATTTCCTTATTTTACTTATCCTTCAAAATGTAACATCTCTCTCTCTCTCTCTCTCTCTCTCTCTCTCTCTCTCTCTCTCTCTCTCTCTCCACTCGTTTCATCATTTCATTTCGTATCCCTCTATTTATTTTCCTTGACCTAACTGTCCCGATCATCATAGATGAAGTAGTATTTATTTGTACCTTATCGTTTGTTGTCGTTGTCCTCGTTTTCTGAAGAAGGCCGCATGTAGGCTGAAACGTTAGTATTTTGTTGTTACTTTTGTGTAAAGTATATACTGTGCATACCTTGCAGGAGTACATGTTACACCCCAAACTTTCTCCTATATGTCATTGACCAAGTGTCTCGCAATTGGAGTTGTTAGCTCGTTAGTTATTGAGTTATTGGGTTATTGGCGGGTCATCATCATTGCACTCCGAACATGTCCATTGGTACTCAGATCCCCTGCTCATGACTGACGACTCCAGTTCTATGTTGGTTGATAAGTCTTCTTACACGGCCACTAAGTTTCTCATTTCTGGCTGTGCCCATCTTAACTCCCATTTCCATCATCCGAAGAAGCGACGTGGATCTGTGTTTGTCGAAGTCATGTGATCTTCCCACATCTCGAAGGGCAATGATAATGCCCGCCCGATCCATCGGTTGCCCGTCCTCAACGACAGCACAGCTAGCCAACCAGTCCGCTCTTTTATTTCCCCGTACTCTCGCAATTCCAGGGACATAGACAAAAGTGACCTTACGTAATTTGGATTTCTGCAACGACTCTACCCATTGCATGCATACAGAGCCCGCCTCCATTTTTTTTGTCATGCTCATCGAATCACTCAGTATACATGCGTGGGTATAGTCTTGTGACTCTAACCATTTGAATGCCTTGGTCACTGCCGTCACCTCCATTGTCATGCCAAATTAGATCGTCAATTTATGTAGTTAACAAATTTGATGTTCCTCTAGCTCGCAAGCCACACCGTCCGTTGTTGGGAGCACATACTGCTCTCAGTTCAGACTTCACTCTCATTAAATCTTCTACTGCTGCGGGCAACGGTAGCCTAGTTGGGAAAAACACCCGACTGGACTACCGACGTTCGGACAACCCGTGTTTGACTCCCGCTGGGAGCAGTGTGAATTTTACCCGCGGTTGGAACAAAAAAAATACCCCAATGGTCGACCTAGTCGTTGGCAGAAATGGGTACCAGGGTATTACCCTGGGAAGGTGATGAATGTCACTTCGCATCTGAGTTTCCATGCTTGAGGCGACACTCAATCTCCGAACATTTCTGGATAGGCGGCCGAGCACATATGGGTGTAACTCGCGTGCTAAGACACCGGTTCAAGTCTCGTACTTTACCTTTACCTTTACCTTTCCATTGTCTCTTATAAAGTCTGTGTCTGCTTCAGGGTTTCAGCTCCGCTAGACAATTGTCTTCCTAGGTTGTGATGGTGTGTGTCTTAACATTTCTCTTCATGTCTACGTATTGAAAATACAGTTGTTGCATGATGTGTTATACTGTCATGCCATTTAGGGCTATTTTCATTAAACCAGCTTCCAGATTTACTCTGTTTTACTATGTTCTTAATGCAGAATGTTTTTATGTATCTGTCTGGAATTCATCTGATGACTACTTAGCTAATTGATAGTCCTCTACGTCACCATCCGTCCTTAATAGGACGTAAAGCGGGCGTAAAAGACGTTACATGGGCGTACATGCGTAGTGTATGGTTTGAAGTCGAACTATGTATTTGCGACTTTGGGCCCAACCTATCCGACTTCAGCACTTCTTGTTTGAGTACCGGGTTGTCTTCCCCTTTTTATCGTTACCCTCTTGGCCATACTAGACTGGTTAGTCTGCTTCTAGAGGCACCAGGGTTCACCAGAACCATCCAGACACTGCTTCACTGATCCTGGCGTTAGTCTGCTTCTAGAGGCACCAGGGTTCACCAGAACCATCCAGACACTGCTTCACTGATCCTGGCGTTAGTCTGCTTCTAGAGGCACCAGGGTTCACCAGAACCATCCAGACACTGCTTCACTGATCCTGGCGTTAGTCTGCTTCTAGAGGCACCAGGGTTCACCAGAACCATCCAGACACTGCTTCACTGATCCTGGCGTTAGTCTGCTTCTAGAGGCACCAGGGTTCACCAGAACCATCCAGACACTGCTTCACTGATCCTGGCGTTAGTCTGCTTCTAGAGGCACCAGGGTTCACCAGAACCATCCAGACACTGCTTCACTGATCCTGGCGTTAGTCTGCTTCTAGAGGCACCAGGGTTCACCAGAACCTCCAGACACTGCGTTAGTCTGCTTCTAGAGGCACCAGGGTTCACCAGAACCATCCAGACACTGCTTCACTGATCCTGGCGTTAGTCTGCTTCTAGAGGCACCAGGGTTCACCAGAACCATCCAGACACTGCTTCACTGATCCTGGCGTTAGTCTGCTTCTAGAGGCACCAGGGTTCACCAGAACCATCCAGACACTGCTTCACTGATCCTGGCGTTAGTCTGCTTCTAGAGGCACCAGGGTTCACCAAAACCATCCCGCCACTGCTTCGTTGATCCTGGCGCTAACTACGAGCTATTGACAGCTTCCAGCTCTATTGATGTCATACACCTTGATTCTCATTTCAAATGTTTACGGCAAAATGTATGCATGTGTTTGATGTAGGTTGTATTTTATGTGTATAATGCAGAATTTATTTTATGTGTTTAGTACAGAATGCATTTTATGCGTTTAACGCATAATGTATTTCATTTGTTTGATTCAGAACAAAAAGACAATTTTTTTTGGCCATGTAATGAGAAGAGAACAGCTGGAATATATTGTAACAATTGGAAAAATTGCGGGAAGAAGAGATAAAGGGAAGCAAAGAGAAAAAATAACAGACAGCTTAAGAGAATGGCTTGGCAGAAGGTCAACAACAGAAATGATAAATAACTGCCGAGATCGAAAGTTGTAGAGAGACATGTCGCCTACACCAGCAGGCCCGGTACTTGATGATAATGATGATGATGATGCAGAACATAGTTTATGTGTTTAATGTGGAATGTTTTTATCTGCTTGAAGCTGAATGTATTTTATGTGTCTGATGCATAACGTATTGTATGTGTTTGATACAGAATATATTTCCTTCAATTTTATTCATGGCATATCTCATTCTGTCTTTTCTAGTGACGTTATTTCATTTCTCCAAACAAATTATCTTACGCAATATGAGTTTCCTTTCTTGTACCATAGATAAAGATCAGGTTCAACACTGATATAGATAACAGAGATAAATATACCATCATATCGTGTCATATTGTTTATCTTTGATGCTTTGTGACGACATTACATTATTGTGAAGGCCACGACAAAGAAAATATTTTTTTGTTAGTGACCCCTGCCTTATCTAGTGACGCAGACAGAACTTACTGCTCGTTTCCATATTTTTTTGCCCCGTCGACACATTGTGAGTAATGTGGTCAGTGTTGCGTCAGTGCTGTCTTTTTTTTTTTTTTTTTTTTTTTTTTACAGAAAAGTCAGGTCAGTATCCATTTAGGCAAAGAGCTGGTGATTGAGATAGAACCCGACAGGTGGGAGGTCATTGATTTAATTCTCAGGTCTTATCTGTTAAGGTTTTCTTAGGTTACGGGTATCTACTTCTTCTTCTATATCGTCACAACAACTAGCACCGTATTACTGCTACTACTACTGATGATTACAACTGCTACTGCTTACTACTACTGCTGCTGCTTATTACTGCTGCAGCTTATTACTGCTGTTTGCTATTACTGCTGCTATTACTGCTGCTATTACTGCTGCTATTACTGCTGCTACTACTACTACTACTACTAATACTACTATAGATTCTGGTTACTACTACTGCTGCTAATTACTGCTGTTTGCTATTACTGCTGCTACTACTACTGCTACTGTCGCTACCACTGCTGCTTCTACTGCTGCTATTACTGCTTACTACAGTTGCTTCTACAACTGCTGCCTACTACTAATGCTGCTTACTACTACTGCTGCTTACTACTACTGCTGCTTACTACTACTGCTGCTTACTACTACTGCCGTTCCTTATTAATACTGCTGCTTACTACTGCTGCTACTACTGTTGCTATTACTACTGCTGCTGCTTACTACTGCAGCTTACTACTACAGCTGCTAACTACTGCTGCTTACAACTGCAGCTTACTACTACTGCAGCTTACTACTGCAGCTTACTGCTACTGCTGCTTACTACTACTGCTGCTTACTACTACTGCAGCGTGCTACTACTGCTGCTTATTAATACTGCTGCTACTACTACTGCTGCTTATTAATACTGATGTTTACTACTACTGCAGCGTACTACTACTGCTGCTTACTATTGCTGCTGTATACTACAACTGCTTACTACTGTAGTTTACTACTGCTACTGCTTACTACTACTGCTTACAACTGCTGCTGTTTACTACTAATGCTTACTACTACTGCTGTTTACTACTGCTGTTTACTACTACTGCTGTTTACTACTACTGCTTACTACTACTGCTTACAACTGCTGCTGTTTACTACTACTGCTTACTACTACTGCTGTTTACTACTGCTGTTTACTACTACTGCAGCTTACTACTGCTGCTGTTTACTACTACTGCTTACTACTTCTGCAGCTTACTATTGCTGTTGTTTACTACTGCTGCTTACTACTGCTGATGCTTACTACTGAAGCTTACTACTGTTGCTGTTTACTACTGCAGCTTACTGCTGCAGCTTACTACTGCTGCTTAATATTACTTCTGCTTACTACTGCAGCTTACTACTGAAGCTTGCTACTGCTGATTACTACTGCAGCTTACTACTGCAGCTTACTACTGCAGCTTACTACTGCACCTTACTACAGCTGCTTACTACAACTGCTGTTTACTACAACTGTTGTTTACTACTACTGCTTACTACTGCAGATTACTACTGCAGCTTACTTCTGCTGCTTACTACTGATGCTTATTACTACTGCTGTTTAGTACTGCAGATTGCTTACTACTACTGCTGTTTACTATTGCTGTTTACTACTACTGCAGCTTACTACTGCTGCGTTTACTACTGCAGCTTACTATTACTGCTGTATACTACTACTGCTGTTTACTACTACTGCTTACTACTTCTGCAGCTTACTACTGCAGCCTACAATTGCAGCTTACTACTGCAGCTTACTACTACTGCTGCTTACTACTGCTGCTGCTTACTACTGCAGCTTACTACTGCTGCTTAATATTACTGCTGCTTACTACTACTGCAGCTTAATATTACTGCTGCTACTACTGCAGCGTAATACTACTGCTGCTTCCTACTACTGCATCGTAATACTACTGCTGCTTCCTACTACTGCTGCTTCCTACTACTGCTACTACTACTGCAGCGTAATACTACTGCTGCTTTCTACTACTGCTGCTACTACTGCAGCGTAATACTACTGCTGCTTCCTACTACTGCTGCTTCCTACTACTGCTGCTACTACTGCAGCGTAATACTACTGCTGCTTCCTACTGCTGCTGCTTCCTTCTACTGCTGCTACTACTGCAGCGTGATACTACTTCTGCTTCCTACTACTGCTGCTTCCTACTACTGCAGCTACTACTGCAGCGTAATACTACTGCTGCTTCCTACTACTGTGCTTCCTACTACTGCTGCCACTACTGCAGCGTAATACTACTGCTGCTTCCTACTACTGCTGCTTCCTACTGCTGCTGCTACTACTGCAGCGTAATTCTACTGCTGCTTCCTACTACTGCTGCTTCCTACTATTGCTGTTTACTACTATTGCTATTTACTACTATTGTTGTTTACTACTAGTGCTACTATTTCTGTGTTTTTCATCATCTCCGGTATCTTTATCTTATTATCTTCTTCTCTTTCGTCTTCTTCTTCTTCTTATTATTATTATTTTGATTATTTTAATACTTTTCTTATCTTCGTTCGTATAATGTGTTGTGCTTCATTCTGACTTGAACAATGCAATGGTATGTATCCATCGCATGTAATAATCTGATTATTCTTACATTCTCTAGTTTCCATCATTTTCTGTAGGCCCTTGTGTATTCTGTTCTTAGCTAGACTGAGAAGACCATTTCGTCTTCCCATTTATTTTATATCTAGAGCTGCGAACATTAACAACTACACAGACACTTAAACGCATTTAAAAGTATTCGTACACATGCAAAGCTATATATTTATCGTGATGGACTAATGAGAGGCAGACACAGTTAAATTGAAATAATTATGTGTAGAATATTTTCTATGTTACTGCTTCCTGAACACACATAAGGGCAACTATGACGCTAAGCAGACATCAACAGTAAAAATGGATTTGCATAGTATATGTATATGCACATATATATGGACATATGTATCTGAAGTAGCAGTTGGAAAAAACGATCAGAAAAATCGAACATTTTTGCAATCAACAGAAATAAATGTTAAAAGACACAACAGCCTACTAAAAGTAATATTGGAAGGAAAAATACAAGGTAAAAGAGACAGAGGCATACCAAGACTAACATAGACGAGTAACATCAAAAGATGGACAAGTCAATCTATGATAACCTGCACCATCAAAGCAAGAAACAGAGTAGAATGGCGATCCATGGTAGCCAACCTTCGTTGCGGAGAAGGCACACGATGATGATGATTATCAGACATATCCAGTGTGATTTACAACAAAACATCAGTAGTGGTCAACTACCAATATACATCTATTCTAAGTGGATAGGACATTATGTCCAACCTTTTCGAGGAATAAATATTTATGTAAATAGAGACAATCAATGAAAGCGTAGAACATGTCATTGACGGGGAACATGGTGTGTGTGACCACATTAACTTACTTACTGGACTAGTGGCACATATCTGCAAGGTGTAGTCAGCGTGACACTTAGCGACTTCCAGTGTTTATTCTTTAAATTAATCAACTGTGTGTATTCTCTTCAACCACAAAAGTATCCAACCACGAAAAAGATGTATTGGACGAATATAAGAAACACTAGGAAACACAGCGCCAAGGGGGGGACAGAAGAGCAAAAGACAGCAAATTATATATTCCCTTAACGCTGAAAGGTAAATGAGGAAGGAAAGAATAAGAAGAAAACAAAAGTATTAAACATATTAACATCGAAACGGTTCATGATTGTACACGTTCACAAATATAATAAATGTTGTTGTGAAATTACTACATGAGCTCTACCTAAAAAGTTACTTGCAATAAATAAAACATAAAATACCGTAAAGCACAAGCTATATAAAGAATACTAATATCATACATTTAGCAAGTCCATCTGATCATAAAGATTGTGGGCCGTTGAACTAAACGCCCAGAAATTCACCCGATTCAGCCGCTAACAGTTTCAAATGACCTTTCTGTCGCGGCGAAATCAATAAACAGTGGATGTTAACAATAAACGTTTTGGGGGCTTTGGTAGCCTAGCTGTGAAAACCACTCGGCTGGACTACCGACGTTCGGACAACCCATGTTCGATTCCCGCTGGGAGCAGTGTGAATTGTACTCGTGGTTGGAAAAAAAATACCCCACGGTCGACCCAGCCGTTGGCAGAAATGGGTACCAGGGTATTACCCTAGGAAGGTGAGGAATGTCGCCTCGCATCTGAGTTTCGATGCTTGAGGCGACACTATACAGAAATCTCCAAACATTTCTGGATAGGCGGCCGAGCACATATGGGTGGAAACTCGCGTGCTAAGACGCCGGTTCAAGTCCGTACTTGACCTTTACCTTTACCTTAACAAACGTATTACAGCATTTATAGACACCTCATTCACATCTGCTGGAAATAGTTACAACCGTTTGAAATGTTGGCCACGATCTTTACATTTTTTTGTTAAGCTACAAAAACATTTATATTTACTAACCAGAAACTTAATAAGATCCTGTCATCGTGATGTCCAAGTTAGTCCAAAAACTAAAGTATTTATATTAATGTCCTAAACAAGAATAGTAGCCTTCGCCTCCATCAGTTATGACGGAACAAGAATAGTAGCCTTCGCCTCCATCAGTCATGATGGAACAAGAATAGTAGCCTTCGCCTCCATCAGTCATGATGGAACAAGAATAGTAGCCTTCGCCTCCATCAGTCATGACGAAACAAGAATAGTAGTCTTTGCCTCCATCAGTCATGACGAAACAAGAATAGTAGCCTTCGACTCCATCAGTCATGACGAAACAAGAACAGTAGTCTTCGCCTCCATCAGTCATGACGGAACAAGAATAGTAGCCTTCGCCTCCATCAAGCATGACGAAACAAGAATAGTAGTCTTTGCCTCCATCAGTCATGACGGAACAAGAATAGTAGTCTTTGCCTCCATCAGTCATGACGGAACAAGAATAGTAGCCTTCGCCTCCATCAGTCATGACGGAACAAGAATAGTAGCCTTTGCCTCCATCAAGCATGACGAAACAAGAATAGTAGTCTTCGCCTCCATCAATCATGACGGAACAAGAATAGTAGTCTTTGCCTCCATCAGTCATGACGGAACAAGAATAGTAGCCTTCGCCTCCATCAGTCATGACGGAACAAGAATAGTAGTCTTTGCCTCCATCAGTCATGACGGAACAAGAATAGTAGTCTTTGCCTCCATCAGTCATGACGGAACAAGAATAGTAGTCTTTGCCTCCATCAGTCATGACGGAACAAGAATAGAAGAGCAGAACATTCGGAACATCGAATTCCGCGAATCTTGAAAAACCAAATGTGAGATCGTGTTTCTCGTCATTCGAATCTTTCGATTAATAATAAAAGAACTGCTAAAACTTTTGAAAAATTTTTTTTAGTTCCAGTGACGTCCAAAAGAGAGCTAATTTAAAAAAAAAAAAAAACAGAAAGAAGCAATCAACATTTTATCGCGCACATCATGAGAAGAGGAAAGTTGGAAAACTTGATATTACGGGCGATAATGAGAGAAGCAGCTAGGTAGCTTGAGTCGAGACACAGTAAACAGTCTATAACAGAAACGACACAATGCACCGAGGGCTGAGACACTGTAGAAGGACATGATCGCCTGCGCCAAACGGTATGACACATGATGCTGATGACGCCCAATATAAGCTTTCAATAACAATAAAACAATACTATTATTATAACTTCGGTGGGGAATTGTTACTCAAATTGTTGTTGTCAAATTGAGATGGGAAAATGGAAACTACAAGAGTCAAGAGTTTCAATATGTAAACTACTGTATTTACTGAAGGGAAGTTCCATTTTCTTATTTGTCAATATGGGTATTTTGTCACTGTTTCTTTAATTTGTAAAACAAAAATCGTGAAAATTAAAAAGTGTTGGTAAGGGGGAGATATTTGTTGAGACAAAGTAGTAAAAAATAGAAAAATAGCGGCGACACATAATTGAACAAGTGATTTCTTTTGTTGTACTACAATGTTCTTTTAAATAGATCTTAGTGATTTTAGGGGAAGGGGAGAGTGCCGCAGTGGTAAAGGCAGCTAGCGGTGACTCATAGTTGAACGATTCATTTGTATTTTATTCTGGCCTTTGAGCGACTCATAGCTGATGACTGATTGTTAAATTCTATTTTAATGGCTAATGATGGGTCTTTATGGTGGCGGAAAGGTATGTGTTGTGTGGGGTTGTCCAGAGTTACCGATATATAGATAAGAAGAATAAAATACGGCCTACTCATATGTGACCAACTGTTTATTTAAATTTGTATTTCAATGGCTTCTGAAAGGTCTTCATGTGCATAATATTATTAGAGGGGTGGGTGTAGTGTGGGGATAGCGTGGTGGGGGTTGTAAAAGGTGATAAATGACGACTCGCTGCTGACCGATTGTTTTTTCCAAAGGGTATGTTAACGACATTTTTTGTGTGGAAAATTAGTGTTTGTAAGGATAGATAGTGAAGTCTGGTAAAGATATATAAAAAGCAAAGCAGGTCGATAAATGTAAAATCCTAAGTTGACCTATATAGTGTAAGTTGACGGATTGTTGGTGTGAGTTGGCTGATTTCAGCCGCCGTATTTAAAATGGATCATAGGTGATTATATTGGATTCTTTGTAATTTTAAATAGGCGGTAAAGATAGAAAGTTAATCAAAGCTAGTTGATAGAAGAAAAGAGAGTGGCATAACAATTGCAATAACTGTAGAGTAATAACCTTCGTTGTGGATTTGAACATAGATTAACTATGGGATATTTACAGCACAGAAATATAATAATATTTTACATATTAATATGACATATAACATTAGCTGAACTGAGAACATATGTATGTGATTCGTAACAATATCACAAGAGACAAGAAAATCACGTGGCTGTGGAAATGTTGTTTTACAGAAGAATATTGAGAATATCATGGACAGCTAAGAGTGGTAATGAAAATATTCTGAAAAAGGATAAAGTAACAAGAGAGCTCATTTTCAATATTTGGAAGAAATAATCATCAATGTTATGGCCATAAAATATGACGGGAACAGCTGGAATATATTGTGACAACTGGGAAAAATAAGGGACGAAGTGATAGAAGGAAGTAAAGAGAACAAATACTAGACAACTTAAAAGAATGGCTTGGCATAGGTCAACAAGAGATATGACAAACAACTTTCGAGATCGAGAGTTGTTGAGAGACATGATCACCCACGCAATGTTGACTTGTGGAGTCTGACTAGCCTTGTTAAATGTTCAAGTATTTGGTAAAGTAAAAAGTAAAGTACCCCCCGTCACGCCAAGTGGTGGCGTATAGGGAAATATGGTGTTAGTGACCCTATATTTTACAGACCGTCAGCACATGATTTTTGGGGTAATGTGGTCGGTATTACGCCCGTGCTGCTTTACTTTCCCAGAAAAAATCCGGTACCCATTTAAGGCTGGGTGAACCCGGAGCCGTCGGTTGGGATCGAACCCTACCCCTTGTCCGTAGTAGTCCAGTTCACTAACCACTGAGCTATCACGGCTCCCACTAATTTTTAGGGAATTAGTAAAACCCAGTGTCCTCGCCAGGGTACGAACCCCGGCTGTTGCCGTGGTAAGCCAACCGCCTATCGATTGCGCTAACCGGACACCCAAGTATTTGGTACTTGGTTCATTTTGGCTACAAAAGATCTTACCTGGCCTAGTGTCTAGTTAGCAATCTAAATTCTGGCCAGCTGTGCTACGCCATTTGGCGCAGTTCAAAAGATTTGTGTAACACATCACAACTCGTGTATACCACGTGAGGTATATGTTTGAGCATGCGCGCGGATCAGCATATGCACACAATTGGTCATTTCCTATTACGTGGGGGTTCACACACGCGGGTTTTGTCATTTCAAATCTTACATTTGCCCACAAAGAGGGGGTCGTTTAATTCCCCTTTCTATGTCCATCATGATCTTTAGAGGTGTCTGGGTGTCCCACTGATATTTGTGTGGAGAAAGGTGTCCAGTAGTGACTACCTCAAATCAACCAAAATCTAGAAAATCCTTTAAAGAATCATAAATTCCGGCGCAATTTCAGGTTACGACTTGCACATCTTACACTACTTTCATCGAACCTCTAATTTTAAACCTTGGTAATGACTACCTGGAAAATCTACAAAGTTTATTCTACTCTTTCCTGCTTCGAACGATCTACAGACTATCGTATTTACTGCAAGAAAAATGCTTTTATATGGTACTTACTACACAGGGGTTGACCAGTCTAACAATAATCTGTATTGTGAATACGAAGAACGAACTTGCTTTTAATTTACAAAAACTAGACCCCGAGTGTGTCATGTTGACTGATTAAATAGAGTCTAAAGTTAGTTCATTACTTATAACAGCTAATCGTACTGCCTAAAAACATAGACAGTTGGTTGCTTAAGATGTTCTAAAAGTGTTTAATGTTCAATACATTTCCTGATTTCAAATTGTTATAAAGGGCCAAAATACCTTGTTAACATCAGATGACTTAATTCCTCCGTGGTTTATTGAAATAGTCAGTCCGTCAACAGTCAGGGTAGCATAGTCGGTCGTGCCTCGCCTATTTACCTTCAGAAAATGTGCAACCATGTATTATATACCTCAGTAGATATTACGTGTACTGATCATCTCATCAGAAATTCTCTATTATGTGTTTAATCCACCTTGTAACAAATTCTCTATTATGTGCTTGATGCACCTTATAACAAACTCTCTATTATGTGCTTAATGCACCTTATAACAAGTTCTCTATTATGTGCTTAATGCACCTTATAACAAATTCTCTATTATGTGCTTAATCCACCTTATAACAAATTCTCTATTATGTGCTTAATGCACCTTATAACAAATTCTCTATTATGTGCTTAATCCACCATATAACAAATTCTCTATTATGTGCTTAATGCACCTTATAACAAATTCTCTATTATGTGCTTAATGCACCTTATTACAAATTCTCTATTATGTGCTTAAATCCACAATATTACAAATTCTCTATTATGTGCTTAATCCACCTTATAACAAATTATCTATTATGTGCTTGATGCACCTTATAACAAATTCTCTATTATGTGCTTGATCCACCTTATAACAAATTCTCTATTATGTGCTTAATGCACCTCATAACAAATTCTCTAGTATATGTTTAATCCACCTAGTTGCAAATTCTCTTTTATGTGTTTTGGTGAAGTTTAAAAGTGTTAGCATTTTTCAACAATTTTCCAAAGATTCGTTTCAATGCCAAAAGAATTTTTAATTTGCCAAACTAGAAATGTTAGTTAGCAAATGTAATTTTTAAAGTTTACACAAAAGAAGTACCCAGTTGCTAATTTGGCCAAATTAGAATTGTTGGTTTGCAAATGTAATTGTTGATGTTTACACAACAGGAGTGTGAACTTATTAACTCTGCAATGCAAATACAAAATATGTAGCACACGAGCGCCGGTTCTACAGACAAGATAACTAAAAATGTACGGTCAATGGCGACAGCAAATGATCGAAAACTAAGTGGCAACATGCGCACTACATGAAGGAGGCAGGCAGTAAACAGAAAATTGTTTTGTTTCCTGATGACCAAAGGCAAAGAAAGAAAAATGGAATTCAGAATATTAAAGGTTGATGTGTTTGAAAGCTTCATCTGAAAGCATTAAACAAATTTGCGTGTAACAACAGTGGCTGGCAAAGTCTTTGAGCCACGCGAGATTAGGTTAATTTCGCATTCCGGAACTTTCTACAGTTAAAGCTCTATAATCCCTAGCAGAGTTGAAAACTCTGACAATTTATTATGCAATATTTAGAGAGAGAGGGGGGGGGTGAGATGGTGAGAAATGGGACGGAGAGAAATGGGACGGAGAGAGAGAAAGTGAGAGAAAAAAGTGAAAGACAGTTGTAAAGATAAAGTGAAAGATAGAGTGAGAGCTGGTTGAAAAAAATGCAAGACAAATAAAACAAAGCACATAAATAAAATATAATGCAAGACAAATAAAACATAACACATAAGAAAAAATAATGAGATGAGGGAGAAAGAGCGAGAGAAAGTTCTTAGCCCACTCCTGTAAACATCCTGACAACATTAAAGAATCTTGTTAAATATATGAGCAAGCAGAGAACTGAATTACACTTCAACAACACAGCACAAATTCGGCTCAACTCATCAATGTTGGCTGGAATACGTCTAGAATACTTATCTCTATATCCCCTGCTTGTTGTTACATCTAGTGCACACGTGTGCTACCTCTTGCTGCTCTCCTTTAGCTGCTTATTTTTCACCCTTGATTATTCCACTCAGGGAACGTAACTTCGATTCGTCTTACAAATTTATAATCTTTTTTTTATTCTATCGAGAAAAAGGGGGGGGGGGGGTTTGAAATGAATCCAGACCCAAACACTTACTGTATACACTGGACAAGCGGCCTTTATTCTTTAGTTCTATAAGCCCCCCCCCCCCCCCCCCAGCAGACCCAGAGAATAAGATAAATGCCACAAAGACAGTTTTATTTTTTCTTTAAAATATTTCTTGACGTAGCTCTTCTAGCTACCTATTTCTTGCTGTCTTTTCTCTTGATTATTTTCTGTCCAATGCTTCTTTTATGTGTGTGTGTATGCGTGCGTGTGTGTAGATTTTGCTGTTGCTCCTTTGTCCTTTGTTTATCTCAGAGAATCTCATTAATAAAGTGCATTTATTTATTTTATTTGGTTGTAAGGGAGAATTGTGGGTTGTGAGGGGGGGGGGGGGGGGGGGGGGGGGTGTGTGCTGTTATCAATTAATCCAAACAACTGGAAAGTATTCCTGGCGGCGTCAATGTTACTTGTTGCGTATCTAAAAGACTAGCATCACATCCTAAATGATTAGTCCATACTTAATATTAATAAATTCATAATAATAAATGAATGTATAAATAAGTACCTAGACTGGTGATTGATCTATTCTCTAGATATCTGGGGTTATTCAAGTATGAACCTCAAGTGTATCTATCTGGGTGATGGTGGGGTGGGGGAGGGTAGAAAGGGCAGTAGCGTGCTGGAAGCGTTAGTTATATCGTCTATATCTAGAAGCGTTAGTTATAACGTCTACATCTAGAAGCATTAGTTATAACGTCTATATCTAGAAGCATTAGATATAACGTCTACATCTAGAAGCATTAGTTATAACGTCTATATCTAGAAGCGTTAGTTATAACGTCTATATCTGGAAACGTTAGTTTACATCGTCTATATCTGGAAGCGTTAGTTATAACGTCTACATCTAGAAGCGTTAGTTATAACGTCTATATCTAGAAGCGTTAGTTATAACGTCTACATCTAGAAGCGTTAGTTATATCGTCTATATCTAGAAGCGTTAGTTATAACGTCTACATCTAGAAGCATTAGTTATAACGTCTATATCTAGAAGCATTAGTTATAACATTTATATCTAGAAGCGTTAGTTATAACGTCTATATCTGGAAGCGTTAGTTATAACGTCTATATCTAGAAGCATTAGTTATAACGTCTATATCTAGAAGCGTTAGTTATAACGTCTATATCTGGAAGCGTTAGTTATAACGTCTATATCTGGAAGCGCTAGTTATAACGTCTATATCTTGAAGCATTAGTTATAACGTCTATATCTAGAAGTGTTAGTTATAACGTCTATATCTGGAAGCGTTAGTTATAACGTCTATATCTGGAAGCGTTAGTTATAAGGTCTATATCTGGAAGCGTTAGTTATAACGTCTATATCTGGAAGCGTTAGTTATATCGTCTACATCTAGAAGCGTTAGTTATAACGTCGATATCTAGAATCGTTAGTTATAACGTCTATATCTAGAAGCGTTAGTTATATCGTCTATATCTAGAAGCGTTAGTTATAACGTCTATATCTGGAAGCGTTAGTTATAACGTCTATATCTGGAAGCGTTAGTTATAACGTCTATATCTAGAAGCGTTAGTTATAACTTCTAAATCTAGAAGCGTTAGTTATAACGTCTATATCTAGAAACGTTAGTTATAACGTCTATATCTAGATTCGTTAGTTATAACGTCTATATCTAGAAGCGTTAGTTATAACATCTATATGTAGAAGCGTTAGTTATAACGTCTATATCTGGAAGGGTTAGTTATAACGTCTGTATCTGGAAGCGTTAGTTATAACGTCTATATCTGGAAGGGTTAGTTATAACGTCTGTATCTGGAAGCGTTAGTTATAACGTTTATATCTGGAAGCGTTATTTATAACGTCTACATCTGGAAGCGTTAGTTATAACGTCTATATCTGGAAGCGTTAGTTATAACGTTTATATCTAGAAGCGTTAGTTTAACGTCTATATCTGGAAGCGTTAGTCATAACGTCTATATCTAGAAGCGTTAGTTATAACATCTGTATCTAGATTCGTTAGTTATAACGTCTATATCTAGAAGCGTTAGTTATAACGTCTATATCTAGAAGCGTTAGTTATAACGTCTATATCTGGAAGCGTTAGTTATAACGTCTATATCTAGAAGCGTTAGTTATAACGTCTATATCTGGAAGCGTTAGTTATAACGTCTATATCTAGAAGCGTTAGTTATAACGTCTATATCTGGAAGCGTTAGTTATAACGTCTATATCTAGTGACAGAAGGCTCCAGGGAACTAAACATGGCTAGGATTCTTGCTGTTTTACGTGCTTGACGTTATTGTTTCCGAAACATTCCGAGAAATGTTCAAATCTAAATGTTACCAAGGTTGCTCTTATAGGTTGTACTTACCTTCACAAAACTATGTTCCCGTGAGCTTCACTTTTAGAAGAATGTTGGGTATGTAGAGATTTACAAGATTGATTCTGATTCCGTCTGAATCTCATTCTGCAAGAGACCAAACAATGAGCATTTATTACAAGCCGTTGAGAGCTAATTTTCGTTTATTCATTACATACTTCAATTGTGCATTACAGGGCCTATTTAATTAGCGTTTTTAATCTTTCTCTGTGGCTGGTTCTGTATTTTGTTACATTCCACTAACTATTTCATGACCGTGCAAACGTTACTAGAGGCTGCTTGTTTCACACTAACAATTCAATTACCCCGTGTCGCGTGTCATTTCTGATTGTGTTTGTCCCTTCTCCTTGTCCCACCTTTCCTTGATTATGTCTATTAACTTTTCTTCATTGTGACGTCATGACAATGATGCCACATATTCCTCTTTTTATCATCATCATTATCACCGAGTGCCGTCTCCGCAACGAAGGTTGGCTACCATGGATCTCCATTCCACTCTGTTTCTTGCTTTGATGGTGCAGGTTGTCATAGATTGACTTGTCCATCTTTTGATGTTACTCGTCCATATTAGTCTTGGTCTGTCTCTGCCTCTTTTACCTTGTATTTTCCTTTCCAATATTAGTTTTAGTAGGCTGTTGTGTCTTGTAACCTGTCCCAAAAATTTCCATTTGTCTTGTCTTAATTGTATTTAGTAGATCTCTTTTTATTTTTGTTGTTTTAAAACTTCCTCGTTTGTTTTCTTTTCTTTCCATCCAATTCTACCTATTCTTCTATAAATCCATATTTCAAAGGCTTCAATTTTCTTTCTGTTTCTTGTCTAATGTCCATGTTTCTGCACCATACAGGAATATTGAGAAGACGTAACATTTTGCTATTCTTATTTTCAGCCCTGCTGTTATTTGTTTTGTTGTTAGTATATTTTTCATGTCACTAAAATTACTTTTTGCCATACCTATTCTTTTGTTTATTTCAATTTTACATTGTCCATCATTGTAGCCTCCATTAACGAAGCTCCACAGTGTCAACTGTTTTAATTGGACAGCTATTGAACGGCTCTAACACATGTCTCTTAATCTCGTACCAGGAGTGCAAGAGACTTCTGATAACAAACACGGTTCTTCTTAATTTTACAAAGGGAGTAAAATAGAGACCAGAGATACCCACGAGCTTTACGAGGGAATGATAATGTCAGCTTAAGAATAGCTTTATGATATCTTCTACTGCTGTGTTCGTTAAACATAAATCTTCCCGATAGCAACATACGGTTGTGATTCATGGAAAATCTCGTAAAGGGCAAGGAACAAAATCGATTAATTCGAAGCAAAATACTGAAGAAAATTTTTTTTAATACCTTGGATAATGAAAAAAAGCAATGAAGACATATTAAAAGATTTGAACATTAAAAATAACTGCCTTACAAACACCATCCGTGTATAGAAGAAATTAAAATACTAAGGCCACGTCTAAAGACAAAGGGGGCAGAAAATCATAAAGGACGACATTGTTCCTGACGAAACATCAGAGGCAGATCAAGAAGTTAATTTCAAGACATCAAAAAGACCTTGAACATGACAACAGAAGAAGTTGGATATCTGGATAGAGACAGAGATTCTTTCAGACGGGCTGCGGTGAATGCAACGTTCTGCAAAGGACATGCGACCAGATGATGTGTTTGCTAAGGGATAAATCCTCTTGTCGTCAGCAATTAAATGGCCGTTAAATACGCGTTATTACGCTCTGCCGTGGTTTACATGAAATTGCTATATCTGCGTCTTTCAACTAAGTAAATCCGACTTTAGCGCTGTATTTTCGAGTACCGAGTTTGCCACTCACTTGGGTATACAGGCTAATCTGTTTTGAAGCATACTCCCGGGAGAGCAGGTTAGATCTCCATCAATTCTCTTCGTAATACAGGCAGCCGTGTCGCTGATGTTTTCTCCCCACTTCCTGCCTGTCGTCCTCGCCCCAAATTTATTTATTATTTATTTTTGGTCATGACAGTAAGTATAGACGTTATGGTGACCTTGACTAATTCGTACTTCAGACTACAGACGCTGTTGGTTGAGACGAGCGAAGAAAGTCTAGTGATCTCAAGTGATAAGGAAATGGCTTAAATTGACTCTTCGTGACATGCAAGACTATATTACAGTGAGAGAGGTTAGCGGACTTAATATAGAAAATTGAAATAGTTTTTTTTTTCATTGCTCAATGTTAAAGTTGACACCACAGATCAATTAACAGATACTAGATACGTTTCTGCAGATAACGAAATGTGCGCATATTGAGTGGTCCAATAGGTCGCTTGTCGCGCACAAATTAACAGGTTGCCATTCACCATATGCGTCAATATATGCTAAAGTAATCTCACAATACAAAAACGATGTCCTAACATCCTCAAGCGCTATACATTTTTAAAAATATGACGATAATCATTTTCAGGAGGACGTGAACTTCCGGTCAATATGGTGGATAGGCGGCAAGAACCATTGAAGGCTATGTATGAAAAGTGTTCCTTGTTGCAGTTTCCTCATTTCCTAAGTCCTGCTTCCAAGTAGCTCAGAGCTACTGAGTTAAGTGCTCTGTGCAAACCGTGAGCTGTGTGTTTCATCCGTTTTGATCTTGTTTCGATATTCCAATTGTTTACTATGAATAATATCATATGACAAGGAACAGTTGGCTGTGTTCACTTTCTGTGCGGTTTCGCCTTATGTCTTTTGGCGTGTGCTGGGACTGCTATGATGGGGACTACAGCTACCTTTCTTTGTTTGGGAGTTAAGTTAGTAATTCGGATGATTCCACTGGCATGGGCGGTTGAGCAATTATGGATTTTAATTCGTTAGCAGTGATACCGGGGCCTTCCATAACTATAATCTCACAATAACATCGTTACTGATAACTGCGTCTGTTTATAAAATAAACATTTTGCAAACCTTCTTGTCGTCAATCATGAATAAACATACCAATCAATTCCACAACAAGCGCACCTGAGGTCAGTCTATCTTTGGGTACTATCTATGTATGGTCTGGATAATTCAGGTTCACCGATCCTGGCGCAAAACATCAGCTGTGAGTCGCTGACAGCTTCCATCTCTGCTGCTATTGAGTCGCTGACAGCTTCGATCTTTGTTCCTGTGAGTCGCTGACAGCTTCGATCTTTGTTGCTGTGAGTCGCTGACAGCTTCCATCTCTGCTGCTGTGAGTCGCTGACAGCTTTCAACTCTGTTGCTGTGAGTCGTTGACAGCTTCCAACTCTGCTGCTGTGAGTCGCTGACAGCTTCCATCTCTGCTGCTGTGAGTCGCTGACAGCTTCGATCTTTGCTGCAGTGAGTCGCTGACAGCTTCGAGCTTTGCTGCTGTGAGTCGCTGACAGCTTCGATCTTTGCTGCTGTGAGTCGCTGACAGCTTCCAACTCTGCTGCTGTAAGTCGCTGACAGCTTCAACTCTGCTGCTGTGAGTCGCTGACAGCTTCCATCTCTGCTGCTGTGAGTCGCTGACAGCTTCCATCTCTGCTGCTGTGAGTCGCTGACAGCTTCCAACTCTGTTGCTGTGAGTCGCTGACAGCTTCCAACTCTGCTGCTGTCAGTCGCTGACAGCTTCGATCTTTGCTGCAGTGAGTCGCTGACAGCTTCGATATTTGGTGCTGTGAGTCGCTGACAGCTACGATCTTTGCTGCTGTGAGTCGCTGACAGCTTCGATCTTTGCTGCTGTGAGTTGCTGACAGCTTCCAACTCTGCTGCTGTGAGTCGCTGACAGCTTTCTTCTCTGCTGCTGTGAGTCGCTGACAGCTTCGATCTTTGCTGCAGTGAGTCGCTGACAGCTTCGATATTTGCTGCTGTGAGTCGCTGACAGCTTCGATCTTTGCTGCTGTGAGTCGCTGACAGCTTCGATCTTTGCTGATGTGAGTTGCTGACAGCTTCCAACTCTGCTGCTGTGAGTCGCTGACAGCTTTCACTCTGCTGCTGTGAGTCGCTGGCAGCTTCCAACTCTGCTGCTGTGAGTCGCTGACAGCTTCCAACTCTGCTGCTATGAGTCGCTGACAGATTCCATCTCTGCTGCTGTGAGTCGCTGACAGCTTCCAACTCTGTTGCTGTGAGTCGCTGACAGTTTCCAACTCTGCTGCTTGAATCGCTAACAGCTTCCATCTCTGCTGCTGTGAGTCGCTGACAGCTTCCAACTCTGTTGCTGTGAGTCGCTGACAGCTTCCAACTCTGCTGCTGTCAGTCGCTGACAGCTTCGATCTTTGCTGCAGTGAGTCGCTGACAGCTTCGATATTTGCTGCTGTGAGTCGCTGACAGCTACGATCTTTGCTGCTGTGAGTCGCTGACAGCTTCGATCTTTGCTGCTGTGAGTTGCTGACAGCTTCCAACTCTGCTGCTGTGAGTCGCTGACAGCTTTCTTCTCGCTGCTGTGAGTCGCTGACAGCTTCGATCTTTGCTGCAGTGAGTCGCTGACAGCTTCGATATTTGCTGCTGTGAGTCGCTGACAGCTTCGATCTTTGCTGCTGTGAGTCGCTGACAGCTTCGATCTTTGCTGATGTGAGTTGCTGACAGCTTCCAACTCTGCTGCTGTGAGTCGCTGACAGCTTTCAACTCTGCTGCTGTGAGTCGCTGGCAGCTTCCAACTCTGCTGCTGTGAGTCGCTGACAGCTTCCAACTCTGCTGCTGTGAGTCGCTGACAGCTTCCATCTCTGCTGCTGTGAGTCGCTGACAGCTTCCAACTCTGTTGCTGTGAGTCGCTGACAGTTTCCACTCTGCTGCTTTGAATCGCTAACAGCTTCCATCTCTGCTGCTGTGAGTCGCTGACAGCTTCCAACTCCGCTGCTTTGAGTCGCTGACAGCTTCCAACTCCGCTGCTTTGAGTCGCTGACAGCTTCCATCTCTGCTGCTGTGAGTCGCTGACAGCTTCCAACTCTGCTGCTGCGAGGCATCATGTCTCCGGAAACCTTCCGAGTGTAGCAGTAACTGCTTCAATATCCATTCTCAAGCTCAAGACGCCTGCAGGCTAGTTTTTAAACATTGATTTATGGCAAGGAATCGGCTCATTGAGTGGTCGGCACATGGAAGAGGATATCACGAATGATACAGTTACAATTATGTGCTTGCAGGCGTGGAACGAGTTGGAAGGAACGTTTCAGAGGCAGACAAATGTGGTACTTAACTAATGATCTGTAAAAGTCCCCTACTCGCCTACTATTTATCATCTGTCGAAAGAAACTGTTTAGTTTCGGGACTTCGGGATTGGAACAAAGTCATTTCAACAACTGCACCATGCAACACTAAAGAATACTAGCGTCTGCAACATACAGCACTAAACAATACCAGCGTCTGTACCATATAACACTAGACAATACTAGCGTCTGTATCATACAGCACTAAACAATACCAGCGCTTGCAACATACAACACTAAACAATACTAGCGTCTGTACCATATAACACTAGACAATACTAGCGTCTGCGCCATATAACACTAGACAATACTAGTGTCTGTATCATACAACACTAAACAATATTAGCGTATGTATCATACAACACTAAACAATATCAGCGCTTGCAACATACAACACTAAACAATATCAGCGCTTGCAACATGCAACACTAAACAATACCAGTACCTGCAACATACAACACTAAACAATAACAGCGCCTGCAACATACAACATTAAACAATACTAGCGTTTGTATCTAAACCTTCTTTCGTCAAGTTCGATTATTCATTGTTTTCCTTCTTAATCCTCTCTTCACTTTTCTGTTATTTATCGTATCGTATCATGGATGACAGAATCAAGATTTTGGAGAGCACGAGCATACCTGAAGATTAATACAGATAAAGAGCATCCATTGCACCACGTGCTCAACACAGGGAAAGGTGCCAGGCTAAAAAGAGGCAGATCATGGGTGGGCCGAGCAGAAGATGTCATCAAACAGGTATGTGGGCTTACCAATATCAGCGTTGGTGAGGAGTGGATACCGGTGCCTACGTCATTCAAGGGGACTGTCTCGTGTATTGTCACACTCGACAGGAAAATTAGGGAACAGAACCCGGTCGTGGTTAATGCTGAGGTCAACTATCTCATCTGCGATAACACCGATGAAAAAGATGCAGTCATCTATATAGACAGATCTGTAAGACGACACCAAAGAAGTGCAGGGTCATTTACAGTACGCTCAGCAGGCAGAATAGTCAAAGAAGACAGTGGTGCATACGTCATGACCACAAGTAGCATGACAATGGAGGTGATGGCAGTGAGCAAGGCATTCAAATGGTTAGAGTCACAAGACTACACCCACGCATGTGTATACAGAGTGATTCGATGAGCATGATAAAAAAAAGTGGAGGCAGGCTCTGTACGCATGCAACAGGTAGAGTCATTGCAGAAGTCCAAAATACGTATGGTCACCTTTGTCTATGTCTCTGGACATGCGGGAGTACGGGGAAATGAAAGAGCGGACAGGTTGGCAAGCTGCGCTGTCGTTGAGGACGGGCAACCAATGGATCGGGCGGACATCATCAATGCCCTCCGAGATGTGGAAAGAGCACAGGACTTCGACAAACACAAGATCCACGTCACTTCTTCGGATGATGGAAATGGGAGTTAAGATGGGCACAGTCAGAAATGAGAAACTTAGTGGCCGTGTAAGAAAACTTATCAATCAACATAGAACTGCAAACGTCAGTCGCTGGACACTGTGGGACTTGCTGAAGAGGGGATCTGAGCACCAAAGGACATGTTGTGTGTGCACTGATGATGACCTGCAAATAACTCAATAACTCAATTTATCGTATTCTAATGCATTTGACATCGTATTATCTTTCTTCGTCTCTTTCCTTTTGGCGTAGATAATATAACAACCAAAGCGGAAAGGCAAACAAGACATTAAAAAAGTTTGCACTCATAAATTATGTTTTTGGATGAAAAGTTCAGATGTAATCTTAAACCACGACACACTATAATTTACGTCCTTCTGAAGGTCTAAAAACAGCTACAAGATAAGTTATCGTCTGGGAAACATCGGGAAACAGGCATATACCTTAAGATATTATTTTTTAATGGAATGTTATCTGGCATAGTGTTCTCCTGTCACTACAAACGGCTCCTGAGCCATTACGGGGATGTCGACCTCACCACTTTGTTCTCTTGTGGAACCGACAATACCAAATGAGCTCTTTTACTGTTTGCTTGCACTCCCTACATAGACACATGCATGTCAATCATTAGCTTGCTTGCTCTCCCTGCATAGACACATGCATGTCAATCATTAGCTTGCTTGCTCTCCCTGCATAGACACATGCATGTCAATCATTAGCTTGCTTGCTCTCCCTACATAGACCATGCATGTCAATCATTAGCTTGCTTGCTCTCCCTACATAGACACATGCATGTCAATCATTAGCTTGCTTGCTCTCCTACATAGACACATGCATGTCAATCATTAGCTTGCTTGCTCTCCCTACATAGACACATGCATGTCAATCATTAGCTTGCTTGCTCTCCCTACATAGACACATGCATGTCAATCATTAGCTTGCTTGCTCTCCCTACATAGACACATGCATGTCAATCATTAGCTTGTTATTTAGTCTGCAGTGCTCGTTTCTAAATAAGAAGTGATATCATTGCTATTATTTTAATGCATTTTGGAACCGACGTGTTTGCAGAAACATAATTAAAATAAAATCAAGGAACATCAAAATTATTCATTAGCACTTGTATCGTTCGGAGTTAAATAGGGATGTATCATTTCACCACTCAAGTTCACTACCTACACCGACATTATAAACAAATATGTTAAGCCCAAAAATGAAAATAGTATAAATGAACTACTATTTTTACATGACCAGGTCTTGATTGCAGAAACCGTGGAGAAACTCCAACAACATCTCGTGTCTATACACTCGGGTTGTAAAACAAACAATATGAGAACCAACACAGAAATAACAGAAGCCATGTTAACAGAGAGAAGAGAGATGTACATATATCAACAGAGGACACCGGTATTAAAAGGATGTCAAAGTTCCAGTTCCTACGAACATTTTTCAAGGTGATAAAATGCAAACATAAATTAACATTGGGTGTAGTCAAGCAAACCAGGTACTATGACAGAGAAAATAAAAGTCGAAACCGAAAGTTGTGGAGAGACATGATCCATGTGTATATATATAATCATCATCAAGTACCGGGCCTGCTGGCGTAGGTGATCATATCTCTCCATAACTTTCGATCTCGGCAGTTATTTATCATTTATGTTGTTGACCTTCTGCCAAGCCATTCTCTTAAGCTATCTGTTATTTTTTTCTCTTTGCTTCCCTCTATCTCTTCGTCCCTCAATTGTCCCAGTTGTTACAATATATTCCAATTGTTTTCTTCTCATTGCATGGCCAAAAAATGATGATTGTTTCTTCCTAATATTGGAAATTAGCCCTCTTTTTGCTTTGACCTCTCTCAGAACATTTTCATTACTCTTCTTAGCTGCCCATGGTACTCTCAACATTCTTCTGTAAAACCACATTTCTACAGACTCCAGTGATTTTCTTGTCTGTTGTCCTATTGTCCATGATTCGCATCCATATGATAAGACTGGCTCTACGTAACATTTAAGAACTCTTTTCGGGTTATATATATATATATATATTTATATATACAAATAAAAAGAGAATGCCTAGTGATGCCATAAAATACAAGAAAAACACAAAAAGAGTAGAAAGACACAAAACACGATCCAGACATATACTACGTTGCAATGACAATATCAGAGTAACTCTACAACAGCATTATGTGTCAATGGCTGAGACTGGCAGAAAAAAAAAATGACTTTATAGAATTGTGCATCTTTCTCGACACCCAAAGTGGTAAACGATAAAAAAGAGAGGTACTGAGAGAGAGAAAGAGAAAGAGAGAGCGACAATCGTTTGACTTTCTTTGTCAAAGTTTATTTGTTATCATCATCATCATCATGTGCCATACCGGTTGGCGCAGGCGATCATATCCTTCCACAAACTTGTATCCCCTGTGCATCGTATCAGTTCTTTTGTTGACTGTTTATGACCAAGTATTCCAACTTTCCTCTTCTCATGGTGTTCCCGAAAAATGTTGATTATTTCTTTCTGATGTTTTTTAGGAGCTCCCTTCATTACCCAAAAATCATGTACCGAAGGTCTGTAAAATGATGGTCACTAACACCATATTCCCTATACGCCACATGGCGGGGGTACTTTACTTTGCTTTTTTTTTGTTTGGTCTCTTTGAGAATTTCCTCATTGGTCTTTTTAGCTGTCCAGGGAACTTTCAACATTCTTCTTAGGAATCCCATCTCTGTAGCCTCTAATCGTCTTTTCATTTGTTTGTCTACTGTTCATGATTCGCTTCCATGGGTCAGAATTGGTTCTATATAGCACCAATAAAATCTCTTTCTCACTTCTATTGACATAGATTTATCCATAAGATGTTTTTTTCATTTTCTGAAATGTTATTTTGGCCTTAGCTATTCTGCTTTTTATTTCTGTGGTTCATCTTCCATCTGATGTTATTATTGTGTCCAAATATTTGGCGCGTTGTACTTGTTGCATTACGTTCTGCAATATCCTGCTATATATACCTTATCTGTTATGCCTGTTTTTAAAATTTAAGATTTTTTGTAGTCGAAGATTTGTTCCATCTTCTGTGTATTTCTCTGAGCATAAAACATTTATCCCTTACCGACCTGCTGAGTCAGTCGTAAGTTAAGGGCTTAACTTAAGAAAAACTAAAGTTGGAAGCAGACTGCTGGATCTATGCAATCAAAATGATTTATTTATCACCAACACATTCTTCAAACACAGAGAGTCGCAAGTATACACTTGGTACAAGTGGAATGACACAACATGCAGAAGCCAGATAGATTTTATACTAACAAGAAAACAGAACAAGAAAAGAGTAACCGACTGCAGAGCAATCTCAAATTTCACAGACGACACGGATCACAAGATGATTATGATTACACTAAGACAGCCAAAAATAAAGAGAATATACGAAAACAAACAAAGAAGCGAAAAGAGCAGACAATAAAAATAAAACAATTAAAAGATCAAGAAACAAGGAAACCCCTAGAAGAAAAAACTAACAGAGCAATTCAAGAAACTCCCTAACGAAGTATGCACAGTAGAAGAAAAGTTGAAACAATTTAAAGAAACAGTAACCAACATCTCTAAAACAGTTTGTGGAACGAAGCTAAGAACAAGAGAAGGGTAAAAGAGCACCCTGGGTGGAACGAAACAATCAGAGAAGCAATTAAGGAAAAGAAGAAACTGTTTAAAAATTGGAGGGAGAACAAGAACCAAGAAAAATATGAAAAATATGCCTTAGTTCGAAAAAGAGTTAAAATGTTGATCAAAGAAGCTAAGCAAAAGAATTGGACAGAATTCGGATAAAACATCAGCAGGGACTTCAAGACAGCCACAAGAGATTTCTACAAAGCAGTAAAAGCCGCAAGAGCGAGAAAAGAAAACCATGATCCCACTGAGCTGATAAATTACAAAGACGGACAGCCAATATCAAATAACCAATATAGGCAACAGAGATGGAAAGAATATTTTGAAGACCTGTTAAACATACCGACTACCAATAAGACAACAAAAACCAGGCCAGAACTCACAAATACTGAACCCAACATCATGAAAGAGGAAATCGAAGAAGTAATCAAATATGTACCAAGAGATAAAGCACCGGGGATAGATAACATACCAATAGAAATAATAGCAGCAGCAGGAGAAACTGGAATGCAATGGCTGCACAGAATATTTAATGCAGCATGGCACCAACAACAAGCCCCAGAAGACTGGCAACAGGCAATCATCATACCAATATGGAAAAAGAAAGGTAGCAAAAGAGACTGCAATCAATATAGAGGTATATCTCTTCTCAGCCATGTAGGAAAGCTATACGCCAAAATCTTGGAAAAAAAGACTGAGACCAATAATAGAACTACAGTTAAGCGATTCTCAAATGGGGTTCCGAAAAAAACAGAGGATGTATCGACGCACTATTCACACTAGCTTGCAGAAAAAACGACAGAACACAATCAAAATTTTTACATAGCCTTCATTGACCAGGAAAAAAGTATTCGACAGAGTAAGCAGAGAACAACTGTGGGAGATACTAACAACATACGGAGTAAGCCAACATCTAACCAACCTTATTAAAAGCCTCTACGTCAACAGCAGCTGCAGGGTCAGAACAGCAGCAGGCTACACAGACCACTTCGAAGTTAGATCAGGCGTAAAACTACTGTTTATTACATACATGGACCATATATGCAAGCTAGCCAACCCATCAGAGACAGAGGAGATCAACGAGCTTCTATTTGCAGACGATCAGGCACTAATACATGAAACAATAGAAGACCTACAAGAACACTTAAACAAACTCAACATCCCATTCACAAAATACAACATGAAAATCAACATCAATAAAACAGAAGTCATGCATGTCGCCAAAAATAAACAGAACATCAACATAACTATAGAAGGCAGACAACTAAAACAAGTAGAGGAATTCAAATACCTAGGAAGTCTAATGACAAACGATAATTCTCAAACAGCAGAGATAGAGTCAAGATGCAACAAAGCTTGTCAAATCATCGGACAGTTATCACCACTTTTGTCCAACAAGGAAATAATTCTGGAGGCACAACGACCACTATACAATACAATCTTCATCCCAACGTTGTGCTACCAATGCCAGACCTGGACCCTAGATGCAAGAACAATAAGAAAATAACCTCTACAGAGATGAAATGTGTTAGACGAATGACAGGAAACAGTCTGAGAGATAAGATCAGAAATGAAGAACTGAGAAAAAAGCTAGGAATAACCCCCGCCATAGAATATGTAAGGAAGCAACAGATAAAATGGTTTGGCCACGTGACAAGGCAGAAAGAACAAAACACAACACAACGAGCCTTCAACAAACGTTGTGAGAACACCAGACCCAACGGTCGACCACGAAAAAGATGGGTCGATGGAATATTAGAAGCACTAGGAAACATAACAGCAGCAGAGGCGAACAGAAGAGCGAAAGACCGCAAATTATTTCTCTCCTCGACGCTGGAAGGCAGATGAGGAAGGAAAGAAGAAGAAGAAGATTTTTTTGTTTGCTATGTAAATATATGTGGGCCATCATCATGTGCCAACTAGTCAGAATGCATTTTTTAAATAATAGAGAGAGAGAGAGAGAGAGAGAGAGAGAGAGAGAGAGAGCTTCCCTTTACCTCTATAGCTTTCTCTATTAAACTTCTCAAAATGTATTTTACATTATTGGTGGTGAACAGGGAAATAATTGCAGTGCTGCTGTATGTAACCGTGAATGATAGCACATACAGATTTAGATCATAATTGAGGACTAAACAGGACTAGACAAATTTAGCATAGGGATGACTAACCGCACTGACTGACATAAACTAAAGGTGCCAGATGGCTGGGGAATGACCACTGGTCGTAAACTTACTTTAGCTGTCGGTGAGGAATGTAGAACTAGAAACTAAACGCTAGTCACGACCACCATGACTGACCACTGGTCGTAAACTTACTTTAGCTGTCGGTAAGGATGTAGAACTAGAAACTAAACGCTAGTCACGACCACATGACTGACCACTGGTCGTAAACTTACTTTAGCTGTCGGTAAGGAATGTAGAACTAGAAACTAAACGCTAGTCACGACCATCATGACTGACCACTGGTCGTAAACTTGCTTTAGCTGTCGGTAAGGAATGTAGAACTAGAAACTAAACGCTAGTCACGACCACCATGACTGACCACTGGTCGTAAACTTACTTTAGCTGTCGGTAAGGAATGTGGAATGCACGAAATAGAGGCTAGTCACAAAGAGTGACAGATGGCCAGGGAAGGTCACTTAGAATGCAGAAAGAAGTAGAGCCAAATGTCACTTTTATCTGGATAAAGAATAGTTGGCGGGAAAAAAAGGTTCACGGTCAGTCAAAGCCGTATAAAAGTTAGAGGGCAGACTTGAGGGACAGACTTCCATTTTGACATCTCGACTAGGAACACACAGAGATAGCCACGTACTAGCGACCGATAGGAATTGAGATAGTCACAGAAGAACTTCAACTTAGAGAAGAGACGTAGAACTAGAGATACACATCGAGATAGCCATTGGAGAACGTTAGATACAGAAGACACAGACGAAAGAGAGCTAGATATAGAGAGACAGATAGAATATCCACTATAGGAATAGTTGAGGTACAACACCGACGGTAGTCGAAGTACTTCAGCGGCCAAGACTTATTAGATCGAACAAGTATCTACAGAACAGAGACGCTAGGAAGGACAGCCTGATAGCATCTATATATATATATGTAATATAATAAATGAGGACTGATTTTAACACGCAAAGTTTGTTGATTCTTGAATGTGCGGTGTCGTGTCATATACCAAGAACAGTCAGAACACGGTTATACAGTAGATAAATTGGCGCCACGTGACCCGGATCGCGACCACAAACACAACAGAGAGAAGATATAGAGAAGCAACAGAGAGAAGATATAGAGAAGAATCAACACAGCACAATAGAGAGAAGAATCAACGCAACAAAATAGAGAGAAGAATAAACGCAACAAAATAGAGAGAAGAATCAACACAACACGTACAGAGAGAAGATTGAGAAAAGAAACGACACAGCACATTCCATACCCAGCCCACCTGACGAGCAAGTTGACCAACATTGCAGAAGGTCACGCCAGAGTTCACCGTTACCTGAATCGCTAGCAGACCAACACATTAACAGGAAACTATACCCGTACACTGTCCGTGCGTGTCAAGCCTGTTACCTGCTGACCATCAATGTTTTGGTCACAAATTTCAAGTGTCGTCCAGCAGTAATCCCTTCACCTCTTCACGAGTGTTATGTGTTGTTCGACACGCCAGCAGAAATAACACATGTGGTCAAGTCTGGTGAGCTCAATGTTTTTATTTAAATTATAACAGAATTCATTTTTCATCGTGTGCAGTGCTAGAACAGTAAACAGTAGATAGAGAACAATTTTAATTTCCAGGAGATTCAAGAGGCCTAGTATAGTTATAAATATCAGTGATTGTGTTATCATCGCGTGTGTTAGTAGGAAGTGTGCACACTAACTTTGAGAATTTGACGAATAATTAGTTATTTAAGTTAGTTAAGCAGCAGTTAGGAGTGTTAAATAGTTAATTATTTTGTTAATTTTAATAAGAATAGACATACCAGCATACCAGCCATTGTAAAGTATTTTTGGCGTGTGCTGGTTATAATTTTTTTAAGTGTGATATATTGTTTAATGGTGACTGCCACAATAACATTGGTATTTGTAAACTATTTCTTTGGTTGCCGAAAGTTTTAAGAATTACTTTTAATCGTAATTAATTTTGTCATTCCACAGGTACGGTACTAATTTTAAGTTTCATTTTCTTTCAGAAAACCCTGACCAGATTAAAATTGCTGATTTTTTTTTAAATAAAAAAAAATATATATATATATTTAAAAGTGAAATTGATTTATGTTAACTGTTCATTTATTTTAAAGCATAATTTAAAGTGTCACTGCAGTTAGATTATAGCCCTCCAGAGAACAAGTACATACATAGTCAAGTAAACAGGTAGAACTAGACAGCTGAAATAGTTTCCTGTAGTTTATTGTATCACAAGAAGACATGGAAGGTAGACAAAACGTACAAACAAACAGTTGTAAAGTAATAGTAGACAAATTAGAGAATGACATTAAAGAAATACAGGTTAGGAAATATTTAATAAATTTGGTGAGATAATGTTTTTTAAATTAATAGATAGGCCAGAGGAGACTAAGAAAGCCATAATACTATACAAAGATAGTGCGATTGTAAACATTTTAAATAAGGACAATCATATAATAAATAATATCAAATTACAAGTTGAAGTTTACAGTCCAGTTAGAAGAAAGACATGCGAGAGAAGGGCAAATACAATTTTAAACACTGATAATAGGTTGTATGCTATACATTTTAACAAACGCATAAGGATAGAACGTGAGTGGGAGGAGAGTAGATCAGAAGAAACTAGTGACGTAGAGGAATATAGCACAGCAGAAGAGGAAATGAAGAAGAAAGATTTAATAAAGCAATTCAAAAGAAAGGTAGAAATTAAAAATAAGACCACACAAACAGAAGGCGCTGACAGAGAAGCAATAGTGACACCAGTAAGTTGTGCACAAACACAGACACTAGAAGTCGGAGGAAAAACGAAACATAAAGATAAAATTACACAAACAGAAAAAGGTGAAGAGACAAGGTTCTTTGCCTTAAAACTAGATCAGGAAAAAGACGTAGAAAAGGACAGACAAATAAATGAGTTGAATGAGAAACTGAAGAAAAGCGAGAATGAGGTTAGGATTCTAAAGCAAACAAATGAAAAGAACCATAGAAAAATAGTAGGTTTGACAGATAAAGTAAGTAGTATGGAAACTACGATAGGAAGCTTGAAGAAGGAAATCGAGAAAAGGAACCCTGATAGGATAGAACGCAGCAGTGACATAAATAGTTTGGAGGTTGTGAGTAAAAATGCAGAGAAGAAAATTAAAGAATTGGAAGAACTCCGTGCATTAGAGAAGGCAGAAACTGACAGATATGCTGATGATATGGATAAAGAATTAGAGGATATGGCAGACAGGAACAAGGAGTTAATGGATGATATTGAAGACTTGACTAGATTAGTTATCAGATTAGAAGGACACAATTTTCAACTGTATGAAGAAATTGCAAGGATAAAGGAGGAGAGTGATAAGCAAAGGGTAGGTGAAGAAACAAAGAATAAACACAAAACTGTAGAACAGAGACATGCTAATGAAGTTATAGCTGGGGTAAAATGTAGCCAGAAATGTCATGAAACAGATGACAGAATACGGACAATACAAGAAAGAAGGATTGCTGCCATAAATAAAGAGTTTGAGAATACTAAGGAACATATAGCAACTGAAGGTCAGAATGTAAGGAAACAAGATAGGAAAAATGAGTTAGCAAATGACCAAAGACAAAATGTAAAGAAAAAGCAATTAGCAGCTATAGATCAGTGTGATGAGGATAAGCAAAACCAAGTAGAAAAAGTAGACCAAGTAACATTTTGGCCGTTGGGAACACCAGAGCGGGATGGTATTATTGCTGAAAAGAGAAGAAAAGACGATGCCAGAGTTAAAGTAGACCTGCATTATGCCAAGCGGTTGGGGCGAATGCAAGAATTTTTAGACCACAAGGAAGAAATAGATAGGGGTAGCATGAGAGAAGAATATAGGTCAGAAAGAGGAAACTTGTCAACCATTAGCGACGTGAGAGGGAAGAGGCACAACAAGAAGAAAAGTAACAATTAAGTGGTAACCAGAAACAAATACATTTTTACCTCAACAAACAGTTAAGGATATAACTAGAGAGAAGGCAACGCTTAGAGGATAGGGAAAACAGACTAGCACGAGAAGATAAGGACAATTTAAGTTACAATGAAATGAAAGCAATGAACTCTGTTGCATCAGATAGTTACGAGACAGTGAGGGAATCATTGATAGAAGAAGATCAAATAAAGAAAAGACCGTATGAATTTTCATCAGAAGAAGCTCCAAGCTATAAGAGGAGAGGCATAGAATAAGAGTAGACAAGAAATCTGAGGGAAAAGAATGATAGCCTCAGAGGAAATACAGACTTGAGTAGTTGATCAGAAGTAGTAAAACTATTAAATAGGATGGTAATCCAAGTTTACGAGAGATCAATTGTATGTAGTAAGTGAGAAAGAAGAAGAAGAGAGAGACAAAGGCGATAGATAACCTGTGTTTTGAGTTGACCTAAAAGGAAGTTAGGTTGGGAATAGAGTAATTATGTAACGAGAGTGGTAACTCGTAGAAAGTTATGTGACAATATTCTGAAGAAGTTATATGAGAGTAATCATAAGAAGTTATATGTGAGTACATATAAGAAGTTGTATAAGATAATGAGAAGAAAATCATATATCTGTAGTCTAATGGCTATAGTTGGGCAAGAAATGTCAGAGAACCTTGCGCACAGATGTATGAGTAATGTATGCGTCATGTATGGATAGAAACAAGAGAATTCATGAGAGAATTTATTGAGACTAATGTGTCGGTAGTCGAATGACTATAAATAATGTACCACGTTACGTGGACGGTACACAGACATAATGTTATGAGATTAGATAGAAGATACTAAGACATAGTATTATGAGAAACTGAAATAGGCTCCTGAGACTAGAGAAGAGTGCTCAGAGAGGTATTTGGAAGTGGAATTGAGATGGTGTAAGTCAGATGTCAGTTATTTGCTCGAGCTAATTGTTTGTTTGTGGTTGTTATCTCCGGAGATGTGTGAGTTGTCCAATTATTGTTATATGTTCTCATGTGAATTGAGAGGATATTATACTCTCACATGCACGAAGAGACAGGTTCCAGACATCTGTCAAAAATGCATATTGCAATTATATCAGAGATGTTGTTGAATATATTGTTGAATATTTGTATTAATACTTTCAAAGTCCATGTTGTAATAGTATCATATGTAATGATATTGTTGGTTACAGACTCAACATATCTGAGTATGGACTGAATGATTTTTGAGCCTATTTTTTTCAGCGGATCGAGAGTATTTTGTTATGATCATAGAGTGAGTTTTGAGTTTGAAACTATTCTTGGAATGGGACTTTGATTTATTTTATATGTGAGTGAATTGATAAATGTCATGCATGATTTATTTTATTTGCCTTATAGAATAGTGTCTTTGATATATTGCATAAATGTCATGCGTTAAGTATGTACTTTGACATACTCTGTGTATGTTTGATGCTACAGTTTATGTACAGCTGTCCTTTTTTGACGTAGAGTGACTATATTATCAGATGACATTGACTGGTAGGGATGGAAGACTTCACGGTTATATTTTATTTTTTGAGTGAGAAAATCTTGGCATATTTCTCACTAGAGAATAGGGGAAGGTATGTAACCGTGAATGATAGCACATACATATTTAGATCATAATTGAGGACTAAACAGGACTAGACAAATTTAGCATAGGGATGACTAACCGCACTGACTGACATAAGCTAAAGGTGCCAGATGGCTGGGGAATGACCACTGGTCGTAAACTTACTTTAGCTGTCAGTAAGGAATGTAGAACTAGAAACTAAACGCTAGTCACGACCACCATGACTGACCACTGGTCGTAAACTTACTTTAGCTGTCGGTAAGGAATGTAGAACTAGAAACTAAACGCTAGTCACGACCACCATGACTGACCACTGGTCGTAAACTTACTTTAGCTGTCGGTAAGGAATGTGGAATGCACGAAATAAGAGGCTAGTCACAAAGAGTGACAGATGGCCAGGGAAGGTCACTTAGAATGCAGAAAGAAGTAGAGCCAAATGTCACTTTTATCTGGATAAAGAATAGTTGGCGGGAAAAAAGGTTCACGGTCAGTCAAAGCCGTATAAAAGTTAGAGGGCAGACTTGAGGGACAGACTTCCATTTTGACATCTCGACTAGGAACACACAGAGATAGCCACGTACTAGCGACCGATAGGAATTGAGATAGTCACAGAAGAACTTCAACTTAGAGAAGAGACGTAGAACTAGAGATACACATCGAGATAGCCATTGGAGAACGTTAGATACAGAAGACACAGACGAAGGAGAGCTAGATATAGAGAGACAGATAGAATATCCACTATACGAATAGTTGAGGTACAACACCGACGGTAGTCGAAGTGCTTCAGCGGCCAAGACTTATTAGATCGAACAAGTATCTACAGAACAGAGACGCTAGGAAGGACAGTCTGATAGTATCTATATATATATATATATATATATGTAATATAATAAATGAGGACTGATTTTAACACGCAAAGTTTGTTGATTCTTGAATGTGCGGTGTCGTGTCATATACCAAGAACAGTCAGAACACGGTTATATGTAAAGCTGGTAGCATGGAGGCAGTAATGGGGTGTGAGGTACACTCCTACAAGGTATGGTGACAGCTTTACAAAAAAGGGAACACAACAAAATACTGATGTCTCGGCCTACATGCGGCTTTATTGATTATTGGTTATGACGTCTCGGCCTACATGCGGCCTTATTGGTTATTGGTTATGACGTCTCGGCCTACATGCGGCCTTCTTCAGAGAACGAGGTCATCGACAACAAACGGCGGAGGCACAAATACCTATTACTACATATAAGATGATTAAGTTAGGGAGAAGTGGACAGAGGGATGAGAGATGGAATGGTGAGATGAGAAAGAGATGTGTTACATGTTAGAGAATAGATGAAGTGTAGAGATATACAAATATAAGTGTAAAGAAATAATTGTAAAATTAACAATTAGACTTAACTGGTGGAGGTCGCTCTGCTCGGGGTGGAAAATCTATCCCATTGGTGCCTTTTCTATCACAAATCTACATTGCTCCTCACTTATTTCTGGTTTTAATTGTACCCCTTCAAGTCTCATGATGATTCTTAGTAATATTTTGGTTAGATGGTTCATGAGACTTAAAATGCGATGATCGCAATCAGTGGCGTGTCACTTTTTTTTTTTTTTTTTTTTTTTTTTTTTTACCACCGTCGCGCCAAGTGGTGTATAGGGAATATGGTGTTAGTGACCATAAATTTTACAGACCTTCGGCACATGATTTTTGGAGTAATGTGGTCGGTACTACGCCCGTGCCGCTTTACTTTTCCCAGAAAAAAATCCGGTACCCATTTAAGGCTGGGTGAACCTGGAAGCCGTCGGTTGGGATCGAACTCTACCCCTTGTCCCTTGTAGTCCAGTTCACTAACCACTGAATTATCGCGGCTCCCGTGTCACTTCTTTCTTTGGGACATATTTTATACGCAACTGAAAACTAGAGTGGCCACCAGCTTATACTATAATGTTATGATCCCTGACAAGGATGATACAAATATAAGTACACAAAAGGCTAGATTTATCATGATTTTCTCGTTTTTTGGAGATGGGATTGTAGAGCTCCTGTTAACTTGATCAAATTATGGAACAGGAAAGACACAAATTATAACACATTTTATGTGAACAAATTTACATACACAACGAGAGAAAAACATTTTATGAAATATACGAATGTGATCAAGATGTGAAGTGTCAAAAGAAGGGACAGTTATTTTTATTTCATGAAGCAAATTTTAATATTTTTTTGATTCGCAAAAACAATAATTAATGTTCTCTCAAGGGGTGGGTACTTTTATTTAGTATAAGTAAGAGGGAAAGTCCGATTCTGTCATAGATTTTATTTAACGTACATTTCTGTTTCTCAATGTAATCGTATATCGTTAAAATGACTACTTTAAATGATGGAGATGTAGTG
This sequence comes from Megaustenia siamemsis, assembly GCA_032433765.1. Taxonomy (NCBI): domain Eukaryota; kingdom Metazoa; phylum Mollusca; class Gastropoda; order Stylommatophora; family Ariophantidae; genus Megaustenia; species Megaustenia siamemsis. The sequence goes on along the minus strand of JAVIAB010000047.1, from coordinate 81,384,549 downwards.
TCTACAGACAGAAATGCTCTTAATGTCGAGTAAATACAGAATGATAGGCCTTTTGATTTTAAAAAAATTCAATTTGCCACATCTGTCGCGTGAATATTTCGATCTATACTTGGTCTAATACGTCAAATGGCAGCCCAAACGGGAAATTCCATTAAACTTCCATAAAAAAATGAGGCCAGAGTTGGTTTCATGGCAAAGACATGTCGGGATGCAACAATGGCATTTCCATTGTGGGTCCTGGCATGGTTTGTTTAATGGTTTAATTGTATTGCAGTCTGGACAACATCAAAGCTGTTCAATCTCTTCCAACAATTGAGTAATAGTTTATCAATCTGTTGCTTCATTTTCCTCTTGGTTAAACGCAATCTGCATTCTCCGTCTCAGCATTCTCTCTTTTTATTTGTGTCAAGACTGAGATGAAATTGTGTGTTGTGCCCAGATCTTTATCATCCTTATCTGGAATGTAATCAAATTTATGATCGTAATACACCGCGTCCGATTATTATTTCTACAATTTGTTGTTTTCAGTCATCAAAAGACAACGAAGTAGAGGGATTGCAATTACGTTTATTTGACTGAGGAATGTATCATTTTATCGCCAAACTGTAACAATCTAGCATGTGTCTGCAAAATGTCACACCGCCATATTGGACCTTAATTGTCAGCGAGGCCCAAAATGAGAAATTTCCAAACAGGCAGATTGGCCACAAGGGTGGATTTCAATGGCCGGTTTGAATTTTCATAACATTGATAATTTAATAAACTGCATGTGCCTTCAACGCTTTTACCCCAGGACAAACGACCTCTCACCAGTCCCCTGTATTATTATGTGTTATTCTTATATGACTGGTTTCAGAGGGTCCATTCTTACTATGTCGTATATGTGTAACGTGTGTGTATATATATATACCCAATTCCTGTATCGGTCCGCTTACTTAATCATATCTATGTCAGATCAGATAAAGCTGGCAAGTATGTCAACTACAAAGAGGTCTTAAGGGACTTTGGTTCGAGTCTACTGCGGAGGATTGATTCACATCAGCCTTGGGGGAACGATTCCCCACTTCCCATAATTGATAGTCAGGTCATTTGTAGAGAATGAGAAAAGTGGGACAAAACCAACCAATCGCCAGCCTTATTGATCGCTTCCGCTTACGAGTAGACCTCAAGGGAAACAACACACTCACCAAGAATCAGGTACGTTGCTCTGCCCCTTATCTGATATTCTCCCTGTTTGAACAAATAACTGTCCGTCCAAGTGTTTTATTATTTGCAGTGGTCATAGCGAAGAATGCAACTGAGAAGGGAGGTGGGGAAGTGATGGCTCTAAATGTCAGTGCCCTGTCATTAATAAGAGAGGGTAAATATGTTCGGAATGAGCCAACAATATGTGCCCAAGGAAGGCAGGTCAAATGCTCCAAGATGAGCCAGGGGGAAAAAACGTCTCAATACCTCTAATAGTAAAAGTAAAGTAAAGTACCCCCCGTCACGCCAAGTGGCGTATAGGGAAATATGGTGTTAGTGACCCTATATTTTACAGACCTTCAGCACATGATTTTTGGGGTAATGTGGTCGGTATTACGCCCGTGCTGCTTTTACTTTCCCAGAAAAAATCCGGTACCCATTTAAGGCTGGGTGAACCCGGAGCCGTCGGTTGGGATCGAACCCTACCCCTTGTCCGTAGTAGTCCAGTTCACTAACCACTGAGCTACCTCTAATAGAATAAAAGAAAATATTCAAGGCAATAAAAGAGAGCTTAAAAAACCAAAGTAATATCGATAATAGAGCATGTCATTAAACATAACAAATAAACTAAGGCGATGCTGATGCTATCCTTCGTCACGTCATCTTTCTATAGACTTATGCGACAATGACACTAACAAAGGGGCTGCAACAAAAAGTTCAAGCACTTAAGATACTTGCGTATGGTCCTACCTATAAAAGACTTCTAACACATTACCAACTAGAATGTCACAAAAGCTGATTGGAAACGATACACAGAAACCACTAACCAATTACTGGAAAACAGCTGATAATGATGTGCACGATTTCAATGAAACTTTTACACAAAACATCCTAAGTGCTGCTAGGCATACTATAGAAACGAGAGAAATATGGCAAGAAACATGCAGCAAACTTGATCAGCGACAGAAAGGAGCCAAAGCCTGGAGACTGATACAACATCTGTCTGGAGACTGTTACAACATCTGTCTGGAGACTGATACAACATCTGTCTGGAGACTGATACAACGTCTGTCTGGAGACTGATACAACATCTGTCTGGAGACTGATACAACATCTGTCTGGAGACTGTTACAACATCTGTCTGGAGACTGATACAACATATGTCTGGAGACTGTTACAACATCTGTCTGGAGACTGATACAACGTCTGTCTGGAGACTGATACAATATCTGTCTGGAGACTGATACAACACCTGTCTGGAGACTGTTACAACATCTGTCTGGAGACTGATACAACATCTATCTGGAGACTGTTACAACATCTGTCTGGAGACTGTTACAACATGTCTGGAGACTGATGCAGCACCTGCCTGGAGACTGTTACAACATCTGTCTGGAGACTGTTACAACATCTGTCTGGAGACTGTTACAACATATGTCTGGAGACTGATACAACATTTGCCTGGAGACTGATACAACATCTGTCTGGAGAATTATTCAACATTTGCCTGGAGACTGTTACAACATCTGTCTGGAGACTGTTACAACATATGTCTGGAGACTGATACAACATTTGCCTGGAGACTGATGCAACATCTGCCTGGAGACTTATTCAACATTTGCCTGGAGACTGGTACAACATCTGTCTGGAGACTGATACAACATTTGCCTGGAGACTGATACAACATCTCTCTGGAGACTGTTACAACATCTGTCTGGAGACTGATGCAACATCTGTCTGGAGACTGTTACAACATCTGACTGCAGACTGTTACAACATCTGTCTGGAGACTAATGCAACATCTGCCTGGAGACTGTTACAACATCTGTCTGGAGAATTATTCAACATTTGCCTGGAGACTGATACAACATCTGTCTGGAGAATTATTCAACATTTGCCTGGAGACTGATACAACATCTGTCTGGAGAATTATTCAACATTTGCCTGGAGACTGTTACAACATCTGTCTGGAGAATTATTCAACATTTGCCTGGAGACTGATACAACATCCGTCTGGAGAATTATTCAACATTTGCCTGGAGACTGATACAACATCTGTCTGGAGAATTATTCAACATTTGCCTGGAGACTGTTACAACATCTGTCTGGAGAATTATTCAACATTTGCCTGGAGACTGATGCAACATCTGTCTGGAGACTGATACAACATCTGTCTGGAGACTGATACAACATCTGTCTGGGAACAAACGAGTATCAAACCCCAAACTACTCAAAGTCAATAATGAAACTACCAGCTCTAGGGGGAAAGTTGTAGAAAATATGAACCGTCATTTTGCTTCAGTCAATAGTGGGAATAAATGCGGAGAAACAGATAAACTACATCTACGTAATTTGAAATCAATTGAAATAACACCCACAGTAAATGTTGCGATATTTGAAGAAGACTTTGCTTTATGAGAATTAGAAAAGACAATACAAAAATCTCTTTAAACAGAGCCAAACAAATCATAAACTCTAACAGTAGTTGAGAAGATTGGATAGACGCATGTGCCATGGGAAAAAAGGGAAGATTTTTAAAAAATCATGACTACGCAAAACCACCATCATCAGAATGAGAACCAGTCATGTACCATTAAACAATCACATCAATCAAATAAACCGAAACCAAACTCCAGCTTGTCCACTCTGTGAACACCCACATGAAACAGTAGAACATCACCTTTTTTGACTGCCCATGACATCAGAGCAACTCTACTTCCCCAAAGACCTAATAAATTGAACACTTTATACGGAACTACAAGGGAACTCATAAATACCTGCAGATATCATTACATGGCTCTGGTCGAGCGGCGTCAGCTCACATGCTTCTGGATCCATAATAACGACGATAACGCATTAGCAACAAGGAAGCAGAATCCAAACAGAAATTGGTCTAATTCGATAAACTCGTTACCACAGTAAGAGAAAAGGAAAACTACTGCTGAGATAGTACGGCCATAAAGCATGATGATCGACCCTGACAAATAAACATGAAACTGTAATGGAGAAGACATGAAGACAGACGAATAAAGAATTGAAATGACAACGTGGGCGGGCCTCGACTAGGTAAAACCTCAGAGAGCAAAGAGGTGGAGAGAACACTGCACGGCTCATTAAGTAATAGGATAAGTGAAGTGATCCAAAGGTAATAAAGGAAGAATTTCGCTCCGCAGTAACAGAAATATGGTGGAAATATGGTGGAAATATGGTGGAAATATGGTGGAAATATGGTGTTATTTATTGTGCACATTTGTCACAAGGAGAAAGTTTTCTGGTAACGAGGTCAGCACAAGTGCCGTCTTAAGCAACCAAATCCTGCATACTTGGCGAACCTATAAGCCGTAGATCGGACCCGAACTCCTGTCTTCACTAGACCAGTTCACTAACGACTGATCAACAGCGGCTCCCAAAGTGAGATCAGTTACACTGAATAAAATAACAGATTGTGACAACTTGTTTGAAAGTGAGATCAGTTACACTGAATAAAATAACAGATTGTGACAACTTGTTTGAAAGTGAGATCAGTTACACTGAATAAAATAACAGATTGCGACAACTTGTTTGAGTAAAACACAATTCAACTAAAAAGCAGATAATTAAATTCATCTTCTTTCATATAATCGTTGCATAATGGGGTCGATGCATACCAGAAGTTACGGTGGACTCCGTTGGGTCATAAAAGAGTTGGACCAAATTTGAATGGAGAAATAGAATCAACCAGCGATCACTGATGCCAGGGCAAGTTATCCAAAATGTATGGCCGTAGGGGGGACGGACGATAAATATGGGCACAGTGTTCACATTGAGATTATAAGAGCTCTTGATTTTTTTTAATAGGAGAAACAAGATCCCCACGAGAGCTACAGGAATAATACATTTTTGTAGGTTCCCTAACTCTTTAATCCAGATATGCACTTTTGAAGAAGAGTTGTCTTCTTTATGGTGCAAACCAACGATGTCTAGGTCATATTGAATACGCGGAATATATACTTCATTCTGCCAATAAACTAAATTCTTCATTCCTTCTTGGAACCCACCAGAATCGTTCGGACCACACAGTTGCAACAGCTTCCTCCAATGTCACTGTTTGCTGTGCGTGCTCATTGATGTAATCAATGCGTGTCCATTCTAAGAAATTGTTTTCCTTTTTTTTTCACGTCTGTCAATAACGTTTGCTTCGTCCATTCACCATTTCCAGAATGACGTTTTAAACAATGTCCGATGAGCGGAATACACAGCCACAGCACGTCTGTTTGAATGTCTTCACAGTGATCAGGAAGATTATCATCAATTACTTCCACACAATGTAAATTCACCAAGCTCACATAGTACACGGAACGCATTACTTAGTGATCATATATAGCCCTTTAACTTTCCTGACTTTGTTAGAGTAGAAAGATCTGCTGTTAGGTTACGAAAACCGGAAGAAAGTACTAGATAGTATGACTACGTCACTAACGGCCCAAACGTTTAAAGGTCCAGGTAACTATAGTGATTACACAATTATAATATTTGGAACTTCTAGCTTGCGTTGTCTGCTCCGCCCATTAAACGCTTCTTAACAGTAAAGTTAGTTTTCTGTATTTTCCTACATACCCCACATAGAACAATATTAACTGTTAGCTTGTTATCTTGTCCGTTTCTCTAGTGTTTAATTACTTATTTCACTACAGTATCGCTTATTTTAATTACTTGGCACAAGAACTCTACCAGTTAAATCGTGCCAGCAACGTTGCTACAAAACATAGTTTGTATGCATAATGAGTAGTAGCTGTGGCTGTGAACTCACTCTAAAAGTGCACGCACATGCACCGATAGACAATAGATTTGGCACCGACTTTGCACGAAACATGCACCAAAACCCGTGCCAAAGTCCGATAATCGGCTTATTATCTCGGTGGTCGTGACGGTAATCGGCTTATCTCTGTGGTGTGCGTTGGTGCGTGACGGTGATCGGCGCGTCGTGGTGTGCGTTGGTGCGTGGCGGCTTATCTCGTGGTGCGTCGCTAGCTCGCCGGTTATCGGACAGCGGTTCTAAAATCGGGCGACAGCGGTTCTAAAAGGGGGATGGCGGTATCTCGCGGGTCGGATGGCGGGTCGTCGCGTGGCGTGCGGGTGGGGAAAGGTGCCTTTATTAGTATCATCATGTGTGGGTATTAGGCAACAGGAGGCGACATGTAAAAAAAAAATGCTGACAAGCAATTATTAGTATCGTTAGCGTCATGTACCAGATTAAGCGATTTTTTTTCTCTCTCTCTATTGCATATCCAAGCTAACTCAAGTCAAATAAAAACCATCAGCATGTGCCTCAACACTATTAGCATGTGCCTCAACATCAACCTTCATATCCTATCATCATCTAGTGCCACCCTCAACACTATCATCATCATCATGTGCCACCCTCAACATCAACCTTCATATCCTATCATCATCTTGTGCCACCCTCAACACTATCATCATGTGCCACCCTCAACATCAACCTTCATATCCTATCGTCATCTTGTGCCACCCTCAACACTATCATCATGTGCCACCCTCAACATCAACCTTCATATCATCATCATGTGCCTCATCATCATCCCTTAATGTTCTATCATCAAGCTACACAAAGTATCAACCATCTCTCTCTCTCTCTCTCTCTCTCTCTCTCTCACACATTCATGGTAAAGCAAAACAAAATTCGTTCTATATTTCTCACAGGTTTATTATTATTATTACAACAAATATACAACACATATATATATATATATATATATATATATATATTACTGTCCGGTTGTTGATAATTTTAAGCGTCTGGACGGGCCCCTCGAAGCCGAAGTATCCACGGGGCGAGCAAACGATAAATGATACGGTCGTTTACGTGCTGTCTCGATGAAAAAGGCATGAGAATTCTGTTAAGTTTCGCGCCACGACACTTAAGAAGTATATAATAAACACAATATAGACCGCACGTGTTGCTAAACAAATCTTGCAACACCCGCGGGTTGTAGACGAATAAAACGTGTGAGTTTTGCTCTATAAAGTTTAAAATATCCACGTGTCTGGGAGGCAAACCGTAGGAATCGAAATACTCACATTCGCCGAGTCCGTTGTAAAATAGGGCCACCCAATGCTCTCCGGGTTCGTGGGCAGGGTCGGTGCTTATGACAAAGGCCGCGGTCGCCGTTGGGTCGATGCTCGGTGGTAAGTGGTTTCGTGGAATGACACTAACAAGGGAACAACGTCGAACGAAAATATCCGACATCAAAAGGTTGTAAATCTCCCTCGTGTTCATATTCTTCTTCTTTCTCTCTCTCAAACGGCGAAGTCTGTTAGAATCTGCCTTGTCTTGGACACCTCGAGCACCGAGTCCAACTCGGCGTAGACGATAACTTGTAGGGGAGTAGTGGTGGGAGCGGCAAACTTGAGTTCTATCGACAAGGGTCCGCTTGTGGCTAGCTCAAAATGGGAGCCGTCCAGTAGGCTGGACGAGAGGTCAAAACCAAATAGGCAGTATCCGTCCTTGAATTCTCTATAATCAAAGTTATTCCCAGCGTCTTTACCAATCAGACCCATGGCCAGATTTGTGCCGAAGAAAGCTCTCGCGTATTGATTTCGTTCAAAGTCCATAGTTAGAGGCTTTCCCGAGATACATTTCCCGTCGACCGTTAGGTTCATATAAATCAGACCAAAGTGTTGAAAATTGAACGGGTTAGCTGTGTAAACACCATTAAAAGCACTGGCCGTAATCAGACCTATCACTATACGGGTCGGTGTTTGAGACAAAAATAAATTGTCTTGACTGTGGGAGAACATTCCGCTAGCGATGGAAAATGTCTTGATGGTAACCCTCTTGATCGGGTACCGCGCATTCCCGCTTAAGAGAGCCTTTTCGTGGGCCAGAGAAATCGCGGGGTTTAGCTTAGCTTTCCTGACCACGAGCGCGGCGTAGGTGATAACACTCTTATAACCCACAGAGCATTTCATCATCTAAATCTCTCAAGTTGTCACCGATCGCCTCGGGTGGGCTATAGGACGTGGTAGTAGTAGTCTGTTTAAGACCCTCGAGGATTCAAGGATCCACCAAAATCATTTTTTTGGCCATTGTTACGCACCTAGTACTCCACCGAGAATACTTAATATAGGACGGAGCAAAGCACCTATAAACCCACCGGTTTGTAGAATCTCTCTCCGCCGCTTAAGACTCGGTTTCTTTTTAGTGAGAAGTCTCAACTTGTTCTTGTGTCGACGTAGCTCGCACTTCTGTCGCTGAGTGAGTCTAACATTACCTTTTAATATGTTATGACAACACTCGCACAAAAAGTTAATGAGTTTGGGAGAGGCTGTTTTTAATATGGCTCTTAAACCGCTCGGCGAGGCGGCGCGCATACATTTCAACATTTCACCGTGCCGTCTAAGTGCTTCATCACACATGATTCTCTACTTTGGCACGTAGACGATTTGTCTCTCCCCGGGAATAATTTTGTTCTCAACCTAAGATTATCAGGTGTGTCCTGACGAAGATCGACCAGCAAATAACCGTGAGGAGTCGCTGTCGCGTCCTTAAAACTATCTTGGAGGTACCCCACCCGACACGGGTACATTTGTTTACCCAGATTCATAATTTGACTCCCGTCTCTCGGGTTCTTGAAAAGGACTAAATAGTGCGTATTGAGACTTATGGTTCGATGTTCTTTATTTTTTCCGAATAGATTTTGAACAATGTACATCACAATAATATCTCTGTGATGACTACCTTTGGTGAATAATTTTGTTACCCGCTCGTCCGTCTCAGACATCAAGTCATCGATGACGATCAGTCTTCTCTTCTTACCACCTTCCAATTTATCGACGTCTGGTAGACCCTCGATAAATCTCACTGACCCCATAGTCTCGTATATCGGCTGCCATTCCCCATAACACCATATAACTTCCTCCGGTACGGGGCCAGCTAGCTCGTGAAGGTTCTGTATAAACTTTTGCACAAATACCGTTTTCCCACACCCGGTAGGACCGGCTATCAGAGCTGTGAAGGGATGATTCCATCGGGGATCCATCCTCACAAGTGCTACTAACTTTAGTGATTACGCCTCCGACGAAAATAACAACGAGTGATTTTAGGTCAGCGCACTAGGTTTCCCCTCTTCAACTAACACCTATTTTTAAAATCCACAACCTATATAAACACTACAGGGGGGAGGAGGAGTTTCCTAGTCTCAAGCCGCATTACCTGAAACCGAATTGTTACACGCATCATATTTCCCCACACATCACCCTATTGGTCACTTCCAGAGGTCACTGAACATGTCGCAACACGACTGATTACCACGCCTGATAACGTATTGCGTTAGCTGCTATAAATAGACGGTCCTCGACCCGATAAACGGGTATAAAAACTCCCCCAGTCGAGCAGTGTACACGCACACACATAACCAACGTCTGTTGCCAGATGGTTTGTTTTTCTTTGAATATGGAGTCGTGTACCTTGAATACGCCAATTTCGTTTGATCTCAGTTATCAGCGCATATTTATGTCACGTGGAAATGAGACTATAGTTCCATTGTCTAAAGATGGCTTTAAGGCAGTCTCGGTTTGTGTTTTTCGTAACAGACCATTGATAAATATAAGGACATATAGCGGTGATAGTTTTTTTTAAGTTTCCTACCAGAACTGGGATAACACTATCGAGAGAGGAATTTATCACGTTAGTCGAGATGCGAGAGGAAATTTTAACCGCTTATGCTAACCTCAACTACACGCCGCCTGTTGTTAACCAAATCAGCTACACGCCACCTCTCGTTAACCAGATCAACTACACGCCACCTCTCGTTAATCAGATCAACTACACGCCGCCTGTCGTTAACCACCAAAACTACATACCATCTCTTGTTAACACGAATCTCATCGACTACACGCCCCCCTTGTTAATCAAGGGAACCTCGCTCTTGTTACTCAGACGACAGATCCGGCACCCAATATGAATGCCGCGGGTGTTTCAGCAGAGTCACCAATTACCTATTCCAGCTTTGATCAAGGTTTTGTCAAAATGGAGGGCGGTTGTGTTTTGAAGGCTAATGAAACTTCCTATGCACCCGTGTTTGATAGACATTTAACAAACAGTACCACCAAAACAGGAGGGAGGAAACCCAGACGCTTAAAATTATCAACAACCGGACAGTAATATATATATATGTGTTGTATATTTGTTGTAATAATAATAAAGCTGTGAGAAATATAGAACGAATTTTGTTTTGCTTTACCATGAATGTGAGAGAGAGAGAGAGAGAGAGAGAGAGAGAGAGAGAGATGGTTGATACTTTGTGTGGCTTGATGATAGAACATTAAGGGATGATGATGAGGCACATGATGATGATATGAAGGTTGATGTTGAGGGTGGCACATGATGATAGTGTTGAGGGTGGCACAAGATGATGATATGAAGGTTGATGTTGAGGGTGGCAAATGATGATAGTGTTGAGGGTGGCACAAGATGATGATAGGATATGAAGGTTGATGTTGAGGGTGGCACATGATGATGATGATAGTGTTGAGGGTGGCACAAGATGATGATAGGATATGAAGGTTGATGTTGAGGGTGGCACATGATGATGATGATAGTGTTGAGGGTGGCACAAGATGATGATAGGATATGAAGGTTGATGTTGAGGGTGGCACATGATGATGATGATAGTGTTGAGGGTGGCACAAGATGATGATAGGATATGAAGGTTGATGTTGAGGCACATGCTAATAGTGTTGAGGCACATGCTGATGATTTTTATTGACTTGAGTTAGCTTGGATATGCAATAGAGAGAGAGAAAAAAAATCGCTATAATCTGGTACATGACACTAACGATACTAATAATTGCTTGTCAGCATTTTTTTTTTACATGTCGCCTCCTGTTGCCTAATACCCACACATGATGATACTAATAAAGGCACCTTTCCCCACTCGCACGCCACGCGACGACCCGCCATCCGACCCGCGAGATACCGCCATCCCCCTTTTAGAACCGCTGTCGCCCGATTTCAGACCCGCTGTCCGATAACCGGCGAGCTAGCGACGCACCACGAGATAAGCCGCCACGCACCAACGCACACCACGACGCGCCGATCACCGTCACGCACCAACGCACACCACAGAGATAAGCCGATTACCGTCACGACCACCGAGATAATAAGCCGATTATCGGACTTTGGCACGGGTTTTGGTGCATGTTTCGTGCAAAGTCGGTGCCAAATCTATTGTCTTTCGGTGCATGTGCGTGCACTTTTAGAGTGAGTTCACAGCCACAGCTACTACTATAATGACGTTATATCGCTTTCAGCGTTTGTCCATATAGTACTCGACTTTATCGTCCGCCCTTAACAAGAGATGGTAAATGTATGGTGGTTTAAAGCAAGCTGCGATATCGGTGGCATTAGGCCCAACACAACTTTTGGGAACAAGTTTTGCATTCTTTCGTCGATGGATCCAATTTGGCCTGAACTACTCCAAAAAGATGGGGAAGATGTTTTTAACCACTTCTGGTTCACTTATCATACGGCGCCAGCAGTCAGCCACGAGTCAAGTACAATTAATGAACTAACTCCACGAGGCTATCAGGCAATGTTCACGAATGATACAACAGTTGATTATTTCAACGGTTTATTGATTATCCAAGAATCACTGACATACAATCTAACTTGTTTTTCCATCCCAGAGTAGTACTCTATGTTCCAAAAGTGCACAGTTGATGGACACAATTTTATGGGCACCAATGGAATAAATGATTGGTTATTGGTTATGGTTATGGAAGGCCTCGGTTTCACAGCAAACGAATTAAAATCCATAATTGCTCAACCGCCCGTGCCAGTGGAATCATCCGAATTACTAACTCATCTCCCAAACAAAGAAAGGTAACTGTAGTCCCCATCGTAGCAGTCTCAGCATACGCCAAAAGACATAAGGCGAAACCGCGCAGAAAGTGAACACAGCCAACTGTTCCCTGTCATACGATATCATCATTCATCGTAAACAAGCGGGATATCGAAGCAGGATCAAAACTGATGAGACACACAGCTCACGGTGTGCACAGAGCACTTAACTCAGTAGCTCCTGCAACAAGCCGGACTTGGAATATGAGGAAACTGCAAGAAGGAACACTTTTCAGACATAGCCTTCAATGGTTCCTGCCGCCTATCCACCATATACCATGGGAGTTCACGTCTTCCCGAAAATGATGATCGTCATAGCATTTGATGATGTTAGGCCGTCATTGATGACTCCAATTCCAAACATATAGACACACAATGGTGGTAAGTTATCATTTCCAATCCAACAGAAGCCACATGACCTGTAATTAGTAAAACCACAGAGAGAATATGATTTTGTGACCTTCACTGATTCACTCTTAGATGTGAATGTGTAGTTTACACAAGAGGAGAAGTTTTCAACTACAGTGATCCCATTTAAGGCAATTCTGGGATAGCAAGGCAAGTCTCCTTTATAGCAGCAGAACTTGATGTTCTCCGCTCCCTTCTTGTAGCTGCCGCCACACGATTCTGATGTCTCATTAACTTGGATATCATTCAAGAACAATGTCAGATTAACATTCCATAGATATGGCTCTGCTGATGAAATGCTTGGTGCAACAGTTGTATCAATCATACTGGAGGCTCCTGGTCTGTGGTCATTAATATCACAGACGGCACATGATGTTGTTATATTCAGTATTTCTTTCTGGGTATTTATTTATATTCGAGCTATGGACTAAGCAATGTTTACATTGAACAACACGAGATATGATATTGTTGCGAGTTGGCAGATTTTTGAAAATGTTTTCAAGGGTTTGAACATAAATGTTTGTTCACAGTTCGTTAACCTTCGCTGTATATAAAGTCGTTAATTCGTTTCAGACGTTTGGGACGTTGGTAGCTAAGGACCCTAACTTGTGCAAACAGATGGCATTGGCAAGGATCATTTTGAATCTATGAAGTGGGCTCATTGTGTGTTTAACTCAAAAGCATATGTGCTTTTTAACCAAATACCTTTTTTTTGGGGACTCAATGAAGATATCCCGATGGAAGAATAAACTGTACTATTAGTCCCATAAATGATTCGCTTCCAGAGGTTTATGATGTAAACAAAGCTGTTTTGTCATTGCAAGTGAATAATGTCCACACCTATAATGGTCAGGATTGTGTAGCAGCAGCAGCTTTATAGCGAACACAGAAAACATCACAGGATTGTGCTGTTCTGAAACAGCTATGCCATGCTACCCTAGAATTGCCTTTAATGGGATTACTGTGACCACAAACCACTCTCCATGTGTGTGCCACATATTTACACCCCAGAAAGGAATAAATGAACACAGATGGACACGAATGGACACGAATGGACCTAGGGAAACATAGGACTTCCCCAAATATCAGTAGGACATATCGGATTTGGATTCCTCCTAAAATCGGAAAACTTAAAAAAAAATCAGTTGGTCAACTATGAGCCGCCGATATTCTTTTTATTTTTCTATATAATATATTTTTGTTATTTTGAAAATTTAATTTTCACGATCATCCCCTAATTTAATTTTCTAGATTATGTTCTCTTGCTGTGTGCCGCAGTGTCCCTTTAAAATGTTTTCTAATTTTTGGAGGAATCCGGTATGTCCTACGGATATTTGGGGCGGTCCGAGGTTTCCCTTGGTTCATCCGTGTCCACCCGTGTTCATTCGTGCCCATGTCTATGGCTGTGTCCGTAACTATATCCATATCTGTGTCCGTTGTCTATAAAATTGTGTTCTTATATTGTGTGCATTTGAGCGTACAGTACAACTTTCCAGACTGCCGTGAAGTGTTATGTACGCCAAACTGTCAGCTGTTAGAAAGTGCCGCTGCAGCATTTCTATGGTATTGTTTATTCATCCAACTCTTCCTCGTTTTCAACTTGAGATCATCGGCTGTTACAGGCACCTATTTTTAGCGATTTTAAACCTTGTTATCACGGGATGGCCTAACTACTTTTCTTTCTACTTTCTGTTTTCTTAAGTGTGATTAATTAATACAGTGTATAGTTTCTACATTCATGCTTACGTCTGACCTTAAAGCGTTTCTCTCCAAATATTCCCATCCAGGAATATTCATTCTAATTGCATTTTGAAACACTCCTCATAAAAATAATATGACACTGATTTTAACGTCTTTGGTTCTATACAATCTTCCCTTAGTCTGACCGCTCCTGTTTTATTTATATTTCTAATTGACATTTTCTTTCTTCAGGAAAGATGCGTTTCGACGTCCTCAATGACCTTCCTAGCTTATAACGTTTCACTGATCGTGCTATCAGATTCGGCCCGTTCACATTGGACGCTCGTGATTCACAGTCTGATCAATACTTTCCAGAAAGAACACAAGAGCCCCATTTGTTGCAACAAGCCAGCTAACTTTCCTAGCGTGCCAGAGTTAAACTTAACTACAGTGCCGATGTAGCACATTAATTACGGCTTACGTTTGCGTCACTGGTCTCTCAGTTTCCTACTGGTGCCGAGATGGATATCGTGATTGGAAAAATTGGAGAATATTAGCCGTTGAGAATAACGGGAGTTGAGTATGAAACAATGAGAAGAAAAGTAAACAATAACAAGACGGAGAATTTGAAATAAACACGCAAAACAAGCACTATGTGCCGCATTCTATTTTCCTTTGTTCTTGTTCTTAGATGTAAAAAGTAAGTAGAATAAAGTGCCCCGTCACGCCAAGTGGCGTATAGGGAATACGGTGTTAGTGACCATAAATTTTACAGTCCTCCAGCACATGATTTTTGGGGTAATATGGTCGGTATTACGCCCGTCCCGCTTTACTTTCCCAGAAAAATATCCGGTATCCATTTAAGGCTGGGTGAACCCGGAAGTCGTCGATTGGGATCGAACCCTACCCCTTGTCCTTTGTAATCCAGTTCACTAACCACTGAGCTATTGCGGCTCCTAAGATTGAAAAGCATGTGGGTAATTGTAACTTTCAACTCGATACATGGTCTGCACAGCATTATTTTGCTAGGGAGCAGCAAGTTTTCTTTTCCTCTTAACATACAGACGTTTATTATTTAAGAAATGCCAAATGAGGCGAATTGGTTGGTGGTTTTTGTAGGTGAAAGGAGAATAAAGACCGCATAGCTTTTATTTAACCTCCATAAACAATGCGATCTTGACTCTGTTGAGAAAATGAAGCTTGTACATTGGATTGGACAACGGAAGGCTCAATCCATCCACCTGCTCTCATAAAGAACGGAATGACTTCGTGAACGACTCAAACGACTATTAATTAGTGATAAGCATTAACATAAAATATATAACACTTGACATATTAAATATCGTGAGAGGCCGCGATTAGAGTATTTGAAAACATATAACATAACATAACATGATATTAATCAGCGAAATCTCTAGAGTGTCTCTTCTCTATATAGGTTTAGCTGCTTAATACCATATTATGTTTTTTTATGACAATTAACTGAAGTTTTATGAAGCGTTCATGGAATCAACATTATTAACAATCATCCATCGTTGTTATACTAGCAGCAAGACCAGGTAATCAATCACAAGAGATGCAACCATTTAGTCACCTGCGCTATAACCAGTTTGGTGTCAGAACTGATTGGCCTATAAGTAACCTATCACTAGCAGTGAAAGAATCAGATTTCACGTACCAAACTACCCAACACGGCACAATAGATACAAGGCCACCAGTGGCAAATGAATCAGTCATCAGTACCAGACCAATAACTAACCACATCACAATTTATATTTTAAAAGAAACATTGACATCACACCAGTAACAAGTCTGATAACATTACATTTATAACCAATCGGACAACAGAGTTACATCAATGACAGAGATAAAAGTGCTAAAAAAAACCTTACAGCATTTGTCCTATCTTTGAGGTCTGTCACGGGATGATGGACGACTACATGGTTGGAGAATCAAAGCCACGTTATCAAAGGCTAGAAAGTGAAAGGTAAAGTAAGGGTAAAGTAAAGGTAAAGTAAAAGTAATGTAAGGGTAAAGTAGGAGACTTAAATCGGCGTTTTAGCACACTAGTCTTCACACATATGCGCTCCGCCGTCTATCCAGAAGTGTTCGCAGACTTTTTGATTGTGTCGCTTCAAGTATCGAAACTAACGATGCCAGGCGGTAGGTATTCCTCATCTTCCCAGAGTAATACCCAGGTACCCATTTCTGCCAGCAGCTGGGTCGACCGCAGGGGTATTTTTTTCTAACCACGAGTACAATTCACACTGCTTCCAACGCGAATCCAAAACGGGTTGTCCGACCGTCGGTAACCCAGTCAGGTGGTTATCCCATCTACGCTACCGAGTCCCCTCCGGCTAGAAAGTGTTCGGTTTATAGTTTATATTTGCTCCACTAAAGAGAGAACAAATCCAATGACTATGACTTGAACAGATTATCACTTGATATGGAGAGTAACAGTGGTTTCTATCGGCTCCGCAACGAGCCATCCATTAAGCTAAACTGTTAGAACTACATAGACAACAGAGCTGAATTAAATTTAAAAAAAGAAAGCTTATAACAGTATCATCATTATTATTATCTTGCGCCAACTTCTAGTGGGTCTAGTCTTGTCCAACAAGGAAATAACTCTAGAGGCAAAATGCGAACTCTACAATACAATCCTCTTTCCAAGGTTGTGCTAACAATGCCACACCTGGACGCTAAATGCAAAAACTGCAAGAAAAATAACTTCTGCTGAGATGAAGTGTGTTAGACGAATGACAAGTAACAGCCTGAGAGATAAGATCAGAAATGAAGAGATGAGAAAAAAGCTAGGAATAACTCCCGCTATGGAATATATAAAGAAACAGAAGATAAAATGGTTTGGCCACTTGACAGGGCAGAAAAATCAAAACACAACACAACGAGCCTTCAATAAACGTTGCAACAACACCAGACCCAAAGGCCGACCACGAAAAAGATGGATTGACGGAATATTAGAAACACTAGGAAACATAACATCAGCAGAGGCGAACAGAAGAGCAAAAATCCGCAAATTATATCTCCCCATGACCCTGAAAGACAAATGAGGAAGGAAAGAAGAGGAAGAAGAATTTCTAGTGGAAGGTATGCTGATATGGGGCTCCATTTTACTTTCTCGTGCCTTGATATCAGGATCTATTGTCAGTCTCTTAATGACTTCGGTCTAGTCTTGTCTTTGCTTGGACAGCACTATATCATAAACCAGTCAGAAAGCAATGAAAAGATGTAGAAACGTATGCTGTATTTGTCATACAATAGTGCCAAAATCAGTAACCACACATATCAAAAGGCGGTCAAAAAATAGTGCAAAGATTGATAACCAGAAAGACAATCGTGCCGCAGCAGCCAGACAAAAGTGTTGGAATCAATATCAGCGAGACAACCGTGCTACGTTAATAAGCTGAGAGTCACTAGTGCCCACAGGACGTCTACACCATATTTTATAAATAGCTCTATCAAAAGCTGCTTTCAAATTTGAAATCGCAAAGCCACGTAGACAAAGATTCTCTATATTACCAAATCGATTGACGCCTATGGTTGAACATGACTTGCTTTGGCGAAATGAGGTGAAAACTGAGTTAGAAACGGGAAAAATCGAACTCTTCAAAAGAAATTCATACTAGATGGGAACGATTGCTGCTTGACACATTTCATAATTGACAAACAATACTCCACTCTGGCGGGTAACGGGCGAGTTGTAATGGTTGACACTTAGAAAGACCCCCATTTGACGTCCTGCAAAAGTCAATTTATTTGACGCCAAGTCCCTCTAATCACGTTCATCGTTCTTTACGCCTATGTGGCGTGGATCCTAGCAGCTGAACTACAGAGATAAATACAAGCTGTGGAAATGAAATGACTTAGAAAAAATCCCGTAAATCTTCAACTTTCCCACTAGAAATTAAGGGATTCAGAACAGAACACGCTTTGCACGCAGGTCCTTTTCGATAATGTTCTGACAACCGTAGTGTAACGCAAACTCTGGTACTGTGGTCAAATTCACTCGTCAGGCTTTACACAAACTCTCCCGATGGGAACGGTGAGTTGGCTAAGAAAACATGGACGATATGAGATAAGATTACAGTGTCAACGAATGGACAGACAATCAGGAGATAAGATTACACTAATGACGGTATCAGAGAATGGACAGGTTTTAAGGAGATAGAACGGTAGTACCAGAGAAGAGACAGAGAGGAATTGACGAAACTTATTTCAGCCATCATTGTTGTTTGTTCCAATGACGGTGAGGTTTAACGGAAGATATAGATTGCACGGAAGTAATGGAGGGAGGAAGGAAGGAAGGAAGGAAGGAAGGAAGGAAGGAAGGAAGGAAGGGAGGGAGGGAGGAAGGAAGGAAGGAAGGAAGGAAGGAAGGAAGGAAGGAAGGGAGGGAGGGAGGGAGGGAGGGAGGGAGGGAGGGACGGAGGGAGGGAGGGAGGGAGGAGGGAGGGAGGGAGGGAGGAAGGGAGGAAGGGAGGAAGGGAGGAAGGGAGGAAGGGAGGAAGGGAGGAAGGGAGGAAGGAAGGAAGGAAGGAAGGAAGGAAGGAAGGAAGGAAGGAAGGAAGGAAGGAAGGAAGGAAGGAAGGAAGGAAGGAAGGAAGGAAGGAAGGAAGGAAGGAAGGAAGGAAGGAAGGAAGGAAGGAAGGAAGGAAGGAAGGAAGGAAGGAAGGAAGGAAGGAAGGAAGGAAGGAGGAGGAAGGAAGGAAGGAAGGAGTTGTTTGAGACAAATAACGATGGGTGTGCACACTGATGGTTCTTGAGGCTCGTTGATGGTGAAGTTTTTTTCTTTTCCTTTTCGGCTTCTAGTACTGATACCGCATGCTTTCTGATTTTTCTTTAATCACACCTCAGTGTCATCATCATTATGTGCCGTGCCGGCTAGGCTTTCATGTCTCTTCACAATTTTCCGCGCACAATGCATCACATCAATATTGTGTTTACTGTGCTACGATACCAACCTATCTAGTATCATCCTTCACTGATATCCACAATATCTCTTTCCCTGTATTTAACCATGTATGATGATGATTCAGTGTACAGGTTATAACAAAAAGCTACCCATTTAGCGCACATCTTATCAAATTATGTGACATAACTGATGTATAAATTGTAATTATTTCCCCTTTAAATTACATTTAACAATATGATAATTAGACTAATTATGTCCAAATGAACAGAAATAAAAATCATCTTTAAAAATAAAATAGTTCATTAACTTTGTTGTTTTAGAACAGTCACTGGAATCAAATTCATCCTTATATATAAACTTCTTAGATTTTGAGAAGGCATTGGATAGAATCCAACATCCATTTCTTTGGAAATTCCTATTTTTCCAGGAAATGATAGACATAATATTAAAAGAAAGCAACAAAAAAGGTCTCAGTCTGAATAGTATGAAAACAGAAGTAATGGGCATATCATAGAAACAATCATCACCATCATGCAGCATAAAGATAAACAGGATAAATCTGAAAAAAGTGCAACGCGTCAAATACTTGGCCACAATAATAACATCAAATGGAAGATGCACCACGGAAATAAAAAGCAGAATAGCTCAGGCCAATATAACAGTTCAGAAAATGAAAAATATCTTATGCAACAAATCTAAGTCAAATAACAATGAGAATGAGAGTTCATAGGTGCTATATAGAACCAATTCTGGCCTATGGAAGCGAATCATGGACAGTAGACAAACAAATGAAAAGACAATTAGAGGCCACATAGATGGGATTTCTCAGAAGAATGTTGAAAGTTCCCTGGACTGATAAAAAGACCAATGAGGAAATTCTCAAAGAGACCAACACAAAAAGGGAGCTCCTAAAAAAAACAGAAAGAAACAATCAACATTTTTCGGGCACATCATGAGAAGAGGAAATTTGGAATAGTTGGTTACAACTGGCAAAATAAAAGGAAAGAGAGATCGCGGCGACAAAGAGAGAAAATACTGGATAGCTTGGAATCAGGGCATGGCAAACAGTCAACAACAGAACTGATACCATGCACTGTAGATAGAAGATTGTGGAAGGACATAATCGCCTACTCCAACCGGTATGGCACATGATGATGATGATGATGATATTTCTCGAAAAAATCGTCAATATTCTAAAGGACATGTATGACGCCAACCAGTGCTATGTAAGACATGAAGGACAACAGACAGCTTGGTTCAGAATCATCATGTATTTCCTCAGCACTCCCTGTACTTATGGTTATGGACTGGATGATGCGAATAGTTGTTAGTAGTGATAGTGGCTGTGAATGCACACCAAAAGTGGAATAACATGCACCGAAAGACAATAGATTTGGCACCGACTTTGCACGAAACATGCACCAAAACCCGTGCCAAAGTCCGATAATCGGCTTATTATCTCGGTGGTCGTGATCGGTAATCGGCTTATCTCGTGGTGTGCGTTGGTGCGTGACGATCGGCGCGTCGTGGTGTGCGTTGGTGCGTGACGGCTTATCTCGTGGTGATCGGCGCGTGTCTAGCTCGCCGGTTATCGGACAGCGGTTCTAAAATCGGGCGACAGCGGTTCTAAAATCGGGCGACAGCGGTTCTAAAAGGGGGGATGGCGGTATCTCGCGGGTCGGATGGCGGCTATCGTGGCGTGCGGGTGGGGAAAGGTGCCTTTATTGGTTATCATCATGTGTGGGTCAACAGGAGGCGACGTGTAAACAAAATGCTGACAAGCAATTATTAGTATCGTTAGCATCATGTACCAGATTATAGCGATTTTTCTCTCTCTTCTCTCTCTCTCTCACTGTGCCTCAACACTATCATCATGTGCCTCATCATCACCCTTCATATCATCATCATATGCCTCAACATCAACCTTCATATCCCATCATCATCTTGTGCCACCCTCAACACTATCATCATGTGCCTCAACACTATCAGCCTGTGCCACAACACTATCATCATGTGCCTCAACACTACCAGCCTGTGCCACAACACTATCATCATGTGCCACTCTCATCATCAACCTTCATATCATCATCATGTGCCTCAACACTATCACCATGTACCTCAACACTATCACCATGTGCCTCAACACTACCAGCCTGTACCACAACACTATCATCATGTGCCACTCTCAACATCAACCTTCATATCATCATCATCATGTGCCTCAACATCACCCTTCATATCATCAAGCCACACAAAGTATCAACCATCTCTCTCTCACACATTCATGGTAAACCAAAACAAAATTCGTTGTATATTTCTCACAGCTTTATTATTACAACAAATATACGATACATATATATATATATATAATATATATATATATATATATATATATATATATATATATATATATATTACTGTCCGGTTGTTGATAATTTTAAGCGTCTGGACGGGCCCCTCGAAGCCGAAGTATCCACGGGGCGAGCAAACGATAAATGATACGGTCGTTTACGTGCTGTCTCGATGAAAAAGGCATGAGAATTCTGTTAAGTTTTGCGCCACGACACTTAAGAAGTATATAATAAACACAATATAGACCGCACGTGTTGCTAAACAAATCTTGCAACACCCGCGGATTGTAGACGAATGGAACGTGTGAGTTTTGCTCTATAAAGTTTAAAATATCCACGTGTCTGGGAGGCAAACCGTAGGACTCGAAATACTCACATTCGCCGAGTCCGTTGTAAAATAGGGCCACCCAATGCTCTCCGGGTTCGTGGGCAGGGTCGGTGTTTATGACAAAGGCCGCGGTCGCCGTTGGGTCGATGCTCGGCGGTAAGTGGTTTCGTGGAATGACACTAACAAGGGAACAACGTCGAACGAAAATATCCGACATCAAAAGGTTGTAAATCTCCCTCGTGTTCATATTCTTCTTCTTTCTCTCTCAAACGGCGAAGTCTGTTAGAATCTGCCTTGTCTTGGACACCTCGAGCACCGAGTCCAACTCGGCGTAGACGATAACTTGTAGGGGAGTAGTGGTGGGAGCGGCAAACTTGAGTTCTATCGACAAGGGTCCGCTTGTGGCTAGCTCAAAATGGGAGCCGTCCAGTAGGCTGGACGAGAGGTCAAAACCAAATAGACAGTATCCGTCCTTGAATTCTCTATAATCAACGTTATTCCCAGCGTCTTTACCAATCAGACCCATGGCCAGATTTGTGCCGAAGAAAGCTCTCGCGTATTGATTTCGTTCAAAGTCCATAGTTAGAGGCTTTCCCGAGATACATTTCCCGTCGACCGTCAGGTTCATATAAATCAGACCAAAGTGTTGAAAATTGAACGGGTTAGCTGTGTAAACACCATTAAAAGCACTGGCCGTAATCAGACCTATCACTATACGGGTCGGTGTTTGAGACAAAAATAAATTGTCTTGACTGTGGGAAAGCATCCCGCTAGCGATGGAAAATGTCTTGATGGTAACCCTCTTGATCGGGTACCGCGCATTCCCGCTTAAGAGAGCCTTTTCGTGGGCCAGAGAAATCGCGGGTTTAGCTTAGCTTTCCTGACCACGAGCGCGGCGTAGGTGATAACACTCTTATAACCCACAGAGCTATCGTGAGCCGCGAGGCTGAACACATCCTTCGAGGGCGTGAGTTTTATCTTTACATCGACTCTGTTTAACATGTAACGATCCTGCACAAAGACATCAGAGTGCAAACGACCCATCATTTCAACCTCTTTACTACCCGAAGTCAAATCGCGCCGTGTTTTAAAACCCTCATTTTCTTTCAAATCGTCATGGTGGCCAGCTGTGTCTTTGTAGAACAGAGCGGCCGTCAAGTATCCCGTTTTCGCATCCTCTCCGTAATTTAGCGTGGCCACAAACACCGCTCTAAAAGGATAGGTATTCTCCGACGGTGTAACCAACGTGTCGTTTAGCGATACGTCGACTTGTGAAAATAGACTGTGAAGATAATTGTTGACCGGTCCTACCTCAGCATCGACTGGTACACTATCACCATTCGGGAGGGTGATCTTGACCCGCAGATGTAAAAACGTGTTGAAAAGATCTAGATACTCCTCGCTGTTTCCAGAAATGAAAAACTCTATCGGTGCGCTATGCGACAAAGCTGCGATCGGACGAATTTCAATAAACTGGCCAGAGTCTAGAGATGTCTGCGTGGGTGGAACGCTAAATAAATCCAAACCAGAGTGAAGACATTCGCACGATTTGGGGTGAATGAGGGACATTATTAGTCGAAAATATCCTTTGCCACCCTCGTCTTCTTCCCTCTGTTGTGCACCGAATGAAGGGGGAACCGTCCAGCTGTCGGTTTTATCCTCTTCGTAACGGGTTCTCCTGGTGGAGGTAGCTTCATAACTCGCTTTCTGCTTTGACGTAAACCACTTCCTGATTGGTTGTTATCACGCAGGTGGTCTACGGCCCCGTGTAGCAACCGCTGACCGGCCTCCTTAGCTCGTTCTTTGAAAGCTTCACCAACATTTTTCCCGGCCAGTGCGTCCTGTGCGACCTGCAGACCGGTCCCCAAGCCTTCTCTGAGCAAGGCCTTACCGCCGGTTTTTAACCAGGGTAAAATAGCCCTCCCGATTCCACCAAAGAAACTACCGATTCCTCGACCGCTCTGACTTCGACCTCCTATAAACACGGGCATCCCATCGCCCGCCTGACAACAGTAAAAGTCTTCGTATAACTCAACATCTCTATGAAGGGGAGTGTGTTTCACCATTATACCAGCTCGAGATGCTTCTTGACTCGAAAGTGTACCGTTAGCACCGACGTCCCGCTGGTGAATGGAATGGTTTTTCCGTGTTCGTTGGCTAAAAGGATCTCGACGGTATCGAAGGAAAATCGACTCAGGGGTAGGTAGTGAGGCTTATCGTAGATCTGAAACACCGAGGTGTGATTTCTATTGAGAACAGGCACGCTCCTGAGGAGAGGCACCATCACATCCCCGACCGGTCTGGGGGAAACGAGATCGCAGTAGACGTAGACATTCTTCGCAACACTTTCCAAGTCCATTACACCAACGCTGAAGATATCGGGAGCCGTGTCTGATATTGAGGTCGTGGGGAAGGCTAACATGTTTTTCAAAGTGTCGCTTATGGTAACACTGACTCCTTTCTCGTAAAGTTTCAAGATGGCTTTATTCACCTCTTTTGCGTAAATGAATCTCATTTTTTTCCCTTTCACTCCCCTGTACGACTCATCCTCCGCTTTTACGATCGACGCGTTCAACGCGCCGATGAACGCATCGGGTTTCGTGTATAACCCAGGTTCCAATGTCACGTTGAAATAAAATCTGGCGTCACAAATATCGTCGTTATCGAGAGATTCGTAGCGAATCCAGACATCACCCTCTATTACATTGAAATAATTTAGCGGAAACTGTATCTCCACCAGTGCGATCTCATACTGCGTCGAAATGTCAATGGTCTGAGGAAGTTTAACGAAAAAGTGGCCTGGGTTATTATCCTTAAAAAGTTCCATAGATGCATTGCTGGGCAGGGTGACATAAAAACTCATTTTTTTTACTCGTTTCACCGTCGCCTCTCCAAGTTTGGATTCGGTAGCATGTAACCCAAACAGCTGCTCAGTAGGGCTATCCACAGTTTTTCCTCCTTCGCGTCTGGCTTTTCGGTGGTCAGATTGAACAGCGAGACCGCTACAACTGTATATATAACTACCACTTGACAAATAAAGACAAGTTCGAAGTATGGGGATAGTTTCCCAAACATCGACCCCCACCAGCGTGGTTCGCCGTCTCTCCCGACTCCCGAGTTTACGGCTCGCAAATCGGGCTCTCCACCAAAAGTTACCACTTCTTCTTCCTCTTCTTGCATCTCTAGTTTTTGTATCTGACAATGTCCTTGGACGGTATCCAAGTGTTAAATGAGGAATCGTACCCAAACCATTTGACTAAACACTCCTTTCGCCCAAAGGATGTGCGACGCTCGGTTATGATACTCTCGATTCTGTACTCGTGTTTGTCTCCAACTTTTTGAATTTCCGGTGTGTAGAATGACCCCTCTATCTCATCGCCCTTATCGTCTTTCAACACATATGTAACGGGGTTTGTTTCATTTACTCGACTGATGGAAAACAGTTCCTCCGTCCAAGCCGGGGCATAACCCTTTTTAAAATTGGCTCTGCCCAGGACCAGTCTAACTCGATCACCGGGCTTGTACAGGGGTCTTTCAAATTTAAAGTTGCGTTTGCTATTATACAACGTGTTCCATACCTGTTCTTGATTGTCTGCGTTGACGTCGACCGGTGCCATTTTTATACTTCTGTGATACGAATGGTTATAACTTCGAAGTAGGGCGGGGAGGACTCGGACATAAGACAACTTATTGGATTTCGTGAAATATCGCCACATCCGTTGTTACAGAGTCCTATTAAAGCGTTACACCACGGCGGCCTTAATATCTTCGTTCTGCGTAGTGAAAAAGTGAACGTTGTTGTCAGCGAGGAATTTCTGAAATGTTCTGTTCAGAAACTCTGACCCCTTATCGGTTTGAAAACTCGCGGGTTTCCCATCGAGAAATATCTTACCGACGGCTTCCACTAAGGATTTCCCCGTTTTGGTTCGTATCGGTACAGACCACGTGAATTTACTGAAAACGTCCTCGCAAGAAACCAAATAGGAATATCCATCGTTGTGTTTTTTCAAATGTCTCAAATCGATTAGGTCTGCCTGATATTGCTGTTGGGGGCCACTCGTTATAATGGGACGCCTTTCAAATCTGCGACGAATTGGTTTATGAAGGGTATAGGTATCCTGATGACTCAGCCATTGTTTGATCTTTGCGAGTCCCAGTTTGGTGTTACGTTGCAGGGCCGTTGCACCACTATACGCCCCTGGTCGACTAGGGTCAAAGTAACGACGTCTCAATATTTTCTCCACCGTTCCCATTTTGGTGTTGGGATTCCGCTCTTTCTTTTTTTAGGTCTCAGTTTATACATGGCTACGGGCGGAGTGGTTTCATTACCTACCTTTGGGGTTTCCGCTGGTGGTGGTGGTGTCTTGGTCTGCTCTGGTGATACCTCGAATGATGGTGTTGGTGGGGAAGGTGTTTTTTCTGTTGCCGTGTTGTGTTGAATGAGATCGACCGAGCCCAATGAGCGTCGTTTATACTGCTCCAATCTAGTTAAATATTGATGCAGGGCACGTTGGTACACTCTGGCCTTATCGGCGGGTGCTAAATCATCGCGGAATATGATACGTTGCATTTCATCATCTAAATCTCTCAAGTTGTCACCGATCGCCTCGGGTGGGCTATACGACGGGGTAGTAGTCTGTTTAAGACCCTCGAAGAATCGAGGATCCACCAAAAAAAAATCATTTTTTTGGCCATTGTTACGCACCTAGTACTCCACCGAGAATACTTAATATAGGACGGAGCAAAGCACCTATAAACCCACCGGTTTGTAGAATCTCTCTCCGCCGCTTAAGACTCGGTTTCTTTTTAGTGAGAAGTCTCAACTTGTTCTTGTGTCGACGTAGCTCGCACTTCTGTTGCTGAGTGAGTCTAACATTACCTTTTAATATGTTATGACAACACTCGCACAAAAAGTTAATGAGTTTGGAGAGGCTGTTTTTAATATGGCTCTTAAACCGCTCGGCGAGGCGGCGCGCATACATTTCAACATTTCACCGTGCCGTCTAAGTGCTTCATCACACATGATTCTCTACTTTGGCACGTAGACGATTTGTCTCTCCCCCGGGAATATTTTTGTTCTCAACCTAAGATTATCAGGTGTGTCCTGACGAAGATCGACCAGCAAATAACCGCGAGGAGTCGCTGTCGCGTCCTTAAAACTATCTTGGAGGTACCCACCTGACCCGGGTACATTTGTTTACCCAGATTCATAATTTGACTCCCGTCTCTCGGGTTCTTGAAAAGGACTAAATAGTGCGTATTGAGACTTATGGTTCGATGTTCTTTATTTTTTCCGAATTGATTTTGAACAATGTACATAACACTAATATCTCTGTGATGACTACCTTTGGTGAATAATTTTGTTACTCGCTCGTCCGTCTCAGACATCAAGTCATCGATGACGATCAGTCTTCTCTTCTTACCACCTTCCAATTTATCGACGTCTGGTAGACCCTCGATAAATCTCACTGACCCCATTGTCTCGTATATCGGCTGCCATTCCCCATAACACCATATAACTTCCTCCGGTACGGGGACAGCTAGCTCGTGAAGGTTCTGTATAAACTTTGCACAAATACCGTTTTCCCACACCCGGTAGGACCGGCTATCAGAGCTGTGAAGGGATGATTCCATCGGGGATCCATCCTCACAAGTGCTACTAACTTTAGTGATTACGCCCCCCGACGAAAATAACGAGTGATTTTAGGTCAGCGCGCGAGGTTTCCCCTCTTCAACTAACACCTATTTTTATAAGCCACAACCTATATAAACACTACAGGGGGGAGGAGGAGTTTCCTAGTCTCAAGCCGCATTACCTGAGACCGAATTGTTACACGCATCATATTTCCCCACACATCACCCTATTGGGTCAGTTCCAGAGGTCACTGAACATGTCGCAACACGACTGATTACCACGCCTGATGACGTATTGCGTTAGCTGCTATAAATAGACGGTCCTCGACCCGATAAACGGGTATAAAAAACCCAGTCGAGCAGTGTACACGCACACACATAACCAACGTCTGTTGCCAGGTGGTTTGTTTTTCTTTGAATATGGAGTCGTGTAGCTTGAATACGCCAATTTCGTTTGATCTCAGTGATCAGCGCATATTTATGTCAAGTGGAAATGAGACTGTAGTTCCATTGTCTAAAGATGGCGTTAAGGCAGTCTCGGTTTGTGTTTTTCGTAACAGACCATTGATAAATATAAGACATATAGCGGTGATAGTTTTTTTTAAGTTTCCTACCAGAACTGGGATAACACTATCGAGAGAGGAATTTATCACGTTAGTCGAGATGCGAGAGGAAATTTTAACCGCTTATGCTAACCTAAACTACACACGCCACCTGTTGTTGACCAGATCAACTACACGCCGCCTGTCGTTAACCACCAAAACTACATACCATCTCTTGTTAACACGAATCTCATCGACTACACGCCCCCCTTTGTTAATCAAGGGAATCTCGCTCTTGTTAATCAGACGACAGATCCGGCACCCAATATGAATGCCGCGGGTGTTTCAGCAGAGTCACCATTACCTATTCCAGCTTTGATCAAGGTTTTGTCAAAATGGAGGGCGGTTGTGTTTTGAAGGCTAATGAAACTTCCTATGTACCCGTGTTTGATAGACATTTAACAAACACTACCACCAAAACAGGAGGGAGGAAACCCAGACGCTTAAAATTATCAACAACCGGGCAGTAATATATATATATATAATATATATATATATACATATATATATATGTATCGTATATTTGTTGTAATAATAATAAAGCTGTGAGAAATATAGAACGAATTTGTTTTGGTTTACCATGAATGTGTGGGAGAGAGATGGTTGATACTTTGTGTGGCTTGATGATATGAAGGGTGATGTTGAGGCACATGATGATGATGATATGAAGGTTGATGTTGAGGGTGGCACATGATGATAGTGTTGAGGCACATGGTGATAGTGTTGAGGCACATGATGATGATATGAAGGTTGATGATGAGGGTGGCACATGATGATAGTGTTGTGGCACAGTCTGATAGTGTTGAGGCACATGATATAGTGTTGAGGCACATGATGATAGTGTTGAGGCACATGATGATAGTGTTGAGGCACATGATGATAGTGTTGAGGCACATGATGATAGTGTTGAGGGTGGCACAAGATGGTGATAGGATATGAAGGTTGATGTTGAGGCACATGATGATAGTGTTGAGGCACATGATGATAGTGTTTGTGTGGCACAAGATGATGATAGGATATGAAGGTTGATGTTGAGGCACATGATGATGATATGAAGGGTGATGATGAGGGTGGCTCATGATGATAGTGTTGAGTCACAGTGAGAGAGAGAGAGAGAGAGAAGAGAGAAAAAAAATCGCTATAATCTGGTACATGATGCTAACGATACTAATAATTGCTTGTCAGCATTTTTTTTACACGTCGCCTCTTGTTGACCCACACATGATGATAACCAATAAAGTCACCTTTCCCCACCCGCACGCCACGATAGCCCGCCATCCGACCGCGAGATACCGCCATCCCCCCTTTTAGAACGCTGTCGCCCGATTTTAGAACCGCTGTCGCCCGATTTTAGAACCGCTGTCCGATAACCGGCGAGCTAGCGACGCGCCGATCACCACGAGATAAGCCGTCGTGCACACACCACGACGCGCCGATCGTCACGCACCAACGCACACCACGAGATAAGCCGATTACCGATCACGACCACCGAGATAATAAGCCGATTATCGGACTTTGGCACGGGTTTTGGTGCATGTTTCGTGCAAAGTCGGTGCCAAATCTATTGTCTTTCGTGCATGTTATTCCACTTTTGGGGTGCATTCACAGCCACAGCTACTACTACTGTTGTTGGTGACAGACCAAGAGGAATTACATGATGTCTCCCGGAAGTCTTGAAGATACTAACCTTGCAGATGATGTTGGATTGCTTGCCCACTGTCACCAAGACATAGAAGAGAAAACAGACGGAGATCAGTTTGCTAACTTAGTCGGACTGAAAATAAAAGCAGAGAAAACTAAAATGATGAGGATAAATGCCAAAAGTACAAAGATAGTTACATTCAGAGGAGTGGGTCTAGAAGAAGTGGTTCACATTTATATACCTGGGAAGTTATATTTTATCAAATAATGACATTGAGAAGGAGATCTCTGCTAGAATGGACATGTCACTCCATGCATTGAATATACTTAAAATCATTCGGCGTGCAACTAGTCTCCATCTCAGCACCAAGTTCAGAATTTACACGCCAAATGTGCGATCCATACTCCTATATGCAACAGAAATGTAGAGAAAGAGCCATAGAAAAAAAGTCGACTAAGAGGATTGAAGGTCGCTGTCTTGTGAAGATTCTAAATATCCATTGGGATCAACACATTACGAACAAAGAAACCGCCAAAGATTTAGACATTAACAACATCGATCAAAACGTGAAAAGAAGACGTTGGAAATGACTGGGCTACGTTATTCGAATGGAACGAACCAGACATCCGTACCAAGCATTAACATGGACACCACCTAACAAACGAAGAAGAGGCAGCCCATTGGGGTCATGGCAACGAACCCTACATGATGAAATGGAAGAGGCTGTCAAGTCCTGGCGAGAGCTGCCCATTCTTGTTCCTGCCTGGATTGGGTGGAGATCTCTGGTAAATACGCTCTACTCCAACCGCGTACGGATGAGTTAGAAGAATTTTGTTGTCTAAATAAAACTACACAGCCAAGTATCAAATGAGATATTTTAGCAACTAAACTTGTGACGATTGCTGCTACAATAGCAATATGCAACTAAATCATGCTGCTAAGATTGTTCTCTTAATGTTGAAACATAAACATAAAAAGTAAGTACATAAGAAAAATAATTACTGAAATGAGACGTCTTAAAATAACGCTAAATGCAAACACGAACAGGGACAATTATAATAGAACAGTTGCAACACCAGTTTGAATTCCATCCACAATAAGAATAAATTAAATTGTATTAACAAATATCACGACCGCCAGGAATCGGCATTCTTTTACAGCAGCACTATTAACATGATGTAATAAAGAAATATGGAAAATAATACCTCCCAGAGGACGTTGATGTGTTTAAGGTCACGCGGTCGACCCGAGCGGTTATCTCAGAGTTTTCTCTGTAGTGTACACTTGGTACAGTGAAAAGAACGTTTTGTAGACAAGAGTAATGTGAGACTAGTAGCAGCACGTCAAGGAGACAAATGTAAACATCGGTTTTATTGGATTGGGAATGGGAAACGAGGTAGAAATGTTTTGTTAGAAATGACATACAACTAAACAGCTCGTAGAGATACAATTATTGTGGTGAAGGATAGAACAGAACTGGGAGGATAGAAAAAAATGTGCTTAGAAATGTAAATAAAACTAACGGGTGAGGTAGGAAATTACAATTGCATTGTAGTCATCATCATGTGCCATGCCGGTTGGCGTAGGTGATCATGTCCCTCCACAATCTTCTATCTACAGTGCATCGTATCAGTTCTGTTGTTGACTGTTTTTCATGCCATGACACCAAGCTATCCATTATTTTCTCTCTTTGTCGTCCGCGATCTCTCTTTCCTTTTATTTTGCCAGTTGTAACCAAGTATTCCAACTTTCCTCTTCTCATGATGTGCCCGAAAAATGTTGATTGCTTCTTTCTGATGTTTTTTATGAGCTGTCTTTTTGTGTTGGCCTCTTTGAGAACTTCCTCATTGGTCTTTTTAGCTGTCCAGGAACTTTCAACATTCTTCTGAGAAATCCCATCTATGTGGCCTCTAATCGTCTTTTCATTTGTTTGTCTACTGTCCATGATTCGCTTCCATAGGTCAGAATTGGTTCTATATAGCACCTATGAACTCCGTTTCTCATTTTTCTTGACATAGATTTGTAGCATAAGATATTTTTCATTTTCTGAACTGCTATATTGGCCTGAGCTATTCTGCTTTTTATTTCTGTGGTGCATCTCCCATCTGATGTTATTATTGTACCCAAGTATTTGAAACGTTGCACTTGTTTCAAATTTGTCTCGTTATTTTTATGCTGCATGATGGTGGTACTTGTACTCCCAGCTCTCCTAATGCATTGTATTAATCTGGTCAGATTTAGCACTAGCATAAGTGTTAAATTGTTGGTGTTTGTTCCACTTGTGTCAAGGACATGCAAATGTCTAGTTATTGCTGATCTAGCAGCCCTAAACCATTGACTTCTGATGCTGTTGTAGAGTTTCCTTATTGCCGACCCTTCATTTTGCGTTGGCTTTCTCTCTGGCTTAGCGTCCTACACCTCTTCATATACACATATAAGCCTTTAACTCATGAATGTTTTTTGAGTGACTCGATGAGCATGCTCAGGTAAATCGAAGGGCTCGAATACAGTGATTGGTGTCAATAAAGATCTCAGGACTTAGTAGGATCTGTTTCCCTGGACACACGGACATGAAAAGAAATGAACGAGCTGACAGCCTTGCTGGAACGAGCTGACAGCCTTGCTGGAACGAGCTGACAGCCTGGCTGGAACGGCTGCCGAGGATGGCGGACGTGCAATGGAGCGAGCTGACATTCTGAATGCACTCAGTGAGGTCGACACCGGATAATGTTTCAATCAATGATCATGAATCTACAACTATGTCCAGACTGCACGAACATTAGGTCAAAATTGGAGATGCATGAACGGAGCGCTATAAGGAGAGACACAGCAGAATAACAAATCAACACAGAACTGGAGTTTCAGTCTCCACACACTGAGGGTTATCCAGGGAAGGAGATTTCAAGCGCTTCTGAACGTTACCAATGCGCATAAACTAACCTAACTATCATCATCCTCATCATCATCATCATCATCATCATCAATTGTCATGCCTGCTGGCGTAGGTAATCATGTCTCTCCACAAATTTCGATCTTGACAGTTATTTATTTTCTGTTGTTAACCCTTTGTGAAACCATTCTCTTAAGCTGTCTGGTATCTTTTCTCTTTCCTTCCATCTATCTTCGTCCCTCAATTTTCTTAGTTGTTACAATATATATTCCTGCTGTTCCCTTCTCAGTACATGGCCAGAAAATGATGATTATGTCTTCCTAATATTGGAAATCAATTCTCTTTTGTTTTGCCCTCTTTCAGAAATTTTTCATTACTCTTCTAAACTGTCCATGGTATTCTGAACATTCTTCTATAAAACCACATTTCTATATCCTCCAGTGATTTTCTTGTCAGTTGTCCCATTGCTTATGATTCAGATCCATATGTTAAGACTGGCTCTACATAACATTAAAAACTATTTTCCTTCTTTACTAACCATATATATATATATATATTGTTAGTACAGCAAACAATTTTGGATTATAAGATATCAGAACGCATTCGACCCAGAGGTGTACAAACCATTTTTATTAAAAGTGAAGTTAATGATAGTAAATAATCTGCAGAAAGAACAGACATGTCGACTATGAGTGTTTGAAAAACTAAAACAAAGCTGGTAAATGTCAAAGGGTTAAGGCAAAGAAATGCTAATGAATGCATAAAAATGTCAAGGCCAGCAGATATTTAAGACTTTACGTAAGACAAGGATAGCTGATTTTGTTGTTGTTTGTTTTGTAAAACTTAAGTAATTACCAAAGATGTTGCTTGCATGTAAACCTTTACTCAGATGTTTATTTGTAAAACTAAGATAAGGTGGCTAGTAGATGTTTGTTTACAATGTTTGTTTACAATGTTTGTTTACAATGTTTGTTTACAATGTTTGTTTACAATGTTGTTTAAAATGTTTGTTTACAATGTTTGTTTACAATGTTTGTTTACAATGTTTGTTTACAATGTTTGTTTACAATGTTGTTTAAAATATTTGTTTACAAAGTTTGAGACAATTCTAGCATATTTTGTAATGAAGACAATGACATCATGTTTACCCAACTCAAGACAGACTGGTTTGTTTTTATTTATAACAATGCTAAATGATGTTATTTTAAGAAGTCAAGATAGCACTATAAAAATGTATTAGTTAGAACTGAAGATGCACGCTAGCAAACACATTCGCTGCAAGCTTCATATCTGGATACAAAAATAAAAACATTCAGTCAAGGCTTGTGTAGCGATCTATGTAAACTCATATAAATTGTCTAGGTTGCATGCGTTCTGACATCAGATA
This sequence comes from Megaustenia siamemsis, assembly GCA_032433765.1. Taxonomy (NCBI): domain Eukaryota; kingdom Metazoa; phylum Mollusca; class Gastropoda; order Stylommatophora; family Ariophantidae; genus Megaustenia; species Megaustenia siamemsis. The sequence goes on along the minus strand of JAVIAB010000047.1, from coordinate 81,350,609 downwards.
TTTGTGGACGATAACTTCAGAACAAGAATACGCAAAGCTTGTTAGTAACGTTCTGTTCCCCAGGCCAGGCCCCAGTGAGCTGACTTTAATTGACAGAAAAGATGAAACGCAACAATAACTACTCCCAAGTTAACAACAACCATCTGCCAGCACTCCAGATAAATTACAAGTTGAACCGAGTGAAGTGCTTAGCCAAATGACGCCTAATTGGCTGACGTCATCCCATCAATACAACACGCTTGAACAAGTGCACCCGTAACTTCCAATATTAAAAAAAAATAAATAATATAATTATTAAAATAAAAATGTTATACACTTTTGTAAACATCGTGGAAATAGAAATAGATACGTGTATTTGTCCAGGATTGAAGGATTACAAGTGTCAAGATTGTCTTAGGCTACAATATCGCAGGAGCGTTGAGTGTGGTTTTACCGAAGAATTTTGAGAATACCATGGACAGCTAAGAAGAGTAATGAAAACGTTCTGAAAGAGGTCAAAGCAAAAAAAGAGAGCTAATTTCCAATATTAGGAAGAAACAACGTCATATTTGGGCCATGTAATGAGACAAATGAAAGTAGCTACCTTCGTTGATATGTCCGTACGACTCAAAAAGTGATGGAGTAGACCAAACATGAAGATTTAACATTTTTCACCTGAACAGAAGCGATCAAGAGCTGGAAAGAACCTCTCTGAAGGTTGGAAAAGAACCGACTGAAAACTGAAACAAACCCGACAAAAGGCTGGAACAAAACCGACTTAAGGTTGTAACTGAATTACCTGTAGGTTGGAAAACAACCAATTGGAAGCTGAAACAGAACGATTGATAGCTGAAACAGAACCGACAGACGACTGGAAAATAATTGACTTAAAGCTGAAACAGAACCGAATGAAAGCTTGAAGTTAAGCGACAGAAGGATGAAACAAAAACGACTGATAGCTGAAACAGAACCAACAGAAAGCTTGGCTCGGAACCGATTAAAAGCTGAAACAGAACCGACAAATAGTTGAAAAAGAACCTACAGAAGGCTGAAATCGAAATAACCGAAGACTGCGTACAAAACACAAATCAATTATGTTCTTTTTTCATAATGACAAAGTCATGAAGGGATTGCTCTCCAAATCAAACCTTTAACTCACCATCCACCTCGACATGTCAGCACTGAACTCAATTCCCTCGATGCAGCAAAAAGTTTAGGGCACTGACCTCTTCAGTCATATCCAAATCCATCTCACTAAAAAACATCTAAAGAAACGGGCAGCGGTGGATCGCTACAAGTGGACAGTTTGGTTATTTGGTTATTTGGTTATGGAAGGCCCGGTATCACTGCAAATGAATTAAAATCCATAATTGCTCAACCGCCCGTGTCAGCGTAATCACCCGAATCTCATCTCCCAAACAAAGAAAGGTAACTGTAGTCCCCATTGTAGCAGTATCAGCACACGCCAAAAGACATAAGGCGAAGCCGCGCAGAAAGTGAACACAGCCATCTGTTCCCTGTCATACGATATCATCATTCATCGAAAGCAATTAGAATATCAAAACATGATCAAAACGGATGAGACATACAGCTCACGGTGTGCATAGAGCACTTAACTCAGTAGCTCCTGCAACAAGCCGGACTTGAAATATAAGGAAACTGCAACAAGGAACACTTTTCATGCATAGCCTTCAATTGTTCCCGCCGCCTATCCACCATATACGGGAGTTCACGTCCTCTTAAAAATGATGATCGTCACATTTTTTTTAAATATAGAGTGCTTGATGATGTTAGGCCATCGTTGTTGACTCCAATTCCGAACATTTAGACACACAGTTAGTCGTCAGATTATCCCCGTCACACATCAAACAACCGACCGTAAGATTAGCGTACGGCCGGTCTAGAGTCAAGGGATGTACAATGAACCATTACGATGACGTAACACACACAAAAAAAATGTCGTACAAGTGGTCAAACAGCAATAAAAATGATATTTCTACTGCATTCATTTTTACAATAGTTTTTACATTATGTGATGTGCTGTGGAAAAGAGAGGGGGGGGGGGAGGGGGGTATCGAGGGCTTAACACAACGCTGATCAATCGATCAATCAATCAATCAATCAATTATCCCAACCTTGTCGGTCGTTGTGGCACCGTAGATAATATATCACAATTTGCCTCCTATAGTCGCGATTTAGAGCACTCTGTGTGATACAACGAGAGACATTCCTGCCCATTCTCTGATGTTATCTACCCATCCTTTCTTTGACTTCCCTGTCTTCTTTTGCCTGGTGCTGTGTCTTGCAGATGGTTTTGTTAAGGCATGTGGACCGTGTGACGTGTCCATACTAGGTCAATTGATACATTTACTGGAAGATAGCTTGACGTAAGGTTTACTATGCTGTAGTGTAAGTGATACACAACCAGATGTCGATACAACATTCCGGAAAAGTGCAGTATTAAGGAAAGAACAGGGTTTGGAGTTTTACTAGAGACAAACTTTGATGTACAGATTAATTTATTTTTAACGTGAGTGGATGAATTATTACTAGTTTCATAACCAAGAGATTGTCGGATCGATTCAGATAGTCACTCAGCTGCAGTCTGTCAATTTGAGAATTTTTCACGCAAAGTTTGGAGAAGCATCAACAACAACATATAATATGTCTCTTTGTAACTGTTTTATCTGTCATATTTTGCGTGCCCAAAACATGAGAGAAGAAATGAACAAAATATGTTTACAGAAAAAAGGGTATGGTTAAAGTTTCACGTAACAGGTGGACAACACAAACCAGGACGATGTTTCGGCGCAATAGGCCTTCAACTGGAACAAACATACAACAACGTACAAATATATACTTAAAATTTTTAAAATAATAATAAATGTAGTTCGTAATTATTATACCTTTTTTTTTTACTCTCGTATATATTAACGCTTTAACAGTACCGTTTTTTCTCTATTTGTTCATTTTCCTCACAATTAGCTTCACTGCAGCCTCGTATTTGATGCATTATGTGCATTCTTTGTCTTGACCCTAAACATGATACTTGTCTCTACATTTCAGTTTTAATATGTATCTTCTGATTTGCATCATCCATATATGTTGTATGCTAGTCTCCGATCCACTTCGATATCTGTTCTATTTTGTTTCGATACCCTCCACGTAGATTAACATCTCCTAATATCGCTTCTAGGTTGATAGATTAGGCAAAGACAAATGAAATGATTATAGGTAACACCTGGTTCAAACAACACCCTAGGCGACTATGGACATGGCAAAGCCCAGACAAAAAGTACACAATCAAATTGATTTTATACTGGTAACGAGAAGATTCATGAATGGGCTAACATCAGTAAAAACAAGGCCAGGAGCAGATTGCAATAGTGACCATGTACCAGTAGTTGGAAAGATAAGAATAAAACTGCGGAAGGCACAGATATCACCAACAAATATACAATTAGAACTAGATATGCTAAGAGTAGATAAACAGATGAGGGATAAGTACAGCACGATCGTACAAAAATAGGTATAATGCTATTGAGAAAATACAGGACATCCAAGAGCAGTGGGAAATGCTCAAACATTCGATTCAACAAACATCAAATGAAGTAATACCAGTGATTAAAAATCAGCAAAAAGAAATAAATGACAAAAGAAATATTACAACTAATGGATGAAAGAAGAAAACATAAGAAAGAAGAACGGACATACAAAATATTGCAGAAAGAGATCCAAAATAAGTGCAGTGAAGCAAAGGAAGGATGGTTAAAAACAGAAATGTGAAGTAATGGAAAAACAACAAAAGAAAGACTCAACATTTATGCACAATCAGTTAAATGAATTAACAGGAAGAAAAGAAGTCAAAGTTTCAGGATGTGTGAAATCAAAGGAAGGAAATATATTAATGGGACAGGAGAAGACAATGGAAAGATGGACAGAATATATCAGTCAACGCTATGATGGTGAAAGACCAGAATTAAACAATTCAAATGAAGACACAGGACCACCAATAATGCAGAGTGAAGTGAAGACGCAATTTAACACATGAAAAGAGGCAAAACTCCAGGTCCTGACAATATAACAATTGAAGAGATAAATGCATTAGGAGAGCTGGGAGTACAAGTCATAACAAATTACTCAATGACATATATAACTAGAAGATCTACTAAAATCTATCTTTGTAGCCATAACGAAGAAGTCAGGAGCCACTGATTGTGAAGACCATCGCACTATTAGTCTCATGAACCATATGACTAAAATATTACTAAGAATAATCATGAGACGGAGTGTAAGGAACAATAAAACCAGAAATAAGTGAGGAACAGTGTGGATTTGTGGAAGGAAAGGGCACCAATAATGCAATATACATCTTAAGAACATTGATAGAAAGTTCTATAAGGTAAAGAAAGATCTATATGTGTGCTTTATAGACTAAACGAAAGCATTTGACAAAGTAAAGCATGTGGAAATAATCATATGCTGGAGAAATTAAACATTGATGGCAAGGATCTGCGAATCATAAAAAAACATGTACTGGCAACAAACAGCAGCTATACGAATTAACAACCCAAACAGGACAATTCCAATATATAAAACAAGGAGTCAGACAAGGCTGTGTTCTGTCACCGAATTTGTTTTCACTTTACAGCGAATATATTATGAGATCAATAGTAGACAAAAAAGGAATTGAAGTCAACGGTCACAACATAAATATTATTTGCGATATGCCGATGGCACAGTCTTAATAGCAGAGACAGAGAACGAACTACAAGAAATGATAAACATAATAGTAAAAGAAAGCAACAAGAAAGGTCTCAGTCTGAATAGTAAGAAAACAGAAGTAATTGTTATATCGAAGAAACAAATCATCTCATCATGCAGCATAAAAATAAACTAGACAAATCTAAAACAAGTGCAACGTTTCAATACTTGGGCACAATAATAACATCAGATGGGAGATGCACCACAGAAATAAAAAGCAGAATAACCTCAGGCTAAAATAGCTTCAGAAAATGAAAATATCTTATGCAACAAATCTATGTCAATAGAAATGAGAAAGAGAGTTCATCGGTGCTATATAGAACAAATTTTGACCTATTGAAGCGAATCATGGACAGTAGACAAACAAATGAAGACGATTAGAGGCCACAGAGATGGGATTTCTCAGAAGAATGTTGAAAGTTCCCTGGACAGCTAAAAAGACAATGAGGAAGTTCTCAACGAGGCCAACACAAAAAGGGAGCTCTTAAAAAACATCAGAAAGAAGCAATCAACATTTTTCGGGCACATCATGAGAAGAGGAAAGTTGGAATACTTGGTTACAACTGGCAAAATAAAAGGAAAGAGAGATCGCGGGCGACAAGGAGAGAAAATACTGGATAGCTTGGTGTCATGGCATGGAAACAGTCAACAATAGAACTGATACGATGCACTGTAGATAGAAGATTGTGGGGGACATGATCGCCTACGCCAACCGGTTTGGCACATGATGATGATGATGAATATTGCTTCTGCATTTGACACGTTCCAATTATTGTATACGTCATCTTGTATTCTTTCCCATATTCCTTCAATGGTGTGTATGCCACACAAACGTGTTGCTTTTAAAAAAACATTAAAAGTGAGTATCTTATCCTTTTTAAAATATATCTCCTATCATGAACGCTATAAAAATGATAGATTTTCCCTTCCACCTCTTTCGATATTTCTTCGAATATGATAGCCCAAATATGTTAAATTCGCCCTCCTATCTCTCTTCATTTTGTAAACCTATATTTTGTAACCGGATAACACTGCTATTAGTATTTTTTCGCCCACAAAAATGGACACATCTCATTTGTTCAGTATTTATCTCCACCTTTAATATTAGAATAACTTCTTCATTTATCTTCATGTTATGCAATGTGCCCTATTCGACTGTATATCCATAGCTCTGGTGTCATGATTCGAGTTCTCAATGTTCTTATATTCATATAATTTTCATAAATGGACTAACTAATAGCATAGACATGATAAATGGGCATTCTTCACAATGTATGCGCGCTTGTAATATTTGTATTGTTTTACTGGAAGTTTATTTTCAAAACGTCTCAAGGGGAAATATATAAGTAATCAATGGCATTCACTATATCAAACATCGCACATACAAACTAATGGTTTCTACTTATCTAAATTGCCCTCATTATACACAGTGAAATTTCATATATGAGATCTAGCGGACTTTTCTTGCTTATAGATCTGTGGTATCCAGTACAAGAGAGAGAGAGAGAAAGAAGAGAAAGAGAGAGAAAAGAGAAAGAGAGAAAGAGAGAAAGAGAAAGTGCGCGCGCGTGTATGTGTTTGTGTGCGTGTGTTAGTGTGTAACTGAAAAAAATAACATTCGAAAACGGGGATAACGGTGATGTATTGATAGTGGTTTTAGAGAAGTTGATAATGATATTAGATCTCTGCTGATAATGATATTAGATCTCTGCTGATAATGATATTAGATCTCTGCTGATAATGATATTAGATCTCTGCTGATTGATATTAGATCTCTGCTGATATTGATATTAGATCTCTGCTGATAATGATATTAGATCTCTGCTGATATTGATATTAGATCTCTGCTGATATGATATTAGATCTCTGCTGATAATGATATTAGAAAACTGTTGATAATGATATTAGATCTCTGCTGTCAATGATATAAGAAAACTGTTGATAATGATATTAGATCTCTGCTGATATTGATATAAGAAAACTGTTGATAATGATATTAGATCTCTGCTGATATTGATATTAGATCTCTGCTGATATTGATATTAGATCTCTGCTGATATTGATATTAGATCTCTGCTGATATTGATATTAGATCTCTGCTGATATTGATATTAGATCTCTGCTGATATTGATATTAGATCTCTGCTGATATTGATATTAGATCTCTGCTGATATTGATATTAGATCTCTGCTGATATTGATATAAGAAAACTGTTGATAATGATATTAGATCTCTGATGAATGATATTAGATCTCTGCTGATATTGATATAAGATCTCTGCTGATATTGATATAGATCTCTGCTGATATTGATATTAGATCTCTGTGATATTGATATTAGATCTCTGCTGATATTGATATTAGATCTTGCTGATATGATATAAGATCTCTGCTGATAATGATATTAGATCTCTGCTGATATGATATTAGATCTCTGGATATTGATATAAGAAAAACTGTTGATAATGATATTAGATCTCTGCTGATATTGATATTAGATCTCTGCTGATAATGATATTAGATCTCTGCTGATATTGATATTAGATCTCTGCTGATATTGATATTAGATCTCTGCTGATATTGATATTAGATCTCTGGATAATGATATTAGATCTCTGCTGATATTGATATTAGATCTCTGCTGATAATGATATTAGATCTCTGCTGATATTGATATAAGAAACTGTTGATAATGATATTAGATCTCTGCTGCTATTGATATTAGATCTCTGCTGATAATGATATGAGATCTCTGCTGATAATGATATGAGAATACTATGATAACGATATTATAATAGTTTTGATAGTGTATAAGAGAACGTGATACTGATATAAGATCTCTGCTGATAATGATATAAGAGAAAACTGTTGATAATGATATTAGATCTCTGGTGATAATGATATTTAAAAAGTGTTGATAATGATATTGAAAAAAAGTGTTGATAATGACCTTTGTAAACGAGAGACAATGTTAATAGAAAAATGACGAATATTGTAGCAAAATAAAACTGAATAAACTGAGAACAACCACCAAGAAGGATGCCACAATCGATACAACACTTCAGCCTTATTATCTGTCACACAACACTTTAATGTCTTTGCTGGCTCCTCCAAGTTGAGTCATTGTACGCTTCACGACACTTAATCCGAGTGTTGTATCGCTGCTGAGGGCCACATACAAGACAAGAAAGATTAAACGACGACCGGTGTCAGCATTATAAAAGTACCCTTTATTATATCCCATCATTTTAGACTTAGATAAATTTCTTAACAACGTGGTCATAAAATCGTGGATGTGGAGGCTATTGTGGATTTGGCTAACTGGAGCTGGAGAGTTGAAGTCGTGTAGTGGAGTAGGAGTGGTAAACAGTAGTAATCACGTGGAGTTGAGCGCGTGTGGTCAATTTTGAAAAATGAAGAGATGAAAATGTTGTGGTCATGGTTATTCGAAGGCCCGGTATAACTGCAAACGAGTTAAAATCCATAATTGCTCAAGCCGCCCGTTCAATTTGAATCATCCGAATTAAAAATCATCGTATGAAGGATTAAAGCAAAGTAAGGCAGTTGCAGCCCCATTATAGTAGTTACAGCACACGCAAAAAAACATAAGGCGAAGCGGCACCGAAAGTGAATGCAGCTTAATTGTCCTTCTTCATACGATATCATCATTCATCGTAGGCAATCGAAAATCGAAACACGATCCGGATAAACACTCAGTTCACGGTGTGCGCAGAGCACTAAACTCAGTAGCTCCGGCAGCAAGCCTAACTTGGGAAATGAGGAAATTTACACAGGAACACTTTTCAGACTATGCCTCAATGGTTCAAGCCGCATATCCGCCATATTGACCGGTATTCCCAGAGATAAAGTTTCCCAGAGTGAAGTCAAAATAATGAAGTAAATAAACTGCGAATTAATGAATCCGGAGTAGTGAATGAAAAGAAGTGGATGGAGATGCTGAATTCGGAGTAATGAAGTGAAATGAACAGGAAGTGGTGGCTTTGCAATACTGAAGTGAAATAAAAGTGCATTCGAATTGATGAACTGAACTGGAAATGATTCTTAAGTAATTAAGTGAAGTGAAGTGAAGTTGGAGTACAGAGTCAGAGAAAGGGAAAGTCAACTGACCTGAAAGTGGTGACTTTAGAATAATGAAGTGAAGTGAGAGTAATGAATTCAGATATGTGAAGTGGAAGTGGAGAAATCAGAGACATTAAGTCTAGCGAAGTGGTTGTAGTGACTTTTGAGTAAAGAAGCGAAGTGAAGTCGCAGTACGTGAATTCGGAGTAGTGAAGCAAAGTGATGAAGTGAAGTGGAGCCATGTGGGGTAGAGACTCGAACTGTTACATGAAAAGTAGGAGTTCACTAAGATAAACCTCACCCACTCCACTCCTTGATATAAATACGAGATACACGTACACCAGAAACTGCTAAAGTGTTTTCTTTGAAGAACTCTAAATTATATTTCTCAGAAAAAATCGTTGAAAAGAACAAGCACTCAATATTTATGATATCATTATATTGGAAACTCATGGAAGCCGCGATAGCTCAGTGGTTAGTGAACTGGACTACAAAGGACAAGGGGTTCTATTCGATCCTGACCGACGGCTTCAAGTTCGCCCATTCTTAAATGGGTACTGGATTTATTTCTGGGAAAGTAAAGCGCACGGGCGTAATGCCGCCCACATTACATCAAAAATTATGTGCCGAAGGTCTATAAAAATTATGGTCACTAACACCATATTTCCTATACGCCACTTGGCGTGACGGGGCTCTTCACTTTTACTATATTGAAGCTCAGACAAAAGCTGCATTCGAAAAGAGTGAAGAAGATATTAAGCTATCCATCTTTAACAGTGAAAGCAAGTGCTTTTTAGTCTGATTCCGGGACAATATGAAAACATAGAAGCAAATATTTGTGGATACACAATTTGCATTTAGAGAAGAGTGTTGAACATGCAATAGAAGGTAGCTAAAGTAAAATAACGAGGAATTAATTCTAAAAGAAACATAAAGCAAAATGAAAGTTTTTTTATCAACACTACGGGAAAAACATAATCTTTTCTAACATGATATAAGAAGGGAAAAGCTGAACATTATGTAACAACTAGAAAAATTGAGGTAAGAAGATGGTATAGGGAAACAGAGGGAAAAGATTCCTGATAAGTTTATATTTAACTGTAGAAACATAAAGCTGTGAAGAACCATAACTCCTCGCTAGCAGGCAACGTATTTAATGATAATGATGACGGATGCTGATGAAGATAATAGAAGAGTAGAGAGCTTAGTAGTTTAGCTCGTTGACTCGATGACAAATAGAACTGGACACAATTTCAGTCAACACGGCTGAAAAAACAATGGTTATACTTATAGTTATGGAAGACCCCGGTATCACTGCAAACGAATTAAAATCCATAATTGCTCACCGCCCGTGCCAGTGGAATCATCCGAATTACTAACTCATCTCCCAAACAAAGAAAGGTAGCTGAAGACCCCATCATAATGATGGTACCCATCAAACAATGGATAGCTGGCTAACAGAACCGAAGAACTAATTATAACTGTGAAGAATACAGACTCGGTAATCTTTCAAATACTAGTGAAGTTTAAGTATAGATCTATATAAACGCCACGACTGCCCTAAAAGATCAGTAATGCTGGGAATAAACATTGGACAGCATAGAAGGAGCGACATAAACAATAATAGAGCTAAGTCAATAAAACATACCTACGCGCGCACACCCACTTACACACACTCGCTCTCCATATAACTCACTCATGTGGATTCAATGCCAAAATATTTCCCTAGTTCTGACCAGCAAAAATATCCCACATAGAACACAGAACTCTGATATAATATTTTTCTTCTTCTTGTTTAATACCAATTTATGTGAGATATTTCCCCGCTGTGTGCGGCAACTTCTCAGATCATATAATCATCCAACAAATATGAACTTTAAAAATATATTATTTCTTGTGATTATACGAGAGGAAGGTTTGCCAGCCCCGGTTAAAGAACTCCCAAGATAATTCGTTTCAAAAAAAGGTTTGACGCAATAGGATGATAGATGAATATTACATCCCCGCCGCCTTCGGGGAGGAAAGAAATGCAAATCTAATACCCTGTGGACGGCGATTCTATAATGTTCTTATCAACTCATTCCAAGCGAAAACATGGAAACACAATTCTCATTCCAAACATAACAGGAAGTGTGTTAAATAGTTTTAAGAACGTGACACTACCAGCAGAAGCGGTGGAGATATGTGGTTCCTGGATAAGAGGATGCTCATAACGTGCCAGCGACGAGTTTAGGTCCTATCATGACTGCGTACGGCTTGACCATATTGTGACGGTGACGAACTTGACCATATTGTAACGGTGACGAACTTCATTACATTTTGACAGTGAGAAACTCGATATATTTTTTTTTTCGTATGCCAGCTTTTACCTCTGACGAAGTCCTAATACTAGGAACTGAATTTTACATGTCAATCCATTTTCCCTGGCAGCCGTGTGCACAGGGG
>JAVIAB010000047.1:81216741-81339241 GCA_032433765.1 Megaustenia siamemsis | reverse complement strand
AGGAAGGAAGGAAGGAAGGAGTTGTTTGAGACAAATAACGATGGGTGTGCACACTGATGGTTCTTGAGGCTCGTTGATGGTGAATTTTTTTCTTTCCTTTTCGGCTTCTAGTCTGATACCGCATGCTTTCTGATTTTTCTTTAATCACACCTCAGTGTCATCATCATTATGTTGCCGTGCCGGCTAGGCTTTCAGTCTCTCACAATTTCCGCCACAATGCATCACATCAATATTGTGTTTACTGTGCTACGATACCAACCTATCTAGTATCATCCTTCACTGATATCCACAATATCTCTTTCCCTGTATTTAACCATGTATGATGATGATTCAGTGTACAGGTTATAACAAAAAGCTACCCATTAGCGCACATCTATCAAATTATGTGACATAACTGATGTATAAATTGTAATTATTTCCCCTTTAAATTACATTTAACAATATGATAATTAGACTAATTATGTCCAAATGAACAGAAATAAAAATCATCTTTAAAAATAAAATAGTTCATTAACTTTGTTGTTTTAGAACAGTCACTGAATCAAATTCATCCTTATATATAAACTTCTTAGATTTTGAGAAGGCATTGGATAGAATCAAACATCCATTTCTTTGGAAATTCCTATTTTTCCAGGAAATGATAGACATAATATTAAAAGAAAGCAACAAAAAAGGTCTCAGTCTGAATAGTATGAAAAACGAAGTAATGGGCCATATCATAGAAAAATCATCACCATCATGCAGCATAAAGATAAACAGGATAAATCTGAAAAAAGTGCAACGCGTCAAATACTTGGCCACAATAATAACATCAAATGGAAGATGCACCACGGAAATAAAAAGCAGAATAGCTCAGGCCAATATAACAGTTCAGAAAATGAAAAATATCTTATGCAAAAAAATCTAAGTCAAATAACAATGAGAATGAGAGTTCATAGGGTGCTATATAGAACCAATTCTGGCCTATGGAAGCGAATCATGGACAGTAGAACAAACAAATGAAAAGACAATTAGAGGCCACATAGATGGGATTTCTCAGAAGAATGTTGAAGTTCCCTGGACTGATAAAAAGACCAATGAGGAAATTCTCAAGAGGACCAACACAAAAAGGGAGCTCCTAAAAAAAAACAGAAAGAAACAATCAACATTTTTTCGGGCACATCATGAGAAGAGGAAATTTGGAATAGTGGGTTACACACCTGGCAAAATAAAAGGAAAGAGAGATCGCGGGCGACAAAGAGAGAAAATACTGGATAGCTTGGAATCAGGGCATGGCAAACAGTCAACAACAGAACTGATACCATGCACTGTAGATAGAAGATTGTGGAAGGACATAATCGCCTACTCCAACCGGTATGGCACATGATGATGAGATGATGATATTTCTCGAAAAAATCGTCAATATTCTAAAGGACATGTATGACGCCAACCAGTGCTATGTAAGACATGAAGGACAACAGACAGCTTGGTTCAGAATCATCATGTATTTCCTCAGCACTCCTGTATTATGGTTATGGACTGGATGATGCGAATAGTTGTTAGTAGTGATAGTGGCTGTGAATGCACCCCAAAAGTGGAATAACATGCACCGAAAGACAATAGATTTGGCACCGACTTTGCACGAAACATGCACCCAAAACCGTGCCAAAGTCGGATAATCGGCTTATTATCTCGGTGGTCGTGATCGGTAATCGGCTTATCTCGTGGTGGTGTGCGTTGGTGCGTGACGATCGGCGCGTCGTGGTGTGCGTGGTGCGTGACGGCTTATCTCGTGGTGATCGGCGCGTGTCTAGCTCGCCGGTTATCGGACAGCGGTTCTAAAATCGGGCGACAGCGGTTCTAAAATCGGGCGAACAGCGGTTCTAAAAGGGGAGGGCGGTATCTCGCGGGTCGGATGGCGGCTATCGTGGCGTGCGGGGGGGAAAGGTGCCTTTATTGGTTATCATCATGTGTGGGTCAACAGGAGGCGACGTGTAAACAAAATGCTGACAAGCAATTATTAGTATCGTTAGCATCATGTACCAGATTATAGCGATTTTTTCTCTCTCTTCTCTCTCTCTCTCACTGTGCCTCAACACTATCATCATGTGCCTCATCATCACCTTCATATCATCATCATGTGCCTCAACATCAACCTTCATATCCCATCATCATCTTGTGCCACCCTCAACACTATCATCATGTGCCTCAACACTATCATCATGTGCCTCAACACTATCATCATGTGCCTCAACACTATCAGCCTGTGCCACAACACTATCATCATGTGCACTCAACACTATCAGCCTGTGCCACAACACTATCATCATGGCCACCCTCATCATCAACCTTCATATCATCATCATGTGCCTCAAACACTATCACCATGTACCTCAACACTATCACATGTGCCTCAACACTATCATCATGTGCCACCTCAACATCAACCTTCATATCATCATCATCATGTGCCTCAACATCACCCTTCATATCATCAAGCCACACAAATTATCAACCATCTCTCTCTCACACATTCATGGTAAACCAAAACAAAATTCGTTCATATTTCTCACAGCTTATTATTACAAACAAATATACGATACATATATATATATATATATATATATTATATAATATATATATATATATATATATATATATATATTACTGCCGGTTGTTGATAATTTAAGCGTCTGGACGGGCCCCTCGAAGCCGAAGTATCCACGGGGCGAGCAAACGATAAATGATACGGTCGTTACGTGCTGTCTCGATGAAAAAGGCATGAGAATTCTGTTAAGTTTTGCGCCACGACACTTAAGAAGTATATAATAAACACAATATAGACCGCACGTGTTGCTAAACAAATCTTGCAACACCCGCGGATTGTAGACGAATGGAACGTGTGAGTTTTGCTCTATAAAGTTTAAAATATCCACGTGTCTGGGAGGCAAACCGTAGGAATCGAAATACTCACATTCGCCGAGTCCGTTGTAAAATAGGGCCACCCAATGCTCTCCGGTTCGTGGGCAGGGTCGGTGTTTATGACAAAGGCCGCGGTCGCGTTGGGTCGATGCTCGGCGGTAAGTGGTTTCGTGGAATGACACTAACAAGGGAACAACGTCGAACGAAAATATCCGACATCAAAAGGTTGTAAATCTCCCTCGTGTTCATATTCTTCTTCTTTCTCTCTCAAACGGCGAAGTCTGTTAGAATCTGCCTTGTCTTGGACACTCGAGCACCGAGTCCAAACGGCGTAGACGATAACTTGTAGGGGAGTAGTGGTGGGAGCGGCAAACTTGAGTCTATCGACAAGGGTCCGCTTGTGGCTAGCTCAAAATGGGAGCCGTCCAGTAGGCTGGACGAGAGGTCAAAACCAAATAGACAGTATCCGTCCTTGAATTCTCTATAATAAACGTTATTCCCAGCGTCTATACCAATCAGACCATGGCCAGATTTGTGCCGAAGAAAGCTCTCGCGTATTGATTTCGTTCAAAGTCCATAGTAGAGGCTTCCCGAGATACATTTCCGTCGACCGTCAGGTTCATATAAATCAGACCAAAGTGTTGAAAATTGAACGGGTTAGCTGTGGTAAACACCATTAAAAAGCACTGGCCGTAAATCAGGACCTATCACTATACGGGTCGGTGTTGAGACAAAAATAAATTGTCTTGACTGTGGGAAAGCATCCCGCTAGCGATGGAAATGTCTTGATGGTAACCCTCTTGATCGGGTACCGCGCATTCCCGCTTAAGAGAGCCTTTTCGTGGGCCAGAGAAATCGCGGGGTTTAGCTTAGTTCCTGACCACGAGCGCGGCGTAGGTGATAACACTCTTATAACCCACAGAGCTATCGTGAGCCGCGAGGCTGAACACATCCTTCGAGGGCGTGAGTTTTATCTTTACATCGACTCTGTTTAACATGTAACGATCCTGCACAAAGACATCAGAGTGCAAACGACCCATCATTTCAACCTCTTTACTACCCGAAGTCAAATCGCGCCGTGTTTTAAAACCCTCATTTTCTTTCAAATCGTCATGGTGGCCAGCTGTGTCTTTGTAGAAACAGAGCGGCCGTCAAGTATCCCGTTTTCGCATCCTCTCCGTAATTTAGCGTGGCCACAAACACCGCTCTAAAAGGATAGGTATTCTCCGACGGTGTAACCAACGTGTCGTTTAGCGATACGTCGACTTGTGAAAATAGACTGTGAAGATAATTGTTGACCGGTCCTACCTCAGCATCGACTGTACACTATCACCATTCGGGAGGGTGATCTTGACCCGCAGATGTAAAAACGTGTTGAAAAGATCTAGATACTCCTCGCTGTTTCCAGAAAATGAAAAACTCTATCGGTGCGCTATGCGACAAAGCTGCGATCGGACGAATTTCAATAAACTGGCCAGAGTCTAGAGATGTCTGCGTGGGTGGAACGCTAAATAAATCCAAACCAGAGTGAAGACATTCGCCACGATTTGGGGTGAATGAGGGACATTATTAGTCGAAAAATATCCTTTGCCACCTCGTCTTCTTCCCTCTGTTGTGCACCGAATGAAGGGGGAACCGTCCAGCTGGTCGGTTTTATCCTCTTCGTAACGGGTTCTCCTGGTGGAGGTAGCTTCATAACTCGCTTTCTGCTTTGACGTAAACAACTTCCTGATTGGTTGTTATCACGCAGGTGGTTACGGCCCCGTGTAGCAACCGCTGACCGCCTCCTTAGTTCGTCTTTGAAAGCTTCACCGACATTTTTCCCGGCCAGTGCGTCCTGTGCGACCTGCAGACGGTCCCCAAGCCTTCTCTGAGCAAGGCCTTACCGCCGGTTTTTAACCAGGGTAAAATAGCCTCCCGATTCCACCAAAGAAACTACCGATTCCTCGACCGCTCTGACTTCGAACTCCTATAAACACGGGCATCCCATCGCCCGCTGACAACAGTAAAAGTCTTCGTAAACTCAACATCTCTATGAAGGGGAGTGTGTTTCACCATTATACCAGCTCGAGATGCTTCTTGACTCGAAAGTGTACCGTTAGCACCGACGTCCCGCTGGTGAATGGAATGGTTTTTCCGTGTCGTTGGCTAAAAGGATCTCGACGGTATCGAAGGAAAATCGACTCAGGGGTAGGTAGTGAGGCTTATCGTAGATCTGAAACACCGAGGTGTGATTTCTATTGAGAACAGGCACGCTCCTGAGGAGAGGCACCATCACATCCCCGACCGGTCCTGGGGGAAACGAGATCGCAGTAGACGTAGACATCTTCGCAACCACTTCAAAAGTCCATTACACCAACGCTGAAGATATCGGGAGCCGTGTCTGATATTGAGGTCGTGGGGAAGGCTAAACAGTTTTTCAAAGTGTCGCTTATGGTAACACTGACTCCTTTCTCGTAAAGTTTCAAGATGGCTTTATTCACCTCTTTTGCGTAAATGAATCTCATTTTTCCCTTCACTCCCCTGTACGACTCATCCTCCGCTTTTACGATCGACGCGTTCAACGCGCCGATGAACGCATCGGGTTTCGTGTATAACCCAGGTTCCAATGTCACGTTGAAATAAAATTGGCGTCGCAAATATCGTCGTTATCGAGAGATTCGTAGCGAATCCAGACATCACCCTCTATTACATTGAAATATTTAGCGGAAACTGTATCTCCACCAGTGCGATCTCATACTGCGTCGAAATGTCAATGGTCTGAGGAAGTTTAACGAAAAAGTGGCCTGGGTTATTATCCTTAAAAAGTTACATAGAGCATTGCTGGCAGGGTGACATAAAACTCATTTTTACTCGTTTCACCGTCGCCTCTCCAAGTTTGGATTCGGTAGCATGTAACCCAAACAGCTGCTCAGTAGGGCTATCCACAGTTTTCCTCCTTCGCGTCTGGCTTTTCGGTGGTCAGATTGAACAGCGAGACCGCTACAACTGTATATATAACTACCACTTGACAAATAAAGACAAGTTCTAAGTATGGGGGATAGTTTCCCCAAACATCGACCCCCACCAGCGTGGTTCGCCGTCTCTCCCGGACTCGAGTTTACGGCTCGCAAATCGGGCTCTCCACCAAAAGGTACCACTTCTTCTTCTTCTTCTTGCATCTCTAGTTTTTGTATCTGACAATGTCCTTGGACGGTATCCAAGTGTTAAATGAGGAATCGTACCCAAACCATTTGACTAAACACTCCTTTCGCCCAAAGGATGTGCGACGCTCGGTTATGATACTCTCGATTCTGTACTCGTGTTTGTCTCCAACTTTTTGAATTTCCGGTGTGTAGAATGACCCTCTATCTCATCGCCCTTATCGTCTTTCAAAACATATGTAACGGGGTTGTTTTCATTTACTCGGATGAGGAAACAGTTCCTCCGTCCAAGCCGGGCATAACCCTTTTTAAAAATTGGCTCTGCCAGGACCAGTCTAACTCGATCACCGGCTTGTACAGGGGTCTTTCAAATTAAAGTTGCGTTTGCTATTATACAACGTGTTCCATACCTGTTCTTGATTGTCTGCGTTGACGTCGACCGGTGCCTTTTTATACTTCTGTGATAACGAATGGTTATAACTTCGAAGTAGGCGGGGAGGACTTGGACATCAGACAACTATTGGATTTCGTGAAATATCGCCACATCCGTTTGTTCAGAGTCCTATTAAAAGCGTTACACCACGGCGGCCTTAATATCTTCGTTTGCGTAGTGAAAAAGTGAACGTTGTTTGTCAGCGAGGAATTCTGAAATGTTCTGTTCAGAAAACTCTGACCCATTATCGGTTTGAAAACTCGCGGGTTTCCCATCGAGAAATATTCTTACCGACGGCTTCACTAAGGATTTCCCCGTTTTGGTTCGTATCGTTACAGACCACGCGAATTTACTGAAAAACGTCCTCGCAAGAAACCAAATAGGAATATCCATCGTTGTGTTTTTCAAATGTTCTCAAATCGATTAGGTCTGCCTGATATTGCTGTTGGGGGCCACTGTTATAATGGACGCCTTTCAAATCTGCGACGAATTGGTTTATGAAGGGTATAGGTATCCTGATGGACTCAGCCATTGTTTGATCTTTGCGAGTCCCAGTTTGGTGTTACGTGCAGGGCCGTTGCACCACTATACGCCCCTGGTCGACTAGGGTCAAAGTAACGACGTCTCAATATTTTCTCCACCGTTCCCATTTTGGTGTTGGATTCCGCTCTTTCTTTTTTTAGGTCTCAGTTTATACGTGGCTACGGGCGGCGAGTGGTTTCATTACCTACCTTTGGGGTTTCCGCTGGTGGTGGGGGTGTATTGGTCTGCTCTGGTGATACCTCGAATGATGGTGTTGGTGGGGAAGGTGTTTTTTCTGTTGCCGTGTTGTGTTGAATGAGATCGACCGAGCCCAATGAGCGTCGTTTATACTGCTCCAATCTAGTTAAATATTGATGCAGGGCACGTTGGTACACTGGGCCTTATCGGCGGGTGCTAAATCATCGCGGAATAGGATACGTTGCATTTCATCATCTAAATCTCTCAAGTTGTCACCGATCGCCTCGGGTGGGCTATACGACGGGGTAGTAGTCTGTTTAAGACCCTCGAAGAATCGAGGAGGATCCACCAAAAAAAAAAATCATTTTTTTGGCCATTGTTACGCACCTAGTACTCCACCGAGAATACTTAATATAGGACGGAGCAAAGCACCTATAAACCCAACGGTTTGTAGAATCTCTCTCCGCCGCTTAAGACTCGGTTTCTTTTTAGTGAGAAGTCTCAACTTGTTCTTGTGTCGACGTAGCTCGCACTTCTGTTGCTGAGTGAGTCTAACATTACCTTTAATATGTTATGACAACACTCGACACAAAAGTTAAATGAGTTTGGGAGAGGCTGTTTTTAATATGCTCTTAAACCGCTCGGCGAGGCGGCGCGCATACATTTCAACATTTCACCGTGCCGTCTAAGTGCTTCATCACACATGATTCTCTACTTTGGCACGTAGACGATTTGTCTCTCCCCGGGAATATTTTTTGTCTCAACCTAAGATTATCAGGTGTGTCCTGACGAAGATCGACCAGCAAATAACCGCGAGGAGTCGCTGTCGCGTCTTAAAACTATCTTGGAGGTACCCCACCTGACCCGGGTACATTTGTTTACCCAGATTCATAATTTGACTCCGTCTCTCGGGTTCTTGAAAAGGACTAAATAGTGCGTATTGAGACTTATGGTTCGATGTTCTTATTTTTTCCGAATTGATTTTGAACAATGTACATAACACTAAATCTCTGTGATGACTACCTTTGGTGAATAATTTGTGTACCCGCTCGTCCGTCTCAGACATTCAAGTCATCGATGACGATCAGTCTTCTCTTCTTACCACCTTCCAATTTATCGACGTCTGGTAGACCCTCGATAAATCTCACTGACCCCATTGTCTCGTATATCGGCTGCCATTCCCCATAACACCATATAACTCCTCCGGTACGGGGACAGCTAGCTCGTGAAGGTTCTGTATAAACTTTTGCACAAAATACCGTTTTCCACACCGGTAGGACCGGCTATCAGAGCTGTGAAGGGATGATTCCATCGGGGATCCATCCTCACAAGTGCTACTAACTTTAGTGATTACGCCCCCCGACGAAAATAACGAGTGATTTTAGGTCAGCGCGCGAGGTTTCCCCCTCTTCAACTAACACCTATTTTTATAAGCCACAACCTATATAAACACTACAGGGGGGAGGAGGAGTTTCCTAGTCTCAAGCCGCATTACCTGAGACCGAATTGTTACACGCATCATATTTCCCCACACATCACCCTATTGGGTCAGTTCCAGAGGTCACTGAACATGTCGCAACACGACTGATTACCACGCCTGATGACGTATTGCGTTAGCTGCTATAAATAGACGGTCCTCGACCCGAAAACGGGTATTAAAAACCCCAGTCGAGCAGTGTACACGCACACACATAACCAACGTCTGTTGCCAGGTGGTTTGTTTTTCTTTGAATATGGAGTCGTGTAGCTTGAATACGCCAATTTCGTTTGATCTCAGTGATCAGCGCATATTATGTCACGTGGAAATGAGACTGTAGTTCCATTGTCTAAAGATGGCGTTAAGGCAGTCTCGGTTTGTGTTTTTCGTAACAGACCATTGATAAATATAAGGACATATAGCGGTGATAGTTTTTGAAGTTTCCTACCAGAACTGGGATAACACTATCGAGAGAGGAATTTATCACGTTAGTCGAGATGCGAGAGGAAATTTAACCGCTTATGCTAACCTAAACTACACGCCACCTGTTGTTGACAGAGCATCAACTACACGCCGCCTGTCGTTAACACCAAAATACATACC
The DNA here is from genome assembly GCA_032433765.1 of Megaustenia siamemsis. NCBI lineage: Eukaryota > Metazoa > Mollusca > Gastropoda > Stylommatophora > Ariophantidae > Megaustenia > Megaustenia siamemsis. The sequence continues at coordinate 81,329,964 of JAVIAB010000047.1, read as the reverse complement.
ATCTCTGTTAACACGAATCTCATCGACTACACGCCCCCCTTTGTTAATCAAGGGAACTCGCTCTTGTTAATCAGACGACACGATCCGGCACCCAATATGAATGCCGCGGTGTTTCAGCAGAGTCACCATTACCTATTCCAGCTTTGATCAAGGTTTGTCAAAATGGAGGGCGGTTTGTGTTTTGAAGGCTAATGAAACTCCTATGTACCCGTGTTGATAGACATTTAAAAACAATACCACCAAAACAGGGTGTCCGGTTAGCGCAATCGATAGGCGGTTGGCTTACAACGGCACACAGCCGGGGTTCGAATATGGCCGAGGAACCTGGTTTACTAATCCCAAAAATTAGTAGGAGCAGCCGATAGCTCAGTGGTTAGTGAATGGGAATACTACGGACAAGGGTAGGTTCGATCCCAACGACGGCTCCGGGTTCACCAGCCTTAAATGGGTACCGATTTTTTCTGGGAAAGTAAAAAGCAGCACGGGCGTAATACGACCACATACCCAAAAATCATGTGCTGAAAGGTCTGTAAATATAGGGTCACTAACACCATATTTCCCTATACGCCACTTGGCGTGAAGGGGTTACTTTACTTTTTTTTACTTACCACCAAAACAGGAGGGAGGAAACCCGACGCTTAAAATTATCAACAACCGGGGCAGTAATATATATATATATATATATATATAAATATATATAATTTATATATATGTATCGTATATTTGTTGTAATAATAATAAGCTGTGAGAAATATAGAACGAATTTTGTTTTGGTTTACCATGACTATGTGAGAGAGAGATGGTTGATACTTTGTGTGGCTTGATGATATGAAGGGTGATGTTGAGGAACATGATGATGATGATATGAAGGTGATGTTGAGGGTGGCACATGATGATAGTGTTGAGGCACATGGTGATAGTGTTGAGGCACATGATGATGATATGAAGGTGATGATGAGGGTGGTACATGATGATAGTGTTGTGGCACAGGCTGATAGTGTTGAGGCACATGATGATAGTGTTGAGGCACATGATGATAGTGTTGAGGCACATGATGATAGTGTGAGGCACATGATGATAGTGTTGAGGGTGACAAGATGATGATAGGATATGAAGGTTGATGTTGAGCACATGATGATAGTGTTGAGGCACATGATGATAGGTTGAGGGTGGCACAAGATGATGATAGGATATGAAGGTTGATGTTGAGGCACATGATGATTGATAGAAGGGTGATGATGAGGGTGGCACATGATGATAGTGTTGAGTCACAGTGAGAGAGAGAGAGAGAGAAGAGAGAAAAAAAATCGCTATAATTGGTACATGATGCTAACGATACTAATAATTGCTTGTCAGCATTTTTTTTACACGTCGCCTCTTGTTGACCCACACATGATGATAACCAATAAAGCACCTTTCCCCACCCGCACGCCACGATAGCCGCCATCGACCGCGAGATACCGCCATCCCCCTTTAGAACCGCTGTCGCCCCGATTTTAGAACCGCTGTCGCCCGATTTTAGAACCGCTGTCCGATAACCGGCGAGCTAGCGACGCGCCGATCACCACGAGATAAGCCGTCATGCACACACCACGACGCGCCGATCGTCACGCACCAAACGCACACCACGAGATAAGCCGATTACCGATCACGACCACCGAGATAATAAGCCGATTATCGGACTTTGGCACGGGTTTGGTGCATGTTTCGTGCAAAGTCGGTGCCAAATCTATTGTCTTTCGGTGCATGTTATTCCACTTTTGGGGTGCATTCACAGCCACAGCTACTACTACTGTTGTTGGTGACAGACCAAGAGGAATTACATGATGTCTCCCGGAAGTCTTGAAGATACTAACCTTGCAGATGATGTTGGATGCTTGCCCACTGTCACCAAGACATAGAAGAGAAAACAGACGGAGATCAGTTTGCTAACTTAGTCGGACTGAAAATAAAAGCAGAGAAAACTAAAATGATGAGGATAAATGCCAAAAGTACAAAGATAGTTACATTCAGAGGAGTGGGTCTAGAAGAAGTGGTTCACTTTATATACCTGGGAAGTTATATTTTATCAAATAATGACATTGAGAAGGAGATCTCTGCTAGAATGGCATGTCACTCCATGCATTGAATATACTTAAAATCATTCGGCGTGCAACTAGTCTCCATCTCAGCACCAAGTTCAGAATTTACACGCCAAATGTGCGATCCATACTCCTATATGCAACAGAAATGTAGAGAAAGAGCCATAGAAAAAAAGTCGACTAGAGGATTTGAAGGTCGCTGTCTTGTGAAGATTCTAAATATCCATTGGGATCAACACATTACGAACAAAGAAACCGCCAAAGATTCAGACATTAACAACATCGATCAAAACGTTAAAAGAAGACGTTGGAAATGACTGGGCTACGTTATTCGAATGGAACGAACCAGACATCCGTACCAAGCATTAACATGGACACCACCTAACAAACGAAGAAGAGGCAGCTAAATGCAAACACGAACAGGGACAATTATAATAGAACAGTGCAACACCAGTTTTGAATTCCATCCACAATAAGAATAAATTAAATTGTATTACAAAATATCACGACCGCCAGGAATCGGCATTCTTTACAGCAGCACTATTAACATGATGTAATAAAGAAATATGGAAAATAATACCTCCCAGAGGACGTTGATGTGTTTAAGGTCACGCGGTCGACCCGAGCGGTTATCTCAGAGTTTTTCTCTGTAGTGTACACTTGGTACAGTGAAAAGAACGTTTTGTAGACAAAGAGTAATGTGAGACTAGTAGCAGCACGTCAAGGAGACAAATGTAAACATCGGTTTTATTGGATTGGGAAATGGGAAAACGAGGGTAGAAAATGTTTTGTTAGAAATGGACATACAACTAAACAGCTCCGTAGAGATACAATTATTGTGGTGAAGGATAGAACAGAACTGGGAGGATAGAAAAAAATGTGCTTAGAAATGTAAATAAAACTAACGGGTGAGGTAGGAAATTACAATTGCATTGTAGTCATCATCATGTGCCATGCCGGTTGGCGTAGGTGATCATGTCCCTCCACAATCTTCTATCTACAGTGCATCGTATCAGTTCTGTTGTTGACTGTTTTCCATGCCATGACACCAAGCTATCCATTATTTTCTCTCTTTGTCGTCCGCGATCTCTCTTTCCTTTTATTTTGCCAGTTGTAACCAAGTATTCCAACTTTCCTCTTCTCATGATGTGCCCGAAAAATGTTGATTGCTTCTTTCTGATGTTTTTTATGAGCTGTCTTTTGTGTTGGCCTCTTTGAGAACTTCCTCATTGGTCTTTTTAGCTGTCCAGGGAACTTCAACATTCTTCTGAGAAATCCCATCTATGTGGCCTCTAATCGTCTTGTCATTTGTTTGTCTACTGTCCATGATTCGCTTCCATAGGTCAGAATTGGTTCTATATAGCACCTATGAAACTCCGTTTCTCATTTTTCTTGACATAGATTTGTAGCATAAGATATTTTTCATTTTCTGAACTGCTATATTGGCCTGAGCTATTCTGCTTTTTATTTCTGTGGTGCATCTCCCATCTGATGGTATTATTGTACCCAAGTATTTGAAACGTTGCACTTGTTTCAAATTTGTCTCGTTTATTTTTATGCTGCATGATGTGGTACTTGTACTCCCAGCTCTCCTAATGCATTGTATTAATTGGTCAGATTTAGCACTAGCATAAGTGTTAAATTGTTGGTGTTTGTTCCACTTGTGTCCAAGGACATGCAAATGTCTAGTTATTGCTGATCTAGCAGCCCTAAACCATTGACTTCTGATGCTGTTGTAGAGTTTCCTTATTGCCGACCCTTCATTTTGCGTTGGCTTTCTCTCTGGCTTAGCGTCCTACACCTCTTCATATAAACACATATAAGCCTTTAACTCATGAATGTTTTTGAGTGACTCGATGAGCATGCTCAGGTAAATCGAAGGCTCGAATACAGTGATTGGTGTCAATAAAGATCTCAGGACTTAGTAGGATCTGTTTTCCCTGGACACACGGACATGAAAGAAATGAACGAGCTGACAGCCTTGCTGGAACGAGCTGACAGCCTTGCTGGAACGAGCTGACAGCCTGGCTGGAACGGCTGCCGAGGATGGCGGACGTGCAATGGAGCGAGCTGACATTCTGAATGCACTCAGTGAGGTAGACCGGGATAATGTTTCAATCAATGATCATGAATCTACAACTATGTCCAGACTGCACGAACATTAGGTCAAAATGGAGATGCATGAACGGAGCGCTATAAGGAGAGACACAGCAGAATAACAAATCAACACAGAACTGGAGTTGTCAGTCTCCACACACTGAGGGTTATCCAGGGAAGGAGATTTCAGCGCTTATGAACGTTACCATGCGCATAAACTAACCTAACTATAATCATCCTCATCATCATCATCATCATCATCATCATCATTGTCATGCCTGCTGGCGTAGGTAATCATGTCTCTCCACAAATTTCGATCTTGACAGTTATTTATCTTTTCTGTTGTTAACCCTTTGTGAAACCATTCTCTTAAGCTGTCTGGTATCTTTTCTCTTCCTTCCATCTATCTTCGTCCCTCAATTTTCTTAGTTGTTACAATATATATTCCTGCTGTTCCCTTCTCAGTACATGGCCAGAAAATGATGATTATGTCTTCCTAATTTGGAAATCAATTCTCTTTTGTTTTGCCCTCTTTCAGAAATTTTTCATTACTCTTCTAAACTGTCCATGGTATTCTGAACATTCTTCTATAAAACCACATTTCTATATCCTCCAGTGATTTTCTTGTCAGTTGTCCCATTGCTTATGATTCAGATCCATATGTTAAGACTGGCTCTACATAACATTAAAAACTATTTTCCTTCTTTACTAACCATATATATATACATATATATATTGTTAGTACAGCAAACAATTTTGGATTATAAGATATCAGAACGCATTCGACCCAGGTGTACAAACCATTTTTATTAAAAGTGAAGTTAATGATAGTAAATAATCTGCAGAAAGAACAGACATGTCGACTATGAGTGTTTTAAAAACTAAAACAAAGCTGGTAAATGTCAAAGGGTTAAGGCAAAGAAATGCTAATGAATGCATAAAAATGTCAAGGCCAGCAGATATTTAAGACTTTACGTAAGACAAGGATAGCTGATTTTGTTGTTGTTTGTTTTGTAAAACTTAAGTAATTACCAATAGATGTTGCTTGCATGTAAACCTTTACTCAGATGTTTATTTGTAAAACTAAGATAAGGTGGCTAGTAGATGTTTGTTTACAATGTTTGTTTACAATGTTTGTTTACAATGTTTGTTTACAATGTTTGTTTACAATGTTTGTTTACAATGTTTGTTTAAAATGTTTGTTTACAATGTTTGTTTACAATGTTTGTTTACAATGTTTGTTTACATTTGTTTAAAATGTTTGTTTACAAACGTTTTTTTACAATGTTTGTTTACAATGTTGTTAACAAGTTTGTTTAAAATATTTGTTTACAAAGTTTGAGACAATTCTAGCATATTTTGTAATGAAGACAATGACATCATGTTTACCCAACTCAAGACAGACTGGTTTGTTTTTATTTATAACAATGCTAAATGATGTTATTTTAAGAAGTCAAGATAGCACTATAAAAATGTATTAGTTAGAACTGAAGATGCACGCTAGCAAACACATTCGCTGCAAGCTTCATATCTGGATACAAAAATAAAAACATTCAGTTCAAGGCTTGTGTAGCGATCTATGTAAACTCATATAAATTGTCTAGGTTGCATGCGTTCTGACATCAGATATTTTGTGACGATAACTTCAGAACAAGAATACGCAAAGCTTTTAGTAACGTTCTGTTCCCCAGGCCAGGCCCCAGTGAGCTGACTTTAATTGACAGAAAATGAAACGCAACAATAACTACTCCCAAGTTAACAACAACCATCTGCCAGCACCCTCCAGATAAATTACAAGATGAACCGAGTGAAGTGCTTAGCCAAATGACGCCTAATTGGCTGACGTCATCCCATCAATACAACACGCTTGAACAAGTGCACCCGTAACTTCCAATATTAAAAAAAATATAATATAATTATTAAAAAAAAAAAATGTTATACACTTTTGTAAACATCGTGGAAATAGAAATAGATACGTGTATTTGTCCAGGATTGAAGGATTCAAGTGTCAAGATTGTCTTAGACTACAATATCGCAGGAGTGTTTGAGTGTGGTTTTACCGAAGAATTTTGAGAATACCATGGACAGCTAAGAAGAGTAATGAAAACGCGTTCTGAAAGAGGTCAAAGCAAAAAAAGAGAGCTAATTTCCAATATTAGGAGAAACAACGTCATATTTTGGCCATGTAATGAGAAGGGAACAGCTGGAATATAGTGTAACAACTGGAAAAATTGAGGGACGAGGAGATAGAGGGAAGCAAAGAGAAAAGATACAAGACAGGTTATGAATGGCTTGCAGAAGGTCAGCAACAGAAATGATAAATAACTGTCGAGAACGAAAGTTGTGGAGAGTCATGATCACCTACAAAATGTAGGTACTGAAAAGATTGTTTTTTACTTTATATGTGGATATTTCAGGGTTTCTTCTTTGTTTCCACTATTCTTTATTCCACAAATCGTAAACTACAATTCTTTATCTCTACATTTCTTCATTTTTTTTTTCATTTAATTACTATTTTTAACCTTTCAAGCCAATTCATATTACCGTAACATGTGGTGTAATCATTGAAAGATTTCAAGACAAAACGGTATGGACATGCAACACGCCCGTCAATGTTTAGCAAAAACATCAGCATGCAATGAAACGGTGATGACAGAGGAGTAGACCCCCTCTTCCCCCCCCCCACCCCCCCCCCCCCAACCCCCCAATTAAAAAAAAAAGTAAATGGAATTACGAAATCAAGAAACGGATGAGTCTCAGCAAATAAGAGATGACAACGCGACAGAGACAAATGAAAGTAGCTACCTTCGTTGATATGTCCGTACGACTCAAAAAGTGATGGAGTAGACCAAACATGAAGATTTACATTTTTCACCTGAACAGAAGCGATCAAGAGCTGGAAAACCTCTCTGAAGGTTGGAAAAGAACCGACTGAAAACTGAACAAACCCGACAAAAGGCTGAAACAAAACCGACTTAAGGTTGTAACTGAATTACCTGTAGGTTGGAAAACAACCAATTGGAAGCTGAAACAGAACCGATTGACGACTGGAAAATAATTGACTAAAGCTGAAACAGAACCGAATGAAAGCTTGAAGTTAAGCGACAGAAGGATGAAACAAAACCGACTGATAGCTGAAACAGAACCAACAGAAAGCTTGGCTCGGAACCGATTAAAAGCTGAAACAGAACCGACAAATAGTTGAAAAAGAACCTACAGAAGGCTGAAATCGAAATAACCGAAGACTGCGTACAAAACACAAATCAATTATGTTCTTTTTTCATAATGACAAAGTCATGAAGGGATTGCTCTCCAAATCAAACGTTAACTCACCATCCACCTCGACATGTCAGCACTGAACACATCAATTCCCTCGATGCAGCAGAAAGTTTAGGGCACTGACCTCTTCAGTCATATCCAAATCCACTCTAAAAGTAAACATGGGCAGCGGTGCCCTGATCGCTACAAGTGGACAATTTGGTTATTTGGTTATTTGGTTATGGAAGGCCCCGGTATCACTGCAAACTAATTAAAATCCATAATTGCTCAACCGCCCGTGTCAGCGTAATCACCCGAATCTCATCTCCCAAACAAAGAAAGGTAACTGTAGTCCCCATTATAGCAGTATCAGCACACGCCAAAAGACATAAGGCGAAGCCGAGCAGAAAGTGAACACAGCCATCTGTTCCCTGTCATACGATATCATCATTCATCGAAAGCAATTAGAATATCGAAACCTGATCAAAACGGATGAGACATACAGCTCACGGTGTGCATAGAGCACTTACTCAGTAGCTCCTGCAACAAGCCGGACTTGGAATATGAGGAAACTGCAACAAGGAACACTTTTCATGCATAGCCTTCAATTGTTCCCGCCGCCTATCCACCATATACCGGGAGTTCACGTCCTCTTGAAAATGATGGTCGTCACATTTTTTTTAAAAATATAGAGTGCTTGATGATGTTAGGCCATCGTTGTTGACTCCAATTCCGAACATTTAGACACACAGTTAGTCGTCAGATTATCACCGTCGCACATCAAACAACAGACCGTAAGATTAGCGTACGGCCGGTCTAGAGTCTAGGATGTACAATGAACCATTACGATGACGTAACACAGACAAAAAATGTCGTACAAGTGGTCAAACAGCAATAAAAATGATATTTCTACTGCATTCATTTTTACAATAGTTTTTACATTATGTGATGTGCTGTGGAAAAGAGGGGGGTATCGAGGGCTTAACACAACGCTGATCAATCGATCAATCGATCAATCAATCAATCAATCAATTATCCCAACCTTGTCGGTCGTTGTGGCACCGTAGATAATATATTCACAATTTGCCTCCTATAGTCGCGATTTAGAGCACTCTGTGTGATACAACGAGAGACATTCCTGCCCATTCTCTGATGTTATCTACCCATCCTTTCTTTGACCTCCCTGTCTTCTTTTGCCTGGTGCTGTGTCTTGCAGATGGTTTTGTTAAGGCCTGTGGACCGTGTGACGTGTCCATACTAGGTCAATTGATACCTTTACTGGAAGATAGCTTGACGTAAGGTTTACTATGCTGTAGTGTAAGTGATACACAACCAGATGTCGATACAACATTCCGGAAAAGTGCAGTATTAAGGAAAGAACAGGGTTTGGAGTTTTACTAGAGACAAACTTTGATGTAAAGATTAGTTTTATTTTAACGTGAGTGGATGAATTATTTACTAGTTTCATAACCAAGAGATTGTCGGATCGATTCAGATAGTCACTCAGCTGCAGTCTGTCAATTTGAGAATTTTTCACGCAAAGTTTGGAGAAGCTTCAACAACAACATATAATATGTCTCTTTGTAACTGTTTTATCCGTCATATTTTTGCGTGCCCAAAACATGAGAGAAGAAATGAACAAAATATGTTTATAGAAAAAAGGGTATGGTTAAAGTTTCACGTAACAGGTGCACAACACAAACCAGAACGATGTTTCGGCGCAATAGGCCTTCAACTGGAACAAACATACAACTCACGTACAAATATATATTTAAAATTGTAAAAAAATAATAATAAATGTAGTTCGAAATTATTATAGGTTTTTTTTTTTACTGTATATATATATATATATATATATATATATATATATATATATATATATATATAAATATAAACGCTTTAACAGTACCGTTTTTTTCTCTATTTTGTTCATTTCTCCTCACAATTAGCTTCACTGCAGCCTCGTATTTTGATGTGCATTCATTTGTCTTGGCCCTAAACATGATACTTGTCCCTACATATCAATTTTAATATATATCTTCTGATTTGCATCATCCATATATGTTGTATGCTAGTCTCCGATCCACTTCGATATTTGTTCCATTTTGTTTCGATACCCTCCACGTAGATTAACGTTCCTAATATCGCTTCTAGGTTAATAGATTAGGCAAAGACACATGAAATGATTATAGGTAACACCTGGTTCAAACAACACCCTAGGCGACTTTGGACATGGAAAGCCCAGACAAAAAAGTACACAATCAAATTGATTTTATACTGGTACAGAGAAGATTCATGAATGGGCTAACATCAGTAAAAACAAGGCCAGGAGCAGATTGCAATAGTGACCATGTACCAGTAGTTGGAAAGATGAGAATAAAACTGCGGAAGGCACAGATATCACCAAGAAATATACAATTAGAACTAGATATGCTAAGAGTAGATAAACAGATGAGTGATAAGTACAGCACGATCGTACAAAATAGATATAATGCTATTGAGAAAATACAGGACATCCAAGAGCAGTGGGAAATGCTCAAACATTCGATTCAACAAACATCAAAAGAAGTAATACCAGTGACTAAAAGAATCAGCAAAAAGAAATGGATGACAAAGAAATATTACAACTAATGGGTGAAAGAAGAAAACATAAGAAAGAAGAACGGACATACAAAATATTGCAGAAAGAGATCCAAAATAAGTGCAGTGAAGCAAAGGAAGGATGGTTAAAACAGAAATGTGAAGTAATGGAAAAACAACAAAAGAAAGACTCAACATTTATGCACAATCAGTTAAATGAATTAACAGGAAGAAAAGCAGTCAAAGTTTCAGGATGTGTGAAATCAAAGGAAGGAAATATATTAATGGGACAGGAGAAGACAATGGAAAGATGGACAGAATATATCAGTCAACGCTATGATGGTGAAAGACCAGAATTAAACAATTCAAATGAAGACACAGGACCACCAATAATGCAGAGTGAAGTGGAGGACACAATTTAACACATGAAAAGAGGCAAAACTCCAGGTCCTGACAATATAACAATTGAAGAGATAAATGCATTAGGAGAGCTGGGAATACAAGTCATAACAAAATTACTCAATGACATATATAACTAGAAGATCTACTAAAATCTATCTTTGTAGCCATACCGAAGAAGTCAGGAGCCACTGATTGTGAAGACCATCGCACTATTAGTCTCATGAACCATTTGACTAAAATATTACTAAGAATAATCATGAGACATGTAAGGAACAAAATAAAACCAGAAATAAGTGAGGAACAGTGTGGATTTGTGGAAGGAAAGGGCACCAATAATGCAATATACATCTTAAGAACATTAATAGAAAGTTCTATAGAGGTAAAGAAAGGTCTATATGTGTGCTTTATAGACTACACGAAAGCATTTGACAAAGTAAAGCATGTGGAAATAATCAATATGCTGGAGAAATTAAACATTGATGGCAAGGATCTGCGAATCATAAAAACATGTACTGGCAACAAACAGCAGTTAAATACGAATTAACAACCAAACAGGACAATTCCAATATATAAAACAAGGAGTCAGACAAGGCTGTGTTCTGTCACCGAATTTGTTTTCACTTTACAGCGAATATATTATGAGATCAACAGTAGACAAAAAAGGAATTGAAGTCAACGGTCACAACATAAATAATTTGCGATATGCGGATGGCACAGTCTTAATAGCAGAGACAGAGAACGAACTACAAGAAATGATAAACATAATAGTAAAAGAAAGCAACAAGAAAGGTCTCAGTCTGAATAGTAAGAAAACAGAAGTAATTGTTATATCGAAGAAACAATCATCACCATCATGCAGCATAAAAATAAACGAGACAAATCTGAAACAAGTGCAACGTTTCAAATACTTGGGCACAATAATAACATCAGATGGAATATGCACCACAGAAATAAAAAGCAGAATAACCTCAGGCCAAAATAGCTTTTCAGAAAATGACAAATATCTTATGCAACAAATCTATGTCAATAGAAATGAGAAACAGAGTTCATCGGTGCTATATAGAACCAATTCTGACCTATGGAAGCGAATCATGGACAGTAGACAAACAAATGAAAAGACGATTAGAGGTCACAGAGATGGGATTTCTCAGAAGAATGTTGAAAGTTCCCTGGACAGCTAAAAAGACCAATGAGGAAGTTCTCAACGAGGCCAACACAAAAAGGGAGCTCTTAAAAAACATCAGAAAGAAGCAATCAACATTTTTCGGGCACATCATGAGAAGAGGAAAGTTGGAATACTTGGTTACAACTGGCAAAATAAAAGGAAAGAGAGATCGCGGGCGACAAAGAGAGAAAATAATGGATAGCTTGGTGTCATGGCATGGAAAATAGTCAACAACAGAACTGATACGATGCAATGTAGATAGAAGATTGTGGAGGGACATGATCGCCTACGCCAACCGGTTTGGCACATGATGATGATGATGAATATTGCTTCTGCATTTGACACGTTCCAATTATTTTATACGTCATCTTGTATCTCTTCCCATATTCCTTCAATGGTGTATGCCACACAAATGTGTTGCTTTTAAAAAAACATTAAAAGTGAGTATCTAATCCTTTTAAAATATATCTCCTATCATGAACGCTATAAAAATGATAGATTTTCCCTTCCACCTCTTTCGATATTTCTTCGAATATGATAGCCCAAATATGTTAAATTCGCCCTCCTATCTCTCTTCATTTTGTAAACCTTATATTTTGTAACCGGATAACACTGCTATTAGTATTTTTTCGCCCACAAAAATGGACACATCTCATTGTTTCAGTATTTATCTCCAGCTTTAATATTAGAATAACTTCTTCATTTATCTTCATGTTATGCAATGTGCCCTATTCGACTGTATATCCATAGCTCTGGTGTCATGATTCGAGTTCTCAATGATCTTATATTCATATAATTTTCATAAATGGACTAACTAATAGCATAGACATGATAAATGGGCATTCTTCACAATGTATGCGCGCTTGTAATATTTTTGTATTGTTTTACTGGAAGTTTATTTTCAAAAACGTCTCAAGGGGAAATATATAAGTAATCAATGGCATTCACTATATCAAACATCGCACATACAAACTAATGGTTTCTACTTATCTAAAGTGCCCTCATTATACACAGTGAAATTTCATATATGAGACCTAGCGGACTTTTCTTACTTATAGATCTGTGGTATCCAGTACAAGAGAGAGAAAGAAGAGAAAGAGAGAGAAAAGAGAAAGAGAGAGTGTGCGCGCGTGTATGTGTTTGTGTGCGTGTGTTAGTGTGTAACTGAAAAAAATAACATTCGAAAACGGGAGATAACGGTGATGTATTGATAGTGGTATTAGAGAAGTTGATAATGATATTAGATCTCTGCTGATAATGATATAAGAAAACTGTTGATAATGATATTAGATCTCTGCTGATAATGATATAAGAAAACTGTTGATAATGATATTAGATCTCTGCTGATAATGATATGAGAATATTATGATAACGATATTATAATAGTTTTGATAGTGGTATAAGAGAACGTGATACTGATATAAGATCTCTGCTGATATTGATATAAGAAAACTGTTGATAATGATATTAGATCTCTGCTGATACTGATATGAGAATACTATGATAACGATATTATAATAGTTTTGATAGTGGTATAAGAGAACGTGATACTGATATAAGATCTCTGCTGATAATGATATAAGAAAACTGTTGATAATGATATTAGATCTCTGGTGATAATGATATTTAAAAAGTGTTGATAATGATATTTGAAAAGTGTTGATAATGACCCTTGTAAACGAGAGACAATGTTAATAGAAAAATGACGAATATTGTAGCAAAATAAAACTGAATAAACTGAGAACAACCACCAAGAAGGATGCCACAATCGATACAACACTTCAGCCTTATTATCTGTCACACAACACTTTAATGTCTTTGCTGGCTCCTCCAAGTTGAGTCATTGTACGCTTCACGACACTTAATCCGAGTGTTGTATCGCTGCTGAGGGCCACATACAAGACAAGAAAGATTAAACGACGACCGGTGTCAGCATTATAAAAGTACCCCTTTATTATATCCCATCATTTTAGACTTAGATAAATTTTCTTAACAACGTGGTCATAAAATCGTGGATGTGGAGGCTATGTTGTGGATTTGGCTAACTGGAGCTGGAGAGTTGAAGTCGTGTAGTGGAGTAGGAGTGGTAAACAGTAGTAATCACGTGGAGTTGAGCGCGTGTGGTCAATTTTGAAAAATGAAGAGATGAAATGTTGTGGTCATGGTTATTCGAAGGCCCCGGTATAACTGCAAACGAGTTAAAATCCATAATTGCTCAAGCCGCCCGTTCAATTTGAATCATCCGAATTAAAAATCATCGTATTGAAGGATTAAAGCAAAGAAAGGCAGTTGCAGCCCCATTATAGTAGTTACAGCACACGCAAAAAAACATAAGGCGAAGCGGCACCGAAAGTGAATGCAGCTTAATTGTCCTTCTTCATACGATATCATCATTCATCGTAGGCAATCGAAAAATCGAAACACGATCCGGATGAAACACTCAGTTCACGGTGTGCGCAGAGCACTAAACTCAGTAGCTCCGGCAGCAAGCCTGACTTGGGAAATGAGGAAATTTACAACAGGAACACTTTTCAGACTATGCCTCAATGGTTCAAGCCGCATATCCGCCATATTGACCGGTATTCCCAGAGATAAAAGTTTCCCAGAGTGAAGTCAAAATAATGAAGTAAATAAACTGCGAATTAATGAATCCGGAGTAGTGAAATGAAAAGAAGTGGATGGAGATGCTGAATTCGGAGTAATGAAGTGAAATGAACAGGAAGTGGTGGCTTTGCAATACTGAAGTGAAATAAAAGTGCATTCGAATTGATGAACTGAACTGGAAATGATTCTTAAGTAATTAAGTGAAGTGAAGTGAAGTTGGAGTACAGAGTCAGAGAAAGGGAAAGTCAACTGACCTGAAAGTGGTGACTTTAGAATAATGAAGTGAAGTGAGAGTAATGAATTCCAGATATGTGAAGTGGAAGTGGAGAAATCAGAGACATTAAGTCTAGCGAAGTGGTTGTAGTGACTTTTGAGTAAAGAAGCGAAGTGAAGTCGCAGTACGTGAATTCGGAGTAGTGAAGCAAAGTGATGAAGTGAAGTGGAGCCATGTGGGGTAGAGACTCGAACTGTTACATGAAAAGTAGGAGTTCACTAAGATAAACCTCACCCACTCCACTCCTTGATATAAATACGAGATACACGTACACCAGAAACTGCTAAAGTGTTTTCTTTGAAGAACTCTAAATTATATTTCTCAGAAAAAATCGTTGAAAAGAACAAGCACTCAATATTTATGATATCATTATATTGGAAACTCATGGAAGCCGCGATAGCTCAGTGGTTAGTGAACTGGACTACAAAGGACAAGGGGTTCTATTCGATCCTGACCGACGGCTTCCAAGTTCGCCCAGTCTTAAATGGGTACTGGATTTATTTCTGGGAAAGTAAAGCGTCACGGGCGTAATGCCGCCCACATTACATCAAAAATTATGTGCCGAAGGTCTATAAAAATTATGGTCACTAACACCATATTTCCTATACGCCACTTGGCGTGACGGGGCTCTTCACTTTTACTATATTGGAAGCTCAGACAAAAGCTGCATTCGAAAAAGAGTGAAGAAGATATTAAGCTATCCATCTTTAACAGTGAAAGCAAGTGCTTTTTAGTCTGATTCCGGGACAATATGAAAACATAGAAGCAAATATTTGTGGCCTACACAAATGTGCATTTAGAGAAGAGTGTTGAACATGCAATAGAAGGTAGCTAAAGTAAAATAACGAGGAATTAATTCTAAAAGAAACATAAAGCAAAATGAAAGCTTTTTTATCAACACTACCGGAAAAACATAATCTTTTCTAAGATGATATAAGAAGGGAAAAGCTGGAACATTATGTAACAACTAGAAAAATTGAGGTAAGAAGATGGTATAGGGAAACAGAGGGAAAAGATTCCTGATAAGTTTATATTTAACTGTAGAAACATAAAGCTGTGAAGAACCATAACTCCTACGCTAGCAGGCAACGTATTTAATGATAATGATGACGGGATGCTGATGAAGATAATAGAAGAGTAGAGAGCTTAGTAGTTTAGCTCGTTGACTCGATGACAAATAGAACTTGGACACAATTTCAGTCAACACGGCTGAAAAAACAATGGTTATACTTATAGTTATGGAAGACCCCGGTATCACTGCAAACGAATTAAAATCCATAATTGCTCAACCGCCCGTGCCAGTGGAATCATCCGAATTACTAACTCATCTCCCAAACAAAGAAAGGTAGCTGAAGACCCCATCATAATGATGGTACCCATCAAAACAATGGATAGCTGGCTAACAGAACCGAAGAAGCTAATTATAACTGTGAAGAATACAGACTCGGTAATCTTTCAAATACTAGTGAAGTTTAAGTATATATCTATATAAACGCCACGACTGCCCTAAAAGATCAGTAATGCTGGGAATAAACATTGGACAGCATAGAAGGAGCGACATAAACAATAATAGAGCTAAGTCAATAAAACATACCTACGCGCGCACACCCACTTACACACACTCGCTCTCCATATAACTCACTCATTGTGGATTCAATGCCAAAATATTTCCCTAGTTCTGACCAGCAAAAATATCCCACATAGAACACAGAACTCTGATATAATATTTTTCTTCTTCTTTTGTTTAATACCAATTTATGTGAGATATTTCCCCGCTGTGTGCGGCAACTTCTCAGATCATATAATCCATCCAACAAATATGAACTTTAAAAATATATTATTTCTTGTGATTATACGAGAGGAAGGTTTGCCAGCCCCCGGTTAAAGAACTCCCAAGATAATTCGTTTCAAAAAATGGTTTGACGCAATAAGGATGATAGATGAATATTACATCCCCGCCGCCTTCGGGGAGGAAAGAAATGCAAATCTAATACCCTGTGGACGGCGATTCTATAATGTTCTTATCAACTCATTCCAAGCGAAAAACATGGAAACACAATTCTCATTCCAAACACTTAACAGGAAGTGTGGTTAAATAGTTTTTAAGAACGTGACACTACCAGCAGAAGCGGTGGAGATATGTGGTTCCTGGATAAGAGGATGCTCATAACGTGCCAGCGACGAGTTTTGGTCCTATCGTGACGGCGTACGGCTTGACCATATTGTGACGGTGACGAACTTGACCATATTGTGACGGTGACGAACTTGACCATATTGTAACGGTGACGAACTTCATTACATTTTGACAGTGAGAAACTCGATATATTTTTTTTTTCGTATGCCAGCTTTTACCTCTGACGAAGTCCCTAGATACTAGGAACTGAATTTTACATGTCAATCCATTTTTCCCTGGCAGCCGTGTGCACAGGGGTCCCTCGCCGTACAGGCAGATAAATCCGACTTCGGAAGTACTCATATTTTTTCCGTCCATGAGTAATTAACGTTTCAAGCCAGGCCTCGCTGCTGAGACCAGGGGTGGTTGCCGCAGAGAGAAATCATAAATAAAAACTCCGGTGTAGCCGGGATTTGAACCCACAACCTCTCTGTCTTGAGGCCGGCGTCTTACCTCGAGACCAACCAGTCCCTTAAAAACTCTTCTTCAACCAGTCCCCCAAAAAACTCGATATGAGAAATATTTACCTTTAGAACGTATATTACACATATCATTATCATCATCGAGTGCCTTCTCCGCAACGAAGGTTGGCTACCATGGATCGCCATTATACTCTGTTTCTTGCTTTAATGGTGCAGGCTGTCATAGATTGACTTGACCATCTTTTGATGTTACTCGTCCATGTGAGTCTTGGTCTACCTCTGCCTCTTTTACCTTGTATTTTCTCTTCCAATATTACTTTTAGTAGGCTGTTGTGTCTTTTAACAAGCCCCAAAAATTTCATTTGTCTTTGTCTTAATTGTATTTAGTAGTTCTCTTTTTTATTTTCAGTTGTTTTAAAACTTCATTGTTTGTTTTCTTTTCTTCCCATCCAATTCTACATATTCTTCTATAAATCCACATTTCAAAGGTTTCAATTTTCTGTTCTGTTTTTTTGTCTAATGTCCATGTTTCTGCACCATACAGGAAGACTGAGAAGATGTAACATTTTGTCATTCTTAGTTTCAGCCCTGCTGATATTAGTTTTGTTGTTAGTATATTTTTTATGCCCTTAAAATTACTTGTTGCCATACCTATTCTTTTGTTTATTTCAATTTTACATTTTCCATCATTGGTTATAGTATGTATGTCCCAGGTATTTGTAGCTCTGGACTGTCTCCAGATGTATTCCCTCCACAGTGATATTTAATTGTAGGTCTTGAGAATTTTCTTTGTTTATGATCATAGTTTTAGTCTTTTTTTTATTTCCATATCTAGTCCATATTTTTTGCTTGTTATATTTATTACATTAAGCAATTGTTGTAGGTCTTTAGGATTTTCTGCTAGTAGAACAGTATCGTCAGCATATCTTAGGTTATTGATTATCTTTCCATTAATGTTTAGGCCTGGCATCTCTGAGATGTTTTTAAAGATTTGCTCAGTGTATTGATTGAACAAGCTTGGTGATAGGATGCATCCTTGTCTTACTCCTCTTTTTATGTCCATGGGTGTAGAGTTCTCCTTGTTATATCTTATTATTGCTGTTTGCTCCCAGTACAAATTACATATTAGTCGTATGTGTGTGTCGTCTAGATTTATCTCCTTTAGGGAATCTATGAGTTGGTTATGGTGTATTCTATCGAAAGCTTTGGTGTAGTCTATAAAACAGGCATATATTGGTTTGTTTACTTCTGTGTACTTTTCAATCAATATTCTCATGCTGAATATGGCTTCTTTTGTCTTGTCCCACTGTTTTTCCTGAATCCAAATTGTTGCTCATCTAATTCTGTATTGATTTTATTCTGAATCCTTCCCTGTATAACTTTTAGTAATTTGTTTGTTACCTGGCTCATTAGGCTTATTGTTCTGAAATCACTGCATTCAACTGCACCATTCATTTTAGGCAATGCAATGAAAGTTGATGCATTTAGATCGTTTGGTATGTATCCTGTATGGTATATGTCATTGTATATATCTGTGATCACTTCGATGCCAAAATCTGCTAGAGCCTGTATCATCTTTATCTGTACATTGTCAGGTCCTGCTGCCTTTCCCTTTTTCATTGTTTTTATAGCTTTTTCTGCCTCAGATTTCAGGATTTTATAGTTGTATGTACATTTTATGTCTGGCTTTTTGTCCCTTTCGTCTTGAAATAATTATGTTATATATTCTTGCCACCTAGCTATTATATCTTTGTTGTCTGTTAGCATTCTTCCGTCTTTGTTTGCAATACACCCGTTTCCTGCAGCTTTTTTGTCTTTATTAGTCATTCTCTTTATTTCTGTGTGCATCTCTCTTACGTTTTGTTTACTTTCCATTGTTTCAACTTCAAGACATCTTTGGTTGAGCCAGTCTTCTTTTGCCTTTCTGCACATTCTCCGTATTTCATTGTCTATATCCTTGTATCTGGCAGTGTTTTTCGCTTGTCTTCTAACTTCAATTTTTTCTAAGATTTTGTCAGTTATCCATTTTTGTTTTTTGTTACTTTCCTTTTTGGGCAAGGTGTTGCAGGATTCTTGCATGCTGTTTTTTTTTTTTGTATTGCCATTTTGTTGTGACTTTTTTTCTCAGGATTTTCTCTTCTGTACTGCTTAATCCCCTCTTCTAGTAGCTTCTGATATGTGTTCTTTACTTGTACAGTATAAGTTTTTCTTACATCTATCTGGTTTAACGCTATTATATCTATTGGTGTTGCTGAATTAGTTTTTTGTTTGTTTCTCTTTAATTTGATTTTCATTTTTATCATTACAGGATTGTGATCTGAATTAATATCTGCTCCTGAGTAGGTTTTAGCTTTCTTGACGCTGTTCCGTAATCTGTCTTTTATCATTATGTAATCTATTTGATTTCTCTTCTTGTCTCCAGGGCTTTTCCATGTGTATAATTTCCTTTTCTCTTGCTCAAAGGTATTGCATATTATCAGTCTGTTTTCTTCACAAAATTGTATTAATCTTTCTCCTCTGTTATTCCTTTTTCCTAGACCATGATTTCCTATAATGGTCTTATATTTACCTTTTCCTACTTTAGCGTTCATATCACCCATTATAATCAAGATGTCTGATGATTTCATTTGCTTCATAACTGTGTTTAGATCTTCATAGTATGCTTCTATATGTTCATCTGTATAATCTTGAGTAGGTGCGTATGTCTGTATTATTGCTATGTTGAATGGTTTTGCCTTCATTTTTAATAGTGTAATCCTATCATTGTATGTCCAGTGGGTATTTATATATTTTTGTAGCTCTCGTTTTATTAGAACGCCTACTCCTCTTTGACGTTCTGTTGTGTTGCCTGAATATATAAATGTATATTTATCGTCTTGTATGTATCCACTTTCCTTGTTTCTGATATGCCCAAGATATCTATGTTTAATCGGTCTGCTTCTACCATTAGATTTTCTAGTTTTCCTTGTTGGTATAAGGTCCTAACATTCCATGTAGCTATTTTTAATTCCATCTTAAAACAATAGTTAGAATTTCACTCCATGGTTTTCTTTGGAGTGTTACGTGATGAGGCTCCGATCTCTTTCACGGTGGTCTGCCATATTCGTCTTTCGTGTTTTGAACATACCTCTTGTATACCACACATTTTGCTGTTTTCGCTACACAGCGAAACTTTGTTACAAAAATATCAAAAGCTAACCACCTTTTCTTTAAAAAACATAGCACCCAACATTGAGTGAGTTAACCTCCACATGAAACTATCCTTTCATCTTATCTCACCACAAAGAGATTATCTGCTTACTTGTATTTCACTTTCAACGCTACCAGCAACACGTATCAATATCAAACATTTCATTTCATTCGTATTACACATATATACACACTCATTTACGCACGCACATACACACAAACGTACGGGAAATACACACACTCCCAAAATCGCAGAGATGAACTGTATGAGTTTGCGCTAACCTGTTGTCAGGGTCCGCCCAATTTTTTGCCTCGTTTGCCATTCTTTTTTTATATTTTACAACACTTTATTTTCAAAATACTATTTCATAAATCCAGCATCAGTTGTTTTTTCCAGCTATCCCTGTTTGATTTAATCTATCAATCTGTATTGACCTTTCGAGCCGCAGACATTCTAGACTCTTGTGTCTGACGATCTTTCAACTGCCAGACCTTGCAAAGGACATGCGTCCGAAATAAAACCATGCTTACTACAGAAGAAAAAAACATTGATAATGTACTTTCAAATATTTAACCATTTACAGCTTGTTTTGACTAAAGCTTCTAAGATGATATGTTAAGTCATAGGAAAATTTACATAGGCTTGTGGTTTTAAAAGGAAACTTAGAAAACATCCACTAACGTGACGTATTCAGTCAAGCGAGTCACAGCCAACTATAGTGTTTCAAAGACCTCCGTGCTGAGAGGTTTTTTTTCCCCGAAATCAATAAAAGCTTCTGACGTCTACTGTGTTGCGAGCTATAGAAGGCTGACTTCTGAATCAGTTTTATTTTTTATTTTTTGTGTAGTATCCTACTGACCACACGTTTGGTTACGTGATTAGCACTACCCCCAGACATTGTTTGATAATAAACAATAGACCGTAAACGTATACTCGCGCCTGACCTATGGGCGCGGCATTATCAAATGAAATGTTTGATATTGATACGTGTTGCCGGTAGCGTTGAAAGTGAAATACAAGTAAGCAGATAATCTCTTTGTGGTGAGATAAGATGAAAGGATGGTTTCATGTGAAGGTTAACTGACTCAATGTTGGGTGCTATTTTTTTTTTAAAGAAGAGGTGGTTAGCTTTTGATATTTTTGTAACAAAGTAACAAAAAACCTGATGAAGACGAAATTATTGCAGACATGTTAAAGGCAGATTCAGTGTAACAGATAAAGATAATGTAACACATAAAGACAGGATAACGAGCTGTGCTAATGGGAAAAAAATATACTAACAACAAAACAAATATCAACAGGGCTGAAACTAAGAATGGCAAAATGTTACAACTTCTCTATATTCCTGTATGGTGCAGAAACATGGACATTAGACAAGAAAACAGAACAGAAAATTGAAGCCTTTGAAATGTGGATTTATAGAAGAATAGGTAGAATTGGATGGAAACAAAAGATAACAAACGATGAAGTTTTAAAACAACTGAAAATAAAAAGAGAACTAATAAATACAATTAAGACAAGACAAATGAAATTTTTGGGGCATGTTAAAAGACACAACAGCCTACTTAAAGTAATTTTGGAAGGAAAAATACAAGGTAAAAGAGGCAGAGGCAGACCAAGACTAACATGGACGAGTAACATCAAAAGATGGTCAAGTCAATCTATGACAGCCTGCACCATCAAAGCAAGAAACAGAGTAGAATGGCGATCCATGGTAGCCAACCTTCGTTGCGGAGAAGGCACACGATGATGATGCTAATGGGAAGTTCATGGCGGTTAGTGAACAAATCATGGAGGATGACAAGAATGGGCGCTGGATAGTACTCGGACATAAACAAGTTTCGGGAGAATGGACATTTTCGAAGCAGTTGTTGTGGAAGTGTGGATAAACACATAGCTTGAACCGCCGGGAAAATAGGTTGTCAAACAACTTCCTGGACAGGTCAAAGTCGTGAAGTAAACATCATTATTTTGAAAACTCAGGAAAGGTGAAACTGGTCAGAGGTTATTTTAGAGTCATAAAAACAGCCTGTTGTAAATTTTGAGACAGAAGTCACGGAACGGTCAAGTTTGGAGGCGGAAGTATCATAGCTGTCAACTTAGCGACGGCTTCGCGTCGGCTTAGCGACGGCTGTCGACAATTTCATTAGCTACAGATATTCCATACACAAAGTTATGTTTGGGTATTTAAGATTCAGCACAAGAGATTTTCAGTTGTTAGGAATTTCCAAGAGTTAGGAACGCAATTCAGAAGAGACAAGTAGTTAGGAGGAAGTCAGAGCTGGTCAGAAAGTTGGGCAAACAATTTAGAACTGACAAGTAGTCAGGAATGTAAGCCGGTTAGACAGTTAGTAGTTTTCAGTGTTAAGCTAGTTGAGCAGTTATGAAGGAACAGACTAGAGAGTAGTAAGAAGCAGTTAGAATCATAAATGTGGAATAGTCAAGCTTAGAGTAGAGAACACAGGAAAAGATAGCAGTGACTTAGGAAATTAGCAGTAGACAGAACCAGAACAAGTGAATTAAAGCATGATTAACATTTAGTTGTGAAAGTGTTTTTGAGAGTGTTTCCAAAGTTGTGCTTCAGAGAACAAAGTTGTAAGTAAGTTGTGAGAGAGATTAAATTATAATATGCTTTTATGGGCATTTCAATATCCATGACAGTCGACCGACATCGACGGCAGTCTCTGAGTGTCCAGAATTAAAGAACATTAATTCTAAGAGAAGTGAATCCACTATTATGTATCACGTGCCAAGTTAAAGATCAATAAACTTGATGATGTATTATGACTGAGAATAGTCGGGGATGATTAACTTTGTTGACTATAAATGTGATGTGCTCTGGCTCCAACAATAATACAGGGTGTTTATAAAGTCTCACTACATTTGGTATCTAGGTCAATTTGAAAAAAAAATGTTTATGACGTCATCACAATATGTGCTCCCACTGTCAATGAAATTTGTTGAATAAGTTTATTGCTACTGGAAATGTGGAAGATGCTCCACGATCTGGTAGGCCTGCTGTGAATGATGAAATATGTTTAGATATCCAAGACAGAATCCTTAAAAGTCCAGACAAGTCATTAAGAAAACTGTCGCAACAAGTGAACTTACCATTGAGCACATATTGTGATGACGTCATAAACATTTTTTTCAAATTGACCTAGATACCAAGTGTAGTGAGACTTTATAAACACCCTATATAAAGATAATGAACAACGTCATCCTACTATAACGCTAGAATTGAGTGCAAAAGTGTTCGAAAAATTATTCAATAAAATATGGGAAGATGAAAAGGCACCAAAAGCATGGAAAAGGGGCATTATTGTCAAAATACTTTTAAAAGGAGACCTTACTCGCTGTAAAAATTGGAGAGGGATATACCTGCTGTCAGTACCTGAAAAGATATTTTTATTGGAGTACTCCTCCAAAACTTAAAGGATAGTGTGGAACGAAAGCTCAGTGAAGAGCAGGCGGCTTTAGAAGTGCGAGATCATGTACTGATCAAATCTTTCTCTTGTGAAACATTGTAGAACCGTCACTTGAATGGAATGTATCCACACACACACATGTATATATAGGGGGTATATCTGGAATAACAATCGGAGGTCATAATATAAATAATCTAAGGTATGCTGA
This sequence comes from Megaustenia siamemsis, assembly GCA_032433765.1. Lineage (NCBI taxonomy): Eukaryota > Metazoa > Mollusca > Gastropoda > Stylommatophora > Ariophantidae > Megaustenia > Megaustenia siamemsis. The sequence continues at coordinate 81,306,082 of JAVIAB010000047.1, read as the reverse complement.
TGATAGAGTCTTAATCACTAAGAGTGAAAAAGAGTTACAAGAAATGTTAGGCATTATAGTGAAAGAAAGCAAAAATAAGGGACTCAGCCTTAATAGCAGAAAGACAGAAGTAATGGTAACAACAAAGAATAAGACATCACCTCAATGCAAAATAAAGACAAGTAGAACAATATTAAAACAGGTAAATGAATTTAAGTATTTGGGAACTTTGTTAACCTCAGACGGAAGATGTATAACAGGGGTAAGATGCAGAATGGCTCAGGCAAAAGCAGTTTTCCAAAAAATGAGGAAGATGCTATGCAATCCATTTTTGACAATAGAAACAAGAAAAAGAGTTCTTAAATATTATGTAGAGCCAGTCTTAACATATGGATGTGAATCATGGACGATAGGACAACAGACAAGAGAATCACTGGAGTCTGTAGAAATGTGGTTTTACAGAAGAATGTTGAGAATACCATGGACAGCTAAAAAGAGTAATGAAAAAGTTCTGAAAGAGGCCAAAGCAAAAAGAGAGCTAATTTCCAATATTAAGAAGAAACAATCATCATTTTTTGCCCATGTAATGAGAAGAGAAAAGCTGGAATATATTGTAACAACTGGAGAAATTGAGGGACGAAGAGATAGAGTAAAGCAAAGAGAAAAGATACCAGTTAGGTTAAGAGAATGGCTTGGCAGAAGCTCAACAACAGAAATAATAAATAACTGTTGTGGAGAGACATGATCACCTACGCCAGCAGGCCCGATACTTGATGATGATGATAATTATATATATATATATATATATATATATATATATATATATATATATATGTGTGTGTGTGTAATTATTAGACTATGAGAAGACATTCGATAGCGTCCATCATCTATCACTTTGGAAAATCCTATAAACATACAGACTCCCGAATAAAATCGTCAATATTCTAAAGGACATGTATAGCGGCAACTTTGCAGTGTAAGACATGAAGGACAGCAGACAGCTTCGTTCAGAGTCATAACGGGAGTTAGACAAGGATGTATTTTGTCACCACTTCTTGTCCTTGCGTTTATGCACTGGATCATGCGAATGTTGGCGACACACCAAGAATAATTACATGGGGTCTCACTGGACGTCTTGAAGATAATGGGCAGAAGATGTTGGATTGCTTGCCTACTGTCACCAAGACATACAAGAGTGATGTTGTCACCGTCACCAAGACATACAAGAGTGGTGTTGTCACCGTCACCAAGACACACAAGAGTGGTGTTGTCACCGTCACCAAGACATACAAGAGTGGTGTTGTCACCGTCACCAAGACATACAAGAGTGGTGTTGTCACCGTCACCAAGACATACAAGAGTGGTGTTGTCACCGTCACCAAGACATACAAGAGTGGTGTTGTCACCGACACCAAGACATACAAGAGTGGTGTTGTCACCGACACCAAGACATAGACGAGAAAACAGAGTAGATCAGTTCGCTAACACGCTATAACTGGCAATACATGCGGAAAAAACTAAAATTACGGGGATAAATGCAAAACGTACAAAGATAATTACATTCAGAGGAGTGGGACTAGAAGAAGTGGATCACTTTAAATACCTGGGAAGCTATATTTCATCACATAGGGACATTGTGAACGAGATCTCTGCTAGTAGAATAGGCAAGTCAGCTCCAGCTTTCAAAAGACTTAGAAACATTTGGTGTTTCCTACTAGTCTCCATCTCAGTACCAAGTTTAGAGTTTACAAGTCAAATGAGCGATCGATTCTCCTGTATGCAGCAGAAACGTAGAGAACGAACCATAGTACAGAAAGAAAGTCGTCTAAGAGGATTTGTAGGTCGCTGTCTTAAGAAGTTTCTAAACATCCCATTGGCGTCAACACATCACAGACAAAGAAGTCGTCAGACGATTAGGCATTAATAACATCAATCAAGAAGTTAAAGGAAAACATTTGAAATGACTAGGCTACGTTCTACGAATGGAATGAATGGCTAGGCTACGTTCTACGAGTGGAATGAATGGCTAGGCTACGTTCTACGAATGGAATGCAATGCTAGGCTACGTTCTACGAATGGAATGAATGGCTAGGCTACGTTCTACGAATGGAATGAATGGCTAGGCTACGTTCTACGAATGGAATGAAATGCTAGGCTACGTTCTACGAATGGAATGAAATGCTAGGCTACGTTCTACGAATGGAATGAAATGCTAGGCTACGTTCTACGAATGGAATGAAATGCTAGGCTACGTTCTACGAATGGAATAAAATGCTAGGCTACGTTCTACGAATGGAATGAATGGCTAGGCTACGTTCTACGAATGGAATGAAATGCTAGGCTACGTTCTACGAATGGTCCTGGAGACAGTTGACCATACTTGCTCCAGGCCGGATTGGGTGGGATATCTTGTCAGTACCTTATGCTCTAATCAGAGTTCAGAAGAGTAGGAAGCAGAAAATGTTAGCTTTTGGAAACTTTCAAGAGAATTCATTGAGAGAGACAATTGAGAACTTAGGATTCATTGAGAGAGACAATTGAGAACTTAGGATTCACTGAAAGAGACAATTGAGAACTTAGGATTCATTGAGAGAATCAATTGAGAACTTAGGATTCATTGAGAGAAACAATTGAGAACTTAGGATTCATTGAGAGAGACAATTGAGAACTTAGGATTCATTGAGAAAGACAATTGACAACTTAGGATTCATTGAGAGAGACAATTGAGAACTTAGGATTCATTGAGAGAGACAGTTGAGAACTTAGGATTCATTGAGAGAGACAGTTGAGAACTTAGGATTCATTGAGAAAGACAATTGAGAACTTAGGATTCATTGAGAGAGATAATTGAGAACTTAGGATTCATTGAGAGAGACAGCTTAGAATATAGGATTCATTTATGGGTTCCAACAGTTAGAAATTCAGAGAGGTCTGATCAAGTGTGATTATTTAAAGAAGTTATTCATAAGATTTTTTTAAAGTAAGCTATTTAGCTATAAATAGATGTTTCGGGTCTTTAAAGAAATAAATGATGATTTGAACATTTACGGTCAGGAGTACATATATTTCATAGGCTTAATTGTTGGTACAAGTGGTGCACAGAAGTTATATTATAGGGTGTGTAATTTTGTGCTAATTAAAAAGGGTTGTGTGGATTTGATTACAGAAATTTGGAGAGTGTCATAACACGAGCCGTAGCCTAGACATATATACATAATTTCCTGTAAAGGGATAGTTTAATTAATTTTTAGACGACCATAGCCAAAATTAGGTGTAATGGGTGACTTTTAAGTGCATTCATGATATTTCTTCAGATGAGTAATGAAGTGTAACTAAATAAAACTGTGCGGATAAATTTGTGTATCTAGACGACGTCGTGTCATCATATAAAGGCACACGAGTGTTGTTCAGAATATTTGGAGTTGCAGTTTCTGTGTTGTGAATTAATCACGTTATGTTTAGCACTAGCACAATTATTACCTAGAATCGCCCCCTGCTAGCAATACTAAACGTCACAAGCTTTGAGCGATCCCTTTTAGCCTAAGGGCCTTAGAAAAAGTATGAATGGCTGTGTACAGCTTATAGAAAGCTTACGCCACAACGGCCCCTACTAACAAACATGACAACTTCAAATTAGTGGAGATTTACCCGGGTTTCCCTTTCCACGCTTCTTTCTATCTATCTATCTATTGGCCTTTCGAGCTGTAGCCGGCTCATAGGGCGTAGACCAAGATACTCCTTCATCTGAATTTTTATTCTAGCAGTTTTCAATTCTTTTAAAGATATTTTATCAAATCGTGCCATTTGTCTCTGTTCTGTGCTAGCAGCTCTATCTTACTGAGGGAGCCGATTCCTGCTGCTCTTGCCTCTCTCATCAAAGTTCTTCTCAGCGTCTCTCTGGCTCTTCCTTTTTTTCTCTTACCTGTTGTTTCCCACATGAGCAACACGCTTAGGCCTTTCTAAACATGCTATGGTCATCTTATGACGCAATCAGCGGGCATCTGTTTGTTTCCAGCCAGGTGCATTCCTTCATAGCCTTTGCTTTCCTCATGTTCTGTGATTTTTGATGCACATATTTCTATCATCTCCAACTAGTCATCCATCCCATCGACAACTATACTTCCACGTTTGCGGATGTAGAGTACTGTAATTTTAATTTTGCTTTTTTTGCGTTCGCCAGCTTACCTCTAACGAAGTCACTAGAGACTAGTAACTTAATTTTGCGTGTTGATCCGTTTTTCCCTGGCAGCCGTATGCAGAGGGGTCTCTCGCCGCACAGGCAATTATCTCCATCTTCGGAGGTACTCATATTTTTTCCGTCAATGAGTAATTGACGCTTCAACGCGGGCCTCGCTACTGAAACAAAAGGGTGGTTACCGCAGAGAGAAATCATAAATTAAAATCACAACCGGTGCAGGCGGGATTTGAACCCACAACTTCTCTTTCTCGAGGCCGGAGTCGAGACCAACCAGTCCTCGCGAGTAATGTAAATAGATTAATGTTTTTGCCTGCTACTGCTATCCCTTTTAAATCTAGTTCGACGTTCTTTAATATTATCTTACATTTTTCAACACACCAGTTTATGCACGGATATTTTTTTTGTAAGGAAAAAGATTTTTTTTCTAACTTTAAGAAGTTTTTCTTTCTACTATTTGGGTGGGGTGGGATATATTAACTTCTCACCCTACCGTGATCAGAACCCACAGTTTCCTGGTTTGGAGCACGAGAAGTTACTGTTACACCCACCCGCTCTTTTGGAGATAGATGGACGTTAAGATTATGAGAGTTTAGTAAATTCATCATGAAAACAAATTGTTATCTAATCTGCGGAAGCCAAAGAATTGCACATTTCTCATCTCTCCGAAGCAGAAATAAATAAAGAAAGAAAGAAAGAAAGAAAGAAACAAAGAGAGAAAGAAAGAAAGACTGGTGTTCAGTGGAGTAAAATGTCCTGTCAATTTTAGAAATGCTAAACCTTGGGTCACAATCTCTCGATATGACGTTTTAAACTGAACTCTCACACCTACATACATAAATTAAGACCCCGCAGTGTATGTGTCCAACAGGCCTGCTCAAACATGTCTCATAAATGCATCAAGATTACAAAGACCAAAGATCCACAATTGTCTTCAAGAACGATAACTGAAAGACAAACTATAGGCCCTTATGATGTCCCCTGCTTCCGTCTAAATCTCTGGAGACAACTCACTGCTCTGTATAATCTACTGAACATGGAAAACTGATAGATAAAGAAGAACGAGAAGAAGAAAGAACAAAAAAGGAGAGAAAATATAAAGAAAAAAGAAGGATTACGCGAAAACAATGAAGCAGTTCTACTGTGCCACCATATCTCCTATCCAGAACTGGATAGAATAAATGTAGATATTTGAAATACAATACAATTCCCTGGCAGCACAGCTACCTCTGGTCGCCTGCGAATAGGCAAGAGCCCAAAAGTCAAAGGGAGAATTGAAAAAAAGAAAAAATGTGTATGGTAAAAGCTTAAAGTCATTGATCGACAACACAATTGACATAAAAGCCAAAGCAGTTTTCACTTTCTTTTTTGAATGGCAGTTGCGGTCTAATATTAACTGACAAGATTTAGCCTGAGATGACGAACAGCTTATACCTCACCATGACGTAGGTAAAACCTGCAAGACAAGTCTGAACAGAATTATCAATAAATGATACACATTTTCAGTTTAAAAATTGCAGATGTCAGAAAAAGATTATTTTTTACATTTGAAATTCAAGACAATATTATAATGAAAAAAAAAACAACTTATGGAACGGAATGACAAGGAAATTAGAAATAAAGGTTTTTATTTATTAATATTTATATTTTTAATTCTATTTCCTCTGCAATCTTGCTGCTTGCTTGCGTTCGCCCGATGACTAAAGTATTCTAGAGTATTCGTAGACTGTAAAATTCCTCTTCGTCATCCGTCCTTAAAATGACGTTAAGTAGGCGTGTCTGCGTTGTGTTGTGGTTTGTAGTATAACTGTTATATTTACGCCTTTCGGCCCACACATCCGACTTCAGCACGACATTTTTGAGTACTGGGTTGTCTTCCCTCTTCGATCCCTGCTCGCTTGGTCAGACTAGACGGGTTAGTCTGTTACTGGAGGCACCACAGAGAGGTGGAGCAGAGTCTGGATGGTTCTGGTTCACCGATCCTGGCGCAAGCCATCAGCTGTTGGTCGCTGACAACTTCCAGCTCTGGTGCTGGGAGGCGCGCCTTCGCCTCTGCAATCTAATTTATATGATTGCTCTAATGAAGAATATATTGAAGAATATACGTGTATAATGGTTGCAGTTTAGTTAGTAATCGTTGAGCCTTGCTATGACAAATTATAAAGAGAAAGAGCGAGAGGGAAAGAGAGAGAGAGAGAAAGAGAGAGAGAGGGAGAGAGAGTTTAAGTAGCATGATCCTGATGGCGCTAGTTCGAGAATAAAATAAATATGGCGTCAATCCCAGTTGTTCCAGTTGAAAATAGAGAGTACTTTTGGCTAAGTCAGATGAAGGTTCTAACACTGAGGATAAGAAATAGCCCTCTTATCTCCCTCCAGATGCTGAGCCCCAGTTTGATGATTTATCTTAGCCACGATATTAAACGTTACTGAACATTCTCTATTCTATATATTATGATGTTACAGAGATATACGCACAACTTATCAAATTGAAATAAAATGACTAGCTTCGGATGAATGGCTGGTTACTGTGCCTAACTACCACGAGCACAGTGAAATATAAAGGACAGGCATGTGCCATACTTGGAGAATAATCTAGCAGTAAAAAGTCTTCTACTGTAATCTACAGGACTGTCCAAGCCTCGATTAGACCACAGTGATAACGTAGTCATCTCTCAAATCAATGGGCGACAATACTTATATTGTTGACAATCTCATAGACAAACTACAAACTTCATAAAAGAAATAAATGTGCTTGTATATGAGCTAACATAGGATGAGCAAGGTGAAGTAGATAAGGGAAAGAAGAAAACGTATATAAACGGGAAGAAGAGGGAAATGCTGAGAAGGAAGACAAAGGAAATAAAAAGGAGACGATAAAGAATAGAGAAGAGGGAAGAAGAAGAAATAAAGGCTAAGAAACAAAAAGGAAAATGAGAATGTGAGCAGAAGGAGGAGATGATGACAAAAATTAAGTCCAAGAAGAGAATAAGGTAAATGATGTAATTATTAATATAACTGGGACGTCTGTGGTATTCCTGGACACAATCGAAACCGAAGAACTGAGACAGACCTAGAAAAACAACAAAGATAATTTCTGGCAATTACCTGCCATCTGCACTAATGACACTTAGTCTTCACAATAAGAATATACTAACACAACACAACACTATTAAACATGATGGAGATCTCTCATTTACATACGTAGTGAGTGAGATAGGCTTCAAACATCTGGAAATGCGCCATATTTCTGAGCCCGAGCAAATGACAAATCTTAAGGAGTCTAGTCTAGAAGTAATAAATGGGAGCATGTTGAACATGACAACAGAAGAAGTGGGAGACCTGGCTAGAGACAGAAACATGACAACAGAAGAAGTGGGAGACCTGGTTAGAGACAGAAACATGACAACAGAAGAAGTGGGAGACCTGGCTAGAGACAGAAACATGACAACAGAAGAAGTGGGAGACCTGGTTAGAGACAGAAACATGACAACAGAAGAAGTGGGAGACCTGGCTAGAGACAGAAACATGACAACAGAAGAAGTGGGAGACCTAGCTAGAGACAGAAACATGACAACAGAAGAAGTGGGAGACCTGGCTAGAGACAGATTCTTTCAGACGGTTGTGATGAATGCAACGTTCTGTGGGAGACCTGGCGAGATACAGAAATTCTATCAGATAGACTGTGGCAAATGGAACGTTCTTTTGTGGGAGAACTGGTTACAGACAGAGATTCTTTCAAACGGGCTGTGGCGAATGCAAAATTCTGTCGGAGCTCTGACTAGACACATATTCTTTCAGACGGATTGTAGCAAATCCAACGTTCTACAATGGACATGCGGCCTAATGATGGGAGTACGTTTAATCCCGCTGAACACCTAATTGCAAAGACAAGTGAAAATCAAATGGTATTCATAAGCAACTTGAAAGACAATTGGTATCCATAAGAAAACAAAACGCTATGCTAATAAATAAAAAGACGTGACGCAACTCTACCAGTTTAATACAGCAAGAGTATGACATAGTCATGTGTCAAAATGCGGTTCCTCTAAATTGTAACAGTTTAAGCTTTTCACTTTACATATATCCGAAAATGAGGCTGTTGTTTCGCAATTACAATACCATTTTAACTCTTATTTCACAAATATTCGAGCAATTATTATGCTTACATATAATTTTTTTTATGAAATAACGTAGATATCAGCTATAAATGTTTTATTTGCCCCATTCTCTTATCTAATAACAAATCACTTGTATAACTGTGAGCTAAATGACGAGAAAGAATATGCCGAGGCTACTGTGGAACAAAATCCAATTTCCCTCTATACAACTGTTATATTGATAGAGCAGACTGCGCTGATGTCATTGTGCTAATGATTAATAAAACAGGTGATATCACAGAAGAATGTGCCAAGCCTTGGAAAATGATTGCGAGAAATCCAATAAGGCGTTTTCTTGCAGCTGCTCGTTTTATTGCGAATGAATTATCATTGCTTCTCAAAAAATTGTAATAGCATTTCCAATCAGCAGGTCGTATCGGGTTTCCTCATTAGAACTGGATTTCCTTTTACCGTATTGTATTGTATGCTTGTCTTCTCTTCAAAGTTAAATAAACATTTTCTTAGAAGTTCAGTGGAGCTTCTATATATTTTGAAAACCGGAAAACACCCACATATGCAATCATTCACAACTTGTGGAATTACAAAAACTCAAAATCAAAGTCTGTCAAAAACTCAAATAATTTGGATTTGAGAGAAAACAATCGTTAAGTCTCACATAAGCCTCATTAATTTAAGTCGCATTACTAGCTAAAGGTTAAAATCATCAACAAAATCGCATACATAGTAAAACTACTGGTGTTGGGTCTTTTTTAAAATAAATGATGCAAATATACACCGTTCTGGGGCACTCGGTAGTCTAGTTTGGAACCCACCGACTAGGCTACTGACGTTAAGACAAACCGTGTTCGATTCCCGCTGGAAGCAGTGTGAGTTGTACTCCTGGTTGAAAAAAAAAAATATCCCCGCGGTCGTCCCACAGTCTCTGGCGAAATGGGTACCAGGGTATTACTCTGGTAAGGTGAGGAATGCCGCCTCGCACGTATGGGCGGAAACTCACGAGCTAACACGCCGACTCAAGTCTCTTACTTGACCTTAACCTCTACAATGTTGAAGTTTGTTGATGGATGTGCACATACATTATTCGTCGTCTTAGACTGGTATCCTCCCTGTTCTTGGGTTTGCATCCGGGTTCAGTCTATATCGCGGTTCACCAGTTCAGCTGGACACATACATCACAATTAATGAAGCCGACATCAACGGGATAACATTTAAAACATATCGCACAATCCAAACAACATTTAAACTCTAACTGGTATAAACCCAATGCTGAATTTGAAAAGGAAAAACATTCAACTTGAAATATCAAGAGCGAAAGTTTACAATTTCAGGAAACCATTTCCCTTTTGATGACAAAAAGATTTTTCGAGGAGCTTTGCCAATACTTCGCTTTGGATTAAACAAATGCGCCCCCCCCCCCCCCCCCCCCCACCGTTGTTGAACATTTATATCCTGCCTCATTTTATTTTGTTGTACTTATTTCTTTCCTCGCATGTCTTTCAACATCGAGGGAGAAAGACATTTTGAGAGGTTTTTTTTTTTATATCTCGTGTTTCTAGTCTTTCGTCTATCAATCTTTTTTTTTTTTTAAGTAAAATTGTTTTAGTCTCTTGTTGCCGTAGCTTGACTGGTAGCTGTATGTCTTGTTGCCGTAGCTTGACTGGTAGCAGTATGTCTTGTGTTGTGTATGTCTTGTGCTGTGTATGTCTTGTGCTGTGTATGTCTTGTGCTGTGTATGTCTTGTGATGTGTATGTCTTGTGCTGTGTATGTCTTGTGTTGTGTATGTCTTGTGTTGTGTATGTCTTGTGTTGTGTATGTCTAGTGTTGTGTATGTCTTGTGTTGTGTATGTCTTGTGTTGTGTATGTCTTGTGTTGTGTATGTCTTGTGCTGTGTATGTCTTGTGCTGTGTATGTCTTGTGCTGTGTATGTCTTGTGTTGTGTATGTCTTGTGCTGTGTATGTCTTGTGCTGTGTATGTCTTGTGCTGTGTATGTCTTGTTTTGTGTATGTCTTGTGTTGTGTATGTCTTGTGCTGTGTATGTCTTGTGCTGTGTATGTCTTGTGTTGTGTATTTCTTGTGTTGTGTATGTCTTGTGTTGTGTATGTCTTGTGTTGTGTATGTCCTGTGTTGTGTATGTCTTGTGTTGTGTATGTCTTGTGTTGTGTATGTCCTGTGTTGTGTATGTCCTGTGCTGTGTATGTCTTGTGCTGTGTATGTCTTGTGCTGTGTATATCTTGTGATGTGTATATCTTGTGCTGTGTATGTCTTGTGCTGTGTATGTCTTGTGATGTGTATGTTCTGTGCTGTGTATGTCTTGTGCTGTGTATGTCTTGTGATGTGTATGTCTTGTGCTGTATATGTCTTGTGCTGTGTATGTCTTGTGCTGTGTATGTCTTGTGATGTGTATGTCTTGTGCTGTGTATGTCTTGTGCTGTGTATATTCTGTGCTGTGTATGTCTTGTGCTGTGTATGTCTTGTGATGTGTATGTCTTGTGCTGTGTATGTCTTGTGCTGTGTATGTCTTGTGCTGTGTATGTCTTGTGATGTGTATGTTCTGTGCTGTGTATGTCTTGTGCTGTGTATGTCTTGTGCTGTGTATGTCTTGTGCTGTGTATGTCTTGTGATGTGTATGTTCTGTGCTGTGTATGTCTTGTGCTGTGTATGTTCTGTGCTGTGTATGTCTTGTGCTGTGTATGTCTTGTGCTGTTTATGTTCTGTGCTGTGTATGTCTTGTGCTGTGTATGTTCTGTGCTGTGTATGTCTTGTGCTGTGTATGTCCTGTGCTGTGTATGTCTTGTGCTGTGTATATCCTGTGCTGTGTATGTCTTGTGCTGTGTATGTCCTGTGCTGTGTATGTCTTGTGATGTGTATGTCTTGTGCTGTGTATGTCCTGTGCTGTGTATGTCTTGTGCTATATATGTCTTGTGCTGTGTATGTGGTCAAATCATTTAATTCACTGTTTATTTATATATTCTACTGCGGAAGTGATCCCTCCCAACCTGGCTCCCATCATACGTTTGAAGATTTTTATTTTATTTCGGTGATCTTTATCTTATTGATTATTATAACAATATAATTCCAAGTTTTTACACTGATGACATAGACAATGAATAAATACTATTATGGGTACAATATCTTTATGTGGACACATTAATTTATAAACGGGAAATACCGCAATGTTAGGTCGTGTGCCTAGTTCTATGACTGATCAAACTAGGGGGCCTCCGTGTAAACCATACACCCAGTCACAGATATAATTGGCGATTGTGTAAACACAGCGCAGGTTATAAAACCCCTGGCAGTTTATGAACGACGCGAAGAGCGAGGAATGCCACGCTAGCATTCACGATTCAAAAACAACATTCCTAGCATAAATGAGAGATTTATTACAGAAAAAAGAGTAAAGGTTCCATTTCCATCCGGAAAATGGCGTATTGGTGATCATATTCTGACATGATCACAAGCGCATCTTTGTGTATAGTAGTCATATCACGCCACACCGCATACACTTTCCAGAAAAATCTCTGGTACCCACTTGTTTGGGCTGAGCAACACCTTGAAGATAAATAATAATAAATTAATATATTATTATAGAGGGAAACTTCCGAGGCGATAATAAGCGAATCAATTCAGAGGAAGATGTATGTTTACAGCATTCGGAAAAAATAACAAATAATCAACAACAGCTAAAAAAAAATAGAACAATATATGGTCCTAAGCAGGATCAAACCCGTACTCCTTAGCACAGCACATTGCCACGAAAAGCAAAACGCTAGGGAACACTGCCAACTCGTTTTTTTTTTCTTTTGTTGCATATTTGTCATTTTTTCCGAGTGCTGTAAACATACCTCTTCCTCTGAATTGATCCAACACGTTGAAGAGATGTGTTTCTGAGTCATTGGGGCAGTAATAATGATTTTTGTCCGAGTAAAATAGTAAAGTTTCTATAGCTTGTTTCATAAGTCGTGCCCAACTTTAAAAATCAATATCTTTTAAACCGCTTTTTGTAATTTTTTCAAAATGTGCATGTATAGTTATAATGATTAGAACCCAACGGGGAATTAATTTCATTAAAAACAAACATTTGGTTATTATTATTGCTTATTTGATTTATATAAATTTATAACGACCCATTGATTTAGTCAAAACTTAGTGTTTACAGTATTTAAGTTAAAAATAGCGATTACAAATCTATACACGCTCAAATTTACGATTTTGCACGCTTTCCGCGTGAGTCGATTGACACAATTAGACACTTGTAGTAAACACGAGACATTGTGTGTTATAATTACAAGTTTCTACACTCGCCCCAAACAGAAAATGAAATGAGCCATCTTCACTGATAAAATACAATAGTTGAAGCATGATAATTTTACAATATTGAATGACCTTCTGACTCAGTAAAAAAGTAAAAGTACCCCCGTCACGCCAATTGGCGTATAGGGAATATGGTGTTCATCATCATCATCATGTACCGTACCGGTTGGCGTTGGCGACCATGTCCTTCCACAATCTTCTATCTACAGTGCATCGTATGAGTTCTATTGTTGACTGTTTTCCATGTCAAGACACCAAGCTATCCAGTATTTTCTCTCTTTGTCGTCCGCGATCTCTCTTTCCGTTTATTTTGCCAGTTGTAACCAAGTATTCCAACTTTCCTCTTCTCATGATGTGCCCAACAAATGTTGATTGCTTCTTTCTGATGTTTTTTTTAAGAGCTCCCTTTTTGTGTTTGCCTCTTTGAGAACTTTCTCGTTGGTCTTTTTAGCTATCCAGGGAGCTTTCAACATTCTTCTGAGAAATCCCATCTCTGTGGCCTCTAATCGTCTTTTCATTTGTTTGTCTGTTGTCCATGATTCGCTTCCATAGATCAGAATTGGTTCTATATAGCATCGATGAACTCTCTTTCTCATTTCTATTGACATAGATTTGTTGCATAAGATATTTTTCATTTTCTGAAATGCTATTTTGGCCTGCAAAAAAAGGAATTGAAGTCAACGGGCACAACATAAATAATTTGCGATATGCGGATGAGACAGTCTTAATAGCAGAGACAGAGAACGAACTACAAGAAATGATAGACATAATAGTAGAAGAAAGCAACAAGAAAGGTCTCAGTCTGAATAGTAAGAAAACAGAAGTAATGGTTATATCGAAGAAACAATCATCACCATCATGCAGCATAAAAATAAACGGGATAAACCTGAAACAAGTGCAACGTTTCAAATACTTGGGCACAATAATACATCAGATGGGAGATGCACCACAGAAATAAAAAGAAGAATAGCTCAGACCAAAATAGCATTTCAGAAAATGAAAAATATCTTATGCAACAAATCTATGTCAATAAAAATGAAAAAGAGAGTTCATCTGTGCTATATAGAACCAATTCTGGCCTATGGAAGCGAATCATGGACAATAGACAAACAAATGAAAAGACGATTAGAGGCCACAGAGATGGGATTTCTCAGAAGAATGTTGAAAGTTCCCTAGACAGATAAAAAGACCAATGAGGAAGTTCTCAAAGAGGCCAACACAAAAAGGGAGCTCTTAAAAAACATCAGAAAGAAGCAATCAACATTTTTCGGGCACATCATGAGAAGAGGAAAGTTGGAATACTTGGTTACAACTGGCAAAATAAAAGAAAAGAGAGATCGCGGACGACAAAGAGAGAAAATACTGGATAGCTTGGTGACATGGCATGGAAAATAGTCAACAACAGAACTGATACGATGCACTGTAGATAGAAGATTGTGGAGGGACATGATCGCCTACGCCAACTGGCAGGGTACATGATGATGATGATGATTTTGGCCTGAGCTATTCTGCTTTTTATTTCTGTGGTGCATCTCCCATCTGATGTTATTATTGTGCCCAAGTATTTCAAACGTTGCACTTGTTTCAGATTTGTCTTGTTTATTTTTATGCTGCATGATGGTGATGATTGTTTCTTCGATATAACCATTACTTTGTTTTCTTATTATTCAGACTGAGACCTTTCTTGTTGCTTTCTTTTACTATTATATCTATAATTTCTTGTTGCTCATTCTCTGTCTCTGCTATTAAGACTGTGCCATCCGCATATCGTAAATTATTTAAGTTGTGACCGTTGACTTCAAACCCTTTTTTGTCTACTATTGATCTCATAATATGTTCGTTGTAAAGTGGAAACAAATCCGGCGACAGAACACAGCCTTGTCTGACTCCTTGTTTTTTAAATTGAAATTGTCCTTTTTTTGTTGTTAATTCGTACAGCTGCTGTTTGTTGCCAGTACATGTTTTTTTATGATTCACAGATCCTTGCCATCAATGTTTAATTTCTCCAGGATATTTATTAGTTCCACGTGCTTTACTTTGTCAAATGCTTTCGTGTAGTCTATAAAGCACATATATAGATCTTTCTTTATCTCTATAGATCTGTCTATCAATGTTCTTAAGATGTATATTGCATTATTGGTGCCCTTTCCTTCCACAAATCCACATTGTTCCTCACTTATTTCTGGTTTTATTTTGTTCCTTACACGTCTCATGATGATTCTTAGTAATATTTTAGTCATATGGCTCATGAGACTAGCAGTGCGATGGTCTTCATAATCAGTGGCTCCTGACTTCTTCGGTACGGCTACAAAGAAAGATTTTAGTAGATCTTCAGGTATGTGTCCAGTGTTATATATGTCATTGAGTAGTTTTGCTATGACTTGTAATACCAGCTCTACCAATGCATTTATCTCTTCGATTGTTATATTATCGGGACCTGGAGCTAATATGGTGTTAATGACCATAAATTTTACAGACTTTCGGCACATGATTTTTGGGGTAATGTGGTCGATATTACGCCCGTGCCGCTTTACTTTCCCAGAAAAAAAATCCGGTACCCATTAAAGGCTGGGTGAACCCGGAGGCTGTCAGTTGGGATCGAACCCTACCTCTTGTCCTTTGTAATCCAGTTCACTAACCACTGAGCTATCGCTGCTCCCTCTCTGACTCAGTCAGTAAAGGAAAATAGCGAGAAAAAGCACTGGTCTCACATCATCATCCCCCCCCCCCCCGAACTGCTTTAGTCTTGTATACAGGAATTGAATCCTCTGTGATATTAAAATATGTCACGTGACACCCTTTAGCTGTACCAACACGCTAACCACTACCTACCTACCATTATTAGAAAACACGAAATGACAACAGATATAGAGAGAAAGTAATGCTCTTAATGAACAGTATTTCATGTACTTGATGTCCTATAGAAAGAACCAAGAGGTGAAAGCAGATCTCTATGTTTCATAGATTATACCAAGGAATTTTACAAAGTAAAGCACCAAGAAATGTTCAAAATTTTAGAATTCATAAACGTAGACAGCAAAGATCTAAGAATAATAAAGAACATGTACTGTCAACAAACAGCGGTCATAAGAACTGGAAACCAATTGGGAATGTTTCAACAAATAAAACAAGGTGTTAGACAAGGTTGTGTGCTGTCACCAGGTTTATTTAATATGTATAATGACATTTTTTTTTAAGATCCATAAGGGACATGCCTGAAATAACAATTGGCGGTCATAATATAAAATACCTCAGGTATGTTGATGATACAGGTTTAATCGCTAAGAGTGAAAATGAGTTACAAGAAATGTTAGAAATTATAGTGAATTAAAACAAAATTAAAGGACTCAACCATAATAGCAAAAAGATAGAAGTGATGGTAGCAACAAAGAAAAAGACATCACCGCAATGCACAATAAAAGCAAGTGGAACAATATTAAAACAGGTAAAGGAATTTAATTATCTGGGAACAATGTTAACCTCAGACGGTAGATGTACAACAGACGTGAGATGCAGAATAGCTCAGGAAAAAAGTAGCTTTAAAAAAAAATAGGAAGATACTGTGCAATTCATTTTTGACAATATAAACAAGAAAAAGAGTTCTTAAATGTTATGTAGAGCCAGTCTTAACATATGTATATGAAACATGGACAATAGGACAACATACAAGAAAATCACCTGAAGCTGTAGAAATGTGGATTTAATGAAGAATGTTGAGAATACCATGGACAGCTAAGAAGAGTAATGAAAACGTTCTCAAAGAGGCCACAGCAAAGAGAGATATAATGTTCAACCTTAGGAAGAAACAATCATCATTTCTGGTCCATGTAATGAGAAGAGAACAGCTGGAATATACTGTGACAACTGGGAAAATTGAGGGACGAAGAGATAAAGGAGAAGCAAAGAGAAAAGATACCAGACAGATTAAGAGAATGGCTTGGCAGAAGATCAACATCAGAAATGATAAATAACTGTTGAGATCGAAAGTTGTGGAGAGACATGATCACCTACGCCAGCAGGCATGAAACTTGATGATAATGATGCCCTCTACCACACCATGCATTAATTCATTCATTTTTTCCGGCACAGAAAATATATGTAAACTTCTCGGAAACCTACAATGAAATAATTCCTAACTGGATTTAATGTAACATGTCAACGGTCATTGCTTGTGTGCTTGCGATAATACAGGCAATATAAGATATGAGCCAAGAGAACAAGAAGATAGATAATGTTCTTTCCTATTGGGAGAGTTACAAAATAGAAGCATCGCATTACCTATTCCTACCAACATATTATACAGAAAATAAATAACTGCAAAATATGCAGTGAACTCGTTGGGCTGAATTTAAACAGAATATACACACGCCAAAAAATGCACAAATTCAACCAAAATTACATCAGTTAAAAGAGAAATTTAGAATCTAGCAGCAGTAAATACGTAACATATCAGTGGAACATAGTGACACCAAATCTTTGGTGGAGAAGAAAAGACGGAAAGTGAAAAAGAAAAATAGAGAGGTGTGGGGGGAAGAGATATCAACGAAAAGATTGAAACTTCCAAATTATTTTGTTTTAAAAGTCAATAACATTTATGTGTTCACACTACGAATTTGAGTGTTTTTTTTTTTACAGGTTTCATTGGTGGTGATCAATCAACTGATACGGAAACATCGAGTCTGTTATCATTTCAAATCATCTTGCATGAGAAAACGTTGCCTTACTTAGACAAACAAAATGAAAAGCCACGAACTACTCCACTGATGTAACTAAAATTAAATACACACACAATGATAACAGGGAGAAGTTAGAGCTTGATACGCCATCAGCTCATACGCGATCTAGAAATCTTTGCGAGAACTGCCAGGTAGTAGAGTACAGAAGAAAGCTCAACAAATTATGAGCAAAAACAGAGCGACGAAGATAGTGAAAGAAAATATTCACAGATTAGACCAGACTTAGGGCGACCTATGATGGATAACCACAGACCGAGCAATGTGGTGAGATTATGTTTTTGTCCCACAGAACGCCAAGAGCGGTGGGCCTCTACTGCTTTGTCTGTCAGCAACCAGGAAATGACGAAATTTATGTTTTCATAGTTATCTATTCTGATTTGTTCAAAAACTAATCACATTCATAGAATTGCGTGACTTAGCTAGATAAAAATGCCACGGTAATGTTTTAACCATAAATATATGTCCCTATCTCTAGACAAACAAACAAAATGAAACCCGGCTACATTCCCCCCTCCTACCTTCCCCCAGTTCTATGACGCCAGCCTAGCCTATCATCGTGTTGGATTCATCGCCAAATATCAATCATACACTCTAGAGAGACAGTAAAGTATCGCCAGACAGACTGTTCCACTGTTTGATTTGTAATTTTTAGTCTTTACTTTTATAATTGCATGAATCAGAAGGACAATAACGTTGTAGTCAGAGGTAAAGTTAACGTGGGTTCAATCCCAACCTGACGCCCTCAAGTCGATCAAAGCTTGAATTTGAAATCGGGACAGGTAATAACAGTAAGGAGGTCAATGACTCCCCCAACCGTCCCGTCCCGTCCCACTCACATATACGCACACGCATATCGCAAACAAATTGTTGTGGCCTAGAAAAATTAAGTTTGGTAACTTACTACGTCATATTATGTATTACCATATTATTATTATTACCTTATTTTGTATTATGTTGCAACAGGTACTTTACTTAAGGCATAAGGAACAACAAACAAAGTGACAATACCGAATTCTGAAATAAAATATCAGAGAAATGCAATATATCTATTTATGCATATTATCATTTTATGAGATGATGGAAGTGTCTACGACAGAATACGAGAACTGTGGACAACAGAGGGTGAAGATCTTGACAATGATCGCATATACAACCAGGACACCAATGGAAGGAGTTCCATTGTTGAGTTACTATATATCTGCTATATTCCTGGCCTTAATATTACTATTCTCACCACAATTTCTACTCGTTGTCTGTTCATTTTTTTTTTTATTAATTCTAGTTAATGTTTCTTTTTTGGAATCCCCAGGGGAAAAGACAAAGAAATTTTTGGAGAAGACAGACAGAAGCAGAGATAAAGATGATGGTGAAGACATGGAATGATCTTGAAAGAACGGCAAGAAACAGAACGACTAGGATAGTGTTTTAGTGAAGACCTATGCTCCACATGGAGCTGAAAGGTAGAAGAAGTTACTGTTAAATAAGACTGGACAACAAACCCACATTTCACCTTGAACCTTCAACTAAGACATTCATCACGGGGAAGAGAGTATGTCATTTTTATTTTAAAAAAATTACTTGCATTCCATGATCATCGATGACTGTGACCCGTCGCCTGCAGTCAGCACCGATTGTGTTTAGACACGGCATCCGGGAATAAGATTTAATTTAATACAGTATGGATAAATAATTGCTAGCTTAATGTGCTGCTCTAGAGCCTAGGTATTTCAGCGATTAGTCCTTCCGCTTCATGATTAAAGGGATTTAGGTTCAATTCCTAGAAGTGGCGGATTTTTGTCGGGTTGACAAGGCTTCTGGTTTGAACCATCCTCTAAAAATGGGTACCAGAAATTTGTATGGAAAGTAAAGGCGGCCTGGCGTGATTTCGACTACATTAATAGGCGAACTTTGACATTTGATGTGAGCTATAGCTCTGACAGTTAAACTCAGACATTCAGATGTTTTGTTTTCTTGGGCAACCGCGTTCCATTGAAATCAAGTGTTTAAAAGAATGGGGTGTGTTGCAGACAGATCTAATCAATTTCATTAACAGAGCACTGACCACCTCATCGTCTATGATTTAGTTTTGCTAAAGTGTGTTTAAAATATTTCATAAACAACAGAAAATGATATGACACTACGTTTACTATTTCTTCTCTCTTCTCTTTCTCTTTTTCATGAGAAGCAAAAGAAGATACGACATTCCCATTGGGTGCATGACGTAGAAGTAAAGAAAATGCTAATGACAATAATAAAGACCAAGAACAAATTAAACCTTGAAAGGCAAAGATAGGTTTCTGGAAACAAAGAAGTGCTAGAATATTCAATAGGTGAATAGCTATCAAAGCTCGCAGCACACATTTGTCATCAAAATAATCATATTAGTGACAATGATAGCGATGTTAATCAGTATGATTATGAAAGAATGAATAGAAATAAGGATAACAGCACACGATCCAAAAAGAGACAAACGAAATGTATATGTTTGGACACAAAGGGACACAATAATTCACAGAACATCAACTTTGATGGGAAAATGCACATTATAAAAGGTAACTAAGACAGATAAAGATAATGGCTAAAGTGGGTTGATAACATCATGAGGCGGAAATAGAACAAATAACGGTGTGTATCATGTTGGCGAGAAAAAGAGTAAAATGGTAGTCAATGAGAGTCACAGCCATAGAGAGCAGAGATAACCAACACTGAAAGCCGTCGGAAAAGGGGAAGAGAGAGGGTGAAGTATCGAACCTGACCTTTTGTCCAAAGTAGACCAAGTCATTAACCACAGCTCTCTTGTGGCTTCCAAAAAACATCGCTCACTATAAGAAATGATAAGAAATTATAAGAAATAGTAATATTATAGACAAATAGAGACAACCTGCACCATCAAAGCAAGAGACAGAGCAGAATGGCGCTCCATGGTAGCCAACCTTCGTTGCGGAGACGGCACTCGATGATGATGATGATGATGAATATTATAGATTTTTTAAAAACAGGACATAACTGCATACAACATAGATTCGGTTATTTCATGAGAGTTTGAACAAGCGACTATTGCTCGCTCCTCCACTGCAGCTGACAACGATTGTGTCTATAAGACTTGAGGAATACAATGTATCAGAAGGATAGACAGTATTTTGTGTTTAAAATTATACAGCGATGCGGGCTAACAGTTGAAACAGCGTGAACCAGTTTGTTAACGCAAGAAATCACCTGTTCCTAGTAACAATTCATAGCATACATGTAGGGGGCTCGGATAACTATTATAAATACTAAATAAATGATGACAAAAATAGCATCATAATTATAAAGAACACAGCATCAAACTAAACGCTTGTTCGGTAGCAAGAAGTTGTGTTTAAAAAAAATGGCATGGTGTAAACACTCGCTGCAGAATGAAGTATTCACTTCACCATGTCATATCATAGCAAAAAGACAGAGGTAATGGTAACAACAAATAATGAGACATCACATCAGTGTAAAATGAAGACAAGTGGAACAATATTAAAACAGGTAAATGAATTTAAATATTTGGGAACTTTGTTAAACCTCAGACGGAAGATGTACAAAAGAGGTGAGATGCAGAATGGCTCAGGCAAAAGCAGCTTTACAAAAAATGAGCAAAATACTATGCAATCCATTTTTGACAATAGAAACAAGAAAAAGAGTTCTTAAATGTTACGTAGAGCCAGTCTTAACATATGGATGCGAGTCATGGACAATAGGACAACAGACAAGAAAATCACTGGAGTCTGTAGAAATGTGGTTTTACAGAAGAATGTTGAGAATACCAAGGACAGCTAAGAAGAGTAATGAAGAGGTTCTGAGAGAGGTCAAAGCAAAAAGAGAGCTAATTTGCAATGTTAGGAAGAGACCATCATCTTTTTTTGGCCATGTAATGAGAAGAGAACAACTGGAATATATTGTAACAACTGGAAACATTGAGGGATGAAGAGATAGAGGGAAGCAAAGAGAAAAAATAACAGACAGCTTAAGAGAATGACTTGGCAGAAGGTCAACAACAGAAATGATAAATAGCTGCCGAGATCGAAAGTTGTGGAGAGACATGATTACCTTCGCCACTAGGCCCGGTACTTGATGATGATGGTGATGATGTCATATCACAATTTGGATTTTCAGGACTGCTTCTTTTGTCTCTGTTAATACCAACCTCATCTCGGAACATCACAGACCCATTCCTTTCTTTCTTCCATCTAGATAGATTGAAAAGTGCCAGACTGCGATTAGAACACATTCATTTGGTAATCAAGCCAGCGCGCTAACCATTAGGGCAATGACGCACTCAGTGTCATTTGGCGTGATTTAGAGTTCTAGACTTGTGTGATGACTTTTCCCATGTTTTTTTAAATGTTTTTTTTTTGTTTAATCTCAAAACCAATATTAAATTAAATGTGCATGTGTGCCTGTGTTAATTATGTTTGTCTATTCTCGGAGATTCTTTCTTATTTTAGCAGCATTTTATTACGGTTTTATTCTCGATTAGGGTTTCAACTTAACAGCTTGTACTCGTATTTTTTTCATGATACCGAACTTAGTCTCTATTGATGATATTTTGGTTGTATATTACGTTTTTGGAGACAACTTTAAACGATCGTTTTTATACAACAAAAATGAGGAGTAACATCAATCACGATATAAATCCAGAAACAGCAAATAAAATGCGTTTGACATTTAATATTTCCGTTAACCAACAGTATTCGTCTTCTTCTGTGATCATGGCTCATTCAGACTAGGATTCCGGACTCTCTTATGAAGGCAGCTGTCTGTTTAAGTGATTCGGTTGTCCCGTATAGTTTCTTTCCAGGAAGGTTGGTGTGGACCATATTGTCCTTCTCAGGTCTGTGTACTGGGGGATTTCCTGTGGAACATGTTTTGTTGTCATGTTATCCAGCGTACAGTGGCATTGGCTGGTAGTCTTTATTTTGAGTTTGGTGAACATGTGGTTTTTCATTCGGTTGTGGCCAGTGCGTAGGCGAAGTATGATGACTTGATCTCTCCTTGATAGTTGGAGGCATCCGTTCCTCTCGTTATAATGTGGGTGTCCTTGTTTCCATTTTTCATTATACTGGCCTTTGATAATGGATTTGGCTTCATCGTAGCTTACCAGATGGTTCTCTTGTGGTAGTCTCTCCCCCCCCCCCCTTTAGCTAATTTGTCTGCGCGTTCGTTTCCATGTATATTACAGTGTGATGGTATCCACTGAATGATCACGCTCTCGAAGTTATTGCACAGTTGGTCTAGGGTTGTTCTCAAGTCATTTAGTTCACTGTTCCTGTGGGTTTTTCGAGCTGTTTTGACTGACAGTGCATCAGTCAGTATCACCAATTTCTTGTGCATGTTATTTTTGTGTTGGATAGCCAGTTTTGCAACGTCTTTGAGGGTTTCAGTTTCTGCTTTATAGTTGTTTGAGAATTTCCCAGTAGCTATTGACTTGGTGATCTCGTCCTGGTTATTCAGCCTTAAGAACACACTTCCTTCTACATTTCTGGTGGCATTTGTAGCAGAGCCATCTGTGTATATGTGTGACCAGGAGTCCTGTGGGTAGTTGTCGTTATTGTGTTTTTCTGCTATGTGTTTTCTCTATGTATATGTTTGGGTGCCTTTTTTCATTATTCCTATAGTATCTTCCTTATGTTCTGATATTTTGTGTTTCCCATGGGGAGTCATATCAAATGGACTTATTGGTTTCGGCATTGTTTGGAACAGTACTAAGTCACTAGTTGCCAGTTCTTTGGAGATTGCAGCTACGTTTCTCCTCTTTGGTCTTCCTTTTCCGAAACCAGTTATTCTTTGGTGCATGGGGTGGCTTAAACAGTATTCTGCTGCAATCGTTAAGCACTAGATGCTACAACTCAAATGAAAAGAAAGCAATAGTGTAGTAGTAGTATGTGTGAGTGAGAGAGAGAGAGAGAGAGTATGTGTGTGTGTGTGTCCGTTTTAAGTGCTGTTATTCAATTACACACACGTACGCATACACACACACACACACACACACACAGACAGCTTGAGAGTTGACAGATTGTGCCAACGTTTATTGTTCTATTCTACTTCTTCCCCTGCCGTTCACACCAAGATTGGAATCTATGATCTTGTGGTATCTCCCTGGCCACCAATAAAATAAACCTCCACTTTGCACGGCCCATGACTATCCTTCATGGTGCCCTTTGTATGGCTCATACTGTTCACATCGGTTTCTATTGTCCTCCGCCAAATTGTCCTTGTTCTGCATCTCTCCTCGAGTCGACTGGACGAGAGTTCTTGTGATTGTTTCTGAATTGGCTGCAACCAAGTGCATGCGCCTCAAGCGTGGAAAATCCTGGATGACCGAGGCGAAGGCGTCTATAAGGAGGGTAAATGGTTTGAATGACATTAGGGCTGGCAAGGATTGGATAGAAGTAACAGCGACGAAATAGATAACCAAAGTAATCATTCAGCTCGGCAGGGAGTGTCGCAATTGGGCCGTTGGGGCTACCAAGGCCGTAATAAGGGAATCCATCTAGAAAGTGTCAGTCTACAAGAATGGCTCTGTATCCCTCGGACAGCGAAGTGGTTGGAGTTTTGTGGCATACCAACGTGGCAGTGAAGTGGCTAGGGAACCAGGTAAGTGTAGCATGACGGTATCCAGCATGGGAATGGAGATAGAAGCATCAACAGGCAGTGGTATCAAGGTTGGTAACAATAAAAGTGGATCACGCAGTATTTGTGATTGACTCTCAAAGTATGATACAGATGATTGACAGACAGTGTCTGTGGCAGGAGCGGATGCAGCTTTTGAATGACTCTAACGTGAACGCATTAATCTGTGTGTACTGTACAAGGGATGCTGGTGTACACGACCATGACAGCGGATAAGTTCGCTGGCAGCTCTGATACTGAGTGTGGCCTTACTCTGGACAAAGAGGACATCGCCAAGATGCCGGGTGAGGTGATGAGGATCTCGATTGTACGTGGAGAAATTAAGATGGTCTGTCAACTAGATTAATTTTTAAGAAGCTTGACGACAGCTGATAAGTACAAAATATTACTATTAAAGAAATAGATGTAAGAAAAAATGAGTTCTCATGTGACATTGAAACATTCCTTTTATGATAAACTGAATCACAGACAATCGATAAACAAACATGAAGGAACTTGGAGATAACAAAGACGAGGTTTTACAGAAATATGTTCTATTTAGTGACGAAATATTCATCAACATATCTAGTGACGAAGTATTCACCAACATATCTAGTGACGAAATATTCATCAACATATCTAGTGACGAAGTATTCATCAACATATCTAGTGACGAAATATTCATCAACATATCTAGTGACGAAATATTCATCAACATATCTAGTGACGAAATATTCATCAACATATCTAGTGACGAAATATTCAGCAACATATCTAGTGACGAAATATTCATCAACATATCTCGTGACGAAATATTCATCAACATATCTAGTGACGAAATATTCATCAACATATCTAGTGACGAAATATTCATCAACATATCTAGTGACGAAATATTCACTAACATATCTAGTGACGAAGTATTCACTAACATATCTAGTGACGAAATATTCATCAACATATCTAGTGACGAAATATTCATCAACATATCTAGTGACGAAGTATTCACCAACATATCTAGTGACGAAATATTCACCAACATATCTAGTGACGAAATATTCATCAACATATCTAGTGACGAAATATTCATCAACATATCTAGTGACGAAGTATTCACCAACATATCTAGTGACGAAATATTCACCAACATATCTAGTGACGAAATATTCATCAACATATCTAGTGACGAAGTATTCATCAACATATCTAGTGACGAAATATTCATCAACATATCTAGTGACGAAATATTCATCAACATATCTAGTGACGAAATATTCATCAACATATTTAGTGACGAAGTATTCACCAACATATCTAGTGACGAAATATTCATCAACATATCTAGTGACGAAGTATTCACCAACATATCTAGTGACGAAATATTCACCAACATATCTAGTGACGAAGTATTCACCAACATATCTAGTGACGAAATATTCATCAACATATCTAGTGACGAAATATTCATCAACATATCTAGTGACGAAGTATTCACTAACAAATCTAGTGACGAAATATTCATCAACATATCTAGTGACGAAATATTCATCAACATATCTAGTGACGAAATATTCATCAACATATCTAGTGACGAAGTATTCATCAACATATCTAGTGACGAAATATTCATCAACATATCTAGTGACGAAATATTCATCAACATATCTAGTGACGAAATATTCATCAACATATCTAGTGACGAAATATTCATCAACATATCTAGTGACGAAGTATTCACCAACATATCTCTATCTATCTATCTATTGACCTTTCGAGCCGTAACCGGCCCATAGGGCGTAGACCAAGATACACCTTCTCCTATATGAATTTTTGTTCTAGCAGTTTTCTTTTAAAGATATTTTATCAAATCTCGCCATCTGTCTCTGTTCTGTGCAAGCAGTTCTATCTCATTGAGGGAGCCGATTCCTGCTGCTCTTGCCTCTCTCATCAATGTTCTTCTCAGTGTCTCCCTGGGTCTTCCTCTTTTTCTTTTACCTGTTGTTTCCCATATGAGGGCTTGCTTTGCTATTCGATTATTATCTCTTCTCATCACATGTCCAACGTATGACCATCGTCTTTTCTTTATTACTGAAGATATTAGTGGTTGATTGGCGATTTCTCTAATTTCCTCGTTTGTTTTGAATTCGTTCCATTCTATACATATCTAGTGACGAAATATTCATCAACATATCTAGTGACGAAATATTCATCAACATATCTAGTGACGAAATATTCATCAACATATCTAGTGACGAAATATTCATCAACATATCTAGTGACGAAGTATTCACCAACATATCTAGTGATGAAGTATTCACCAACATATCTAGTGACGAAATATTCATCAACATATCTAGTGACGAAATATTCATAAACATATCTAGTGACGAAGTATTCACCAACATATCTAGTGACGAAATATTCATCAACATATCTAGTGACGAAATATTCATCAACATATCTAGTGACGAAATATTCATCAACATATCTAGTGACGAAGTATTCACCAACATATCTAGTGACGAAATATTCATCAACATATCTAGTGACGAAATATTCATCAACATATCTAGTGACGAAGTATTCATCAACATATCTAGTGACGAAATATTCATCAACATATCTAATGACGAAATATTCATCAACATATCTAGTGACGAAATATTCACCAACATATCTAGTGACGAAATATTCATCAACATATCTAGTGACGAAGTATTCATCAACATATATAGTGACGAAGTATTCACCAACATATCTAGTGACGAAATATTCATCAACATATCTAGTGACGAAATATTCACCAACATAACTAGTGACGAAGTATTCATCAACATATCTAGTGACGAAATATTCATCAACATATCTAGTGACGAAGTATTCACTAACATATCTAGTGACGAAGTATTCACTAACATATCTAGTGACGAAGTATTCACTAACATATCTAGTGACGAAGTATTCACTAACATATCTAGTGACGAAATATTCATCAACATATCTAGTGACGAAATATTCATCAACATATCTAGTGACGAAATATTCATCAACATATCTAGTGACGAAGTATTTATTAACATATCTAGTGACGAAGTATTCATCAACATATCTAGTGACGAAGTATTCACTAACATATCTAGTGACGAAATATTCACCAACATATCTAGTGACGAAGTATTCACTAACATATCTAGTGACGAAATATTCATCAACATATCTAGTGACGAAGTATTCACTAACATATCTAGTGACGAAATATTCATCAACATATCTAGTGACGAAGTATTCATCAACATATCTAGTGACGAAGTATTCACCAACATATCTAGTGACGAAATATTCATCAACATATCTAGTGACGAAGTATTCATCAACATATCTAGTGACGAAATATTCATCAACATATCTAGTGACGAAGTATTCAGCAACATATCTAGTGACGAAATATTCATCAACATATCTAGTGACGAAATATTCATCAACATATCTAGTGACGAAGTATTCACTAACATATCTAGTGACGAAGTATTCACTAACATATCTAGTGACGAAGTGTTCACCAACATATCTAGTGACGAAATATTCATCAACATATCTAGTGACGAATTATTCACCAACATATCTAGTGACGAAGTATTCACCAACATATCTAGTGACGAAATATTCATCAACATATCTAGTGACGAAATATTCATCAACATATCTAGTGACGAAGTATTCATCAACATATCTAGTGACGAAGTATTCATCAACATATCTAGTGACGAAGTATTCACCAACATATCTAGTGACGAAGTATTCATCAACATATCTAGTGATGAAGTATTCACCAACATATCTAGTGACGAAGTATTCACTAACATATCTAGTGATGAAGTATTCACCAACATATCTAGTGACGAAGTATTCACAAACATATCTAGTGACGAAGTATTCACCAACATATCTAGTGACGAAGTATTCACTAACATATCTAGTGACGAAGTATTCATCAACATATCTAGTGATGAAGTATTCACCAACGGATAGTACAACGGCAAACGATACTAGACAGTTTAACGAAGTACCTCGGAACGAAGTTTATAGGAGAATTTATAAGAGAATTTACAAGATAATTTATAAGAAACATTTACGTAAGCACGAAATGAAGAGAAATAATTGGCAATACCTCCAGATATAGCATCCGGGGATGATAAAGCCGATTATGATGATGATGATAATAATGACGATAATGTTGACTACCAAGAAGCACTCTACGCCATACTAGCATTTCTAGTTCAATAAATCTGTTCCTGGACACCTATTTCTCCTTGATTGTAAAAGTTCCAATAACGAGCCTCCAAATGGGGGAAAAAGTAATTTTAAAACAAAAACTATAACTAACATAACTGATCTAAAATATGCGGAGAAACATAACGAACTGGCCTGGCCATATAATCTTAATGCAAATATAGGAGAAGATGGTTCTGGGAAATACCGCATGATAATTACACTAATGAGTTCATGCTCCTGAGACTATTCTCATATCTAGGAACGATGTATTCACCAACGGGAAGAATAAATATCTTGGAACGATGTATTCACAAACGGGAAGAATAAATATCTAGGAACGAAGTATTCACCAACGGGGGGAATAAATATCTAGGGACGAGTGTATTCACCAACGGGGGGAATAAATATCTAGGAATGAAGTATTCGCCAACGGGGGAATAAATATCTAGGGACGAGAGTATTCACCAACGGGAAGAATAAATATCTAGGAACGAAGTATTCACCAACGGGGGGAATAAATATCTAGGGACGAGTGTATTCACCAACGGGGGGAATAAATATCTAGGAATGAAGTATTCGCCAACGGGGGGAATAAATATCTAGGGACGAGAGTATTCACCAACGGGAAGAATAAATATCTAGGAATGAAGTATTCACCAACGGGGGGAATAAATATCTAGGGACGAGAGTATTCACCAACGGGAAGAATAAATATATAGGAATGACGTATTCGCCAACGGGGGAAATAAATATCTAGGGACGAGAGTATACACCAACGGGAAGAATAAATATCTAGGAATGAAGTATTCACCAACGGGAAGAATAAATATCTAGGAATGAAGTATTCACCAACGAGGCGAATAGATATCTAGGGACGAGAGTATTCACCAACGGGAAGAATAAATATCTAGGAATGAAGTATTCACCAAAGGGGCGAATAAATATCTAGGAATGAAGTATTCACCAACGGGGCTAATAAATATCTAGGAATTAAGTATTCACCAACGGGGCGAATAAATATCTAGGAATGAAGTATTCACCAACGGGACCAATAAATATCTATGGAACGAAGTATTCACCAACGGGAAGAATAAATATCTATGGAACGAAGTATTCACCAACGGGAAGAATAAATATCTATGGAACGAAGTATTCACCAACGGGAAGAATAAATATCTATGGAACGAAGTATTCACCAACGGGAAGAATAAATATCTAGGGACGAGAGTATTCACCAACGGGAAGAATAAATATATATGGTGGAAGTATTCACCAACGGGGGGAATAGATATCAAGGGATGAATTAATCAACAACGGGAAGAATAAATATCTATGGAACGAAGTATTCACCAACTGGGCGAATAAATATCTAGGGACGAAGTAATCACCAAATGGGGGGGAATAAATATCTAGGGACGAAGTATTCACCAACGGGAAGAATAAATATCTAGGGACGAAGTATTCACCAACGGGAAGAATAAATATCTAGGGACGAAGTATTCATCAACGGGGCGAATAAATATCTAGGAACGAAGTATTCATCAACGGGAAGAATAAATATCTAGGGATGAAGTATTCAATAATGGGAAGAACAAATATCTAGTGATGAATTATTTGCCAACAGGTAAAACAAGTATCTAGTGACGAAGTATTCACTAACGGGTAATACCAATATCTAGTGACGAATTATTTACCAACGGGTAGAACAAATATCTAGTGACGAATTATTTACCAACGGGTAGAACAAATATCTAGTGACGAATTATTTACCAATGGGTAGAACAAATATCTAGTGACGAATTATTTACCAACGGGTAGAACAAATATCTAGTGACGAATTATTTACCAACGGGTAGAACAAATATCTAGTGACGAATTATTTACAAACGGGTAATACAAATATCTAGTGACGAATTATTTACAAACGGGTAGAACAAATATCTAGTGACGAATTATTTACCAACAGGTAATACAAATATCTAGTGACGAATTATTTACCAACAGGTAATACAAATATCTAGTGACGAATTATTTACCAACGGGTAATACAAATATCTAGTGACGAATTATTTACCAACGGGTAGAACAAATATCTAGTGACGAATTATTTACCAACAGGTAATACAAATATCTAGTGACGAATTATTTACCAACAGGTAATAGAAATATCTAGTGACGAATTATTTACCAACAGGTAATACAAATATCTAGTGACGAATTATTTACCAACAGGTAATACAAATATCTAGTGACGAATTATTTACCAACGGGTAGTACAAATATCTCGTCAGCCAGATAAGAGTACCTACTTGTAATCATGTAGTATGCTACGGTATGTGACTTTCTGACGCCGGTTTGTTTTAGCACCAGTAGTGTATGCCAATTCGAGACCTGGAGAGATACCTACATACTAAATCTGATGGTGAGTTGTTTAATCTTACAAGACTAGAAATAGCCAAGCTATAGCCATACCTTGTAGGAGTGTACGTGACACCCCACTTCTTGATCCTGCTACCAGCTTTACTGCAATTATTTACCTATTCCCTACTTGCAGGACTAAAAAAAAAAGAACCCAAATCAGATACATCACTATTGGAGACCTGCATTAGCTGAAAACGCTGCACTTGTCACACAAAGTTGAGAAGAACTCCAGAGCATGATACCTCGATGCCTGTAGAGACTTCGGCCTTACAATAAGTTTGCAGAAGACTAATATACTCGGTCACACATCGAAGTAGCACCTGCCATCTTTATCGACATCAACAGATTTATGTGCAGCAGTACTGTTACATTGAATCCATCATCAACGATAAATTATCTTTAGACACAGAAATAAACACCCACATCGGTAAAGCTGCCACCACGTTCACCAATTATACCAGGTGCGTTTGACAAAACGTATCCTTTTGTATGGCAGCTAAACATGGTCAACTTATGCATGGTAAGAGAGAAGGTTAAATGCATTCCATATGCGATGACAGCGTCGTATTCTTGGTGTCACCTAGAAGGACAAAATGGCAAACGTGGAGGTCATCACTCACACAGGCCCCCGAATATCTACACGCTGCTCAAACAACGTAGGGTACGCAAACTTGGCCACTAACACCGTGGGAACACGGTGAAAATATAACATTTCCTAGGGGCGCTACAAAGTTCTATTTTATAGTACTGTTCTAGTTTATATAGCACTTATATTTCAGGATTAAGATAGGCACCAAACAATGGGGACTGTTAGAAAAATATAAAATAAAAAGATGATGAACAATATCAACACAAAATTTAAAAGCCATTAAGAACGAAGGACTTGAATCATACCTGCAAGGCAGTAACATTAAAATTACTCATGACATTATCTTCCAATAGCAACATATGGTTGTGAATAATAGACAATCTCGCAGACGGAAAGAAAGAAAATCGATTCATTCGAAACAAAATGATACAGAAAAAAACTTAAGATCATCATCATGTGCCACTCCGGTTGGCGTATGCGTTCATGTCCTTCCACAATCTTCTATCTACAGTGCATCGTATCAATTCTGTTATTGACTGTTTTCCATGCCATGACACCAAGCTATCTAGTATTTTCTCTCTTTGTCGTCCACGATATCTCTTCCCCTGTAGTTTGTCAGTTGTTACCAGATATTACAACTTTCCTCTTCTCATGATGTGTCCGAAAAATGTTGATTGTTTCTTGCTGATGTTTCATATGAAACATTTTGTGTTGGTCTCTTTGAGAATTTCCTCATTGGTCTTTTTAGCAGTCCAGGGAACTTTCAACATTCTTCTGGGAAAACACATCTCTGTGGCCTCTAATCGTCTTTTCATTTGTTTGTCTACTGTCCATGATTCGCTTCCACATGTCAGAATTGGTTCTATATAGCACCGATGAACTCTCTTTTTATTTCTATTGACATAGATTTGTTGCATAAGATATTTTCCATTTTCTGAAATGCTATTTTGGCCTGAGCTATTCTGCTTTTTTTTTCTGTGGTGCATCTTCCTTCTGAATGTTATTGTTGTGCCCAAGCATTACACTTGTATTAGATTTATCATGTTTATTTTTATGCTGTATGATGGTGATGATTGTTTCTTCGATATGACCATTACTTCTGTTTTTTTACTATTCAGACTGCAATAGCAGACGAATAGCAGACGTCATCGGGCTGTTCAGAATCAAAGTCTGAATGATGAGCGAAGAAAATGGACTTACTTTCTAATCAAATGTCCTTCACTTCTCCCATTTCAATTTTTGAGTGGATTGGAACCAAAACCTTCCTTCCCAGAGGCCGAGAAAGAGATCTTACCTTTAGACTAGCTATAACCCTTAAGCTGAACTAATAAACAAAAGTAAAGACAAAACTTCAAAAACAAATAAACAAAATGTCAGTCTTAACATATGGATGTGAATCATGGACAATAGGACAACAGACAAGAAAACCACTGGAGTCTGTAGATATGTGGTTTTACAGAAGAATGTTGAGAAACCATGGACAGCTAAGAAGAGTAATGTAAATGTTCTGAAAGAGGTCAAAGCAAAAAGAGAGCTACTTTCCAAAATTAGAAAGAAAAAAATCATCATTTTTTGTCCATGTAACGAGATGAGATCATCTGGAATATATTGTAACAACTGGGAAAATTGAGGGACGAAGATATAGAGGGAAGCAAAGAGAAAAAAATACCAGACAGCTTGAGAGAATGGCTTGGCAGAAGGTCAACAACAGAAATGATAAGTAACTGTCGAGATCGAAAGTTGTGGAAAGACATGATCACCTACGCCAGCAGGCCCGGTACTTGATGATGATGAAAAACAAAACTTTTGGAGAGACATGAACCTACACCGGTAGGTACGTGGTAAGTGATGCCGATGGTCATGATGACAATGAATAGTCCAAAAGATCAAAACTTGCTTCTGCCTGCCATGTTACAGGAATAATCAGCATGCACTTTAGCCTCGGGTGTCCGGTTAGCGCAATCGATAGGCGGTTGGCTTACCACGGCAACAGCCGGGGTTCGTTCCCTGGCGAGGACACCTGGGTTTTACTAATTCCCTAAAAATTAGTGGGAGCCGCGATAGCTCAGTGGTTAGTGAACTGGACTACTACGGACAAGGGGTAGGGTTCGATCCCAACCGACGGCTCCGGGTTCACCCAGCCTTAAAATGGGTACCGGATTTTTTCTGGGAAAGTAAAGCAGCACGGGCGTAATACCGACCACATTACCCCAAAAATCATGTGCTGAAGGTCTGTAAAATATAGGGTCACTAACACCATATTTCCCTATACGCCACTTGGCGTGACGGGGGGTACTTTACTTTTTTTACTTTAGCCTCGCTTCTGAGAGATGACGAGAGAAAGATAAACACCTATGAACATGCCCGTAATACCACGAGGCCAATCTTTTCATTTGATAACGTGTAACTAACATTAAGAGAAATTTTACTCACAGTCACTACAGAATTCTTCCGACTTGTGTTTCTAGCATAACTGTTATGGTTATAAAAGACCCCGGTATCACTGCAAACGAATTAAAATCCGTAATTGCTCAACTGCACGTGCCAGTGGAATCATTCGAATTAATATCTCATCTCCCGAACAAAGAAAGGTAGCTGCAGTCCCCATCATATCAGTCTCAGCACACGCCAAAAGACATAAGGCGAAACCGCACAGAACGTGAACACAGTCACCTGTTCCCCGTCATACGATATTATCATTCATCGTAATATCGAAACGGATGAAGTGCTCAGCTCACGGTGTGCACAGAGCACTTAACTCAGTAGCTCATGCAACAAGCCGGACTTGGAATATGAGGAATCTGCAACAATGAGCATTTTTCAGACACAGCCTATAATGTTTCCTGCCGCCTATCTGCCATATTGACAGGAAGTTAACTTCCTCCTGAAAATGTTGATCAACCTATTTTTTTCTTTTCAATGTATAGCGCTTGATGATGTTAGGACATAGTTTTTGTCTCCAAATAGTTTTTGCCTCCAAATCCGAACATATGAAACACAGTTATTCGTCGGATTATCCACAGTGTACATTGAACAACAGTCCGTAAGCGCTGAGATCTATCTCCCCTGCAATGTGAATCTGTGAAATGATAAACCAGTCCACAAGTCAATCCTCGATCTCACAGTCTTGAATCTGGACAAAACTGTTTGTTGCAGTAAAGATTTCAACAGCGAGTCAAGTCATCAATCGAACATATAAACCGCGGAACATCATACACAAACGAACGTGTTTCGTGCTAACACAAATAAATTAATTAAATATTCTATTATTAAATATAGATAAACAAAAAAATAGAAATGTGAAAAGATATTAACCTTGTAATAACATGTTGCATGTCGACTGGGATAGGAAATGATCATGTATTGTATCTTCAAAATCTTCTGCCCTGCGTGTTATCTATGACCTCTGCTGGTGAATTTATTCCACACATCACAGTGAGCTTGTCTAAGATTTCTTTCCCCCTGTCATCTCCTGTATATTTTTCCATAAATTAAGTCTGTATCTTTGATTTTCTACATCTTACACACCCCTCCTTTGATTTCTACATCTTACACACCCCTCCTTTGATTTCTACATCTTACACACCCCTCCTTTGATTGTCTACATCTTACACACCCCTCCTTTGATTTCTACATCTTACACACCCCTCCTTTGATTTCTACATCTTACACACCCCTCCTTTGATTTTCTACATCTTACACACCCCTCCTTTGATTGTCTACATCTTACACACCCCTCCTTTGATTTCTACATCTTACACACCCCTCCTTTGATTGTCTACATCTTACACACCCCTCCTTTGATTTCTACATCTTACACACCCCTCCTTTGGTTTTCTACATCTTACACACCCCTCCTTTGGTTTCTCTTCCCGCAAACTTTTAACTGTTCTTTTTGGCATAACCCTCCCATATTGTCAATTTCCGTTGTTGGTTATAATCTATGTTTGTGATAATTTATGTTTGTCCGTTGTTTGTGATAATCTATGTTTGTTATAATCTATGTTTGTGATAATTTATGTTTGTCCGTTGTTTGTGATAATCTATGTTTGTTATAATCTATGTTTGTGATAATTTATGTTTGTCCGTTGTTTGTGATAATCTATGTTTGTTATAATCTATGTTTGTCCGTTGTTTGTGATAATCTATGTTTGTCCGTTGTTTGTGATAATCTATGTTTGTTATAATCTATGTTTGTCCGTTGTTTGTGATAATCTATGTTTGTCCGTTGTTTGTTATAAACTTTGTTTGTGATAATCTATGTTCGTGATAATCTATGTTTGTCCGTTGTTTGTGATAATCTTTGTTTGTCAGTTGTTTGTGATAATCTGTGTTTGCCCATTGCTTGGGATAATCTATGTTTGTACATTGTTTGTGACAATCTATATTTGTCCGTTGTTTGCGATAATCTTTGTTGGTCCGTTGTTTTTGATAATCTATGTTTGTCCGTTGTTTGTGACAATCTATGTTTGCCCGTTGTTTTTGATAATCTATGTTTGCCCGTTGTTTGTGATAGTTTATGTTTGTCCGTTGTTTGTGATAATCTATGTTTTTTTTCCGCTGACCTCATCGTCATGTTCAGACGAACCTGCACCAAATACATTATTACGTATACACACACACGTGCGAGGGCGCACAAACACTCACACACGTGCGAGAGCGCACAATCACACACACACGTGCGAGGGCGCACAAACACCAACACACGTGCGAGGTCGCACAAACACTCACACACGTGCGAGGGCGCACAAACACTCACACAAGTGCGAGGGCGCACAATCACACACACACGTGCGAGGTCGCACAAACACTCACACACGTACGAGGACGCACAAACACTCACACACGTGCGAGGTCGCACAAACACCCACACACGTGCGAGGGCGCACAAACACTCACACACGTGCGAGGACGCACAAACACTCACACACGTTCGAGGGCGCACAAACACCCACACACGTGCGAGGACGCACAAACACTCACACACGTGCGAGGACGCACAAACACTCACACACGTGCGATGGCGCACAATCACACACACACGTGCGAGGGCACACAAACACTCACACACGTGCGAGAGCACACAAACACTCACGCACGTGCGAGGGCGCACAAACACTCACACACGTGCGAGGGCGCACAAACACTCACACACGTGCGAGGGCGCACAACACTCACACACGTGCGAGAGCGCACAAACACTCACACACGTGCGAGGACGCACAAACACTCACACACGTGCGAGGGCGCACAATCACACACACACGTGCGAGGGCACACAAACACTCACACACGTGCGCGGGCGCACAAACACTCACACACGTTTGAGGGCGCACAAACACCCACACACGTGCGAGGGCGCACAATCACACACATATTTTTTACTGTTTTTACCCTATTACTGTGGGTTTCTCTTGAATTTGCTTTCAGGTAATATGTAACTTAATTATATTAGACAGAAGATGCACAAGTGGGGAAAAAAGGGAGATTAACACATGCCATAGTAGCATTTCGGAAAATGAAAAACATCTTGTGCAACAAGTCTACGTCACTAGAAGTTAGAAAGAGAGTTCATCTAAAGTATATAGAGCCAATTCTAACCTGTAGAAGTGAATCATTGGACAGTAGACAAACACATGAAAAGATTATTAGAGGCCACAAAGATAGGGGATTTCTCAGAAGAATAGTGATAGTTCCCTGAACAACTAGAGAGGCCAACTAGGGACTTCGCAACAAGGCCAAAACAAAAAGAGAGCTTCCAAACAAAAACAAAAGAAATTAATTTAAAAAAACATTTTCTTTAGATGGGCGAGAATACTTGGTTGCAACTGTCAAAATACAAAGTAAAAAAAATCTCGGTCAACAAAGAGAGAAGATAACTAGAAAGTTTGGTGAGGTGGCACAGTAAACAGTCAATAACAGAATTGTTGCAACGCAGTGAGGTCAGAGAATTGTGGAAGGACATGGTGACCTACACCAGCCACTGTGGCACATGATGATGATGATGATGATGATGATGATGATGATGATGATGATGATGACGATGATGATGATGATGATGATGATGATGATGATGATGATGATGATGATGATGATATGTAGGTTAACATGAACCTAAATCACAACAGAATAACAAAAATAGTTTTCTTTTTTTTTCTTATTTTTTTGTATCGCGTAGAGATAAAAACTGTAACCCGAACATCTTGTTGAGACTCTACTGGGTATGCGACTTATATTCTCCAACCCCATAGTTACGTGTTGGAAAACAATGAGAGACATAGAAACAACGTTGAACACATTCGAAAATAAATGTCTAAGGAAAATACTTGGTATAGCGTGGAACGAATTCAAAATAAGCGAGGAAATTAGAGAAATCGCCAATCAACCACTAATATCTTCAGTAATAAAGAAAAGACGATGGTCATATGTTGGACTTGTGATGAGGAGAGATAATAACCGAATAACAAAGCAAGCCCTCATGTGGGAAACAACAGGTAAGAGGAGAAGAAGCCGACCCAAAGAGACACTGAGAAGAACATTGATCAGGGAGGCAAGAGTTGTAGGAATCGGCTCCCTCAATGAGATAGAGTTGCTTGCACAGAACAGAGACAAATTGCGAGATTTGATAAAAGATCTTTAAATGATTGAAAACTGCTAGAGTAAAAATGTAGATAAGAGAAAGAGCATCTGGGTTTATGCCCTATGGACCACGGCTCGAAAGGTAGATTAGATAGATAGATAGATAGATAGATAGATAGATAGATAGATAGATAGATAGATAGATAGATAGATAGATAGATAGATAGATAGATAGATAGATAGATAGATAGATAGATAGATAGATAGATAGATAGATAGATAGATAGATAGATAGATAGATAGATAGATAGATAGATAGATAGATAGATAGATAGATAGATAGATAGATAGATAGATAGATAGATAGATAGATAGATAGATAGATAGATAGATAGATAGATAGATAGATAGACAGACAGACAGATAGATAGTTACGTGTGCAAACGCAATATTGTATTGGGTTTTGTCATCTGCTATATATATAAATATAGTGAGAAAGGAGGAGAGATAAATACATACACACATATTTATATATATGTATGAATGTCTAAATATATAGAAGTCGCCTTTCCTCTGAAATAGAAATCCTTATTCCTAATCCAATCGTCACAATTGTAAAGTGTTTCTTCCAAAAATGTCCAAAACATAAGTCACATTGAAAAATATGTTTTATTTTTTCAGTTTTCTTGAACCTCAACTTAGGCACATCTACCAAACGCTTATTAAATTTAAGATCGAAGTAAGTTGTTGCTAAATATAGATCACATCCGACAGAAGAGCAATCATTTTGATAAGTTTCACTTAATGTATTTAGTTGTTCTGTCTTTCTTTTATTTAATAGTCAACATCATCAAGTACCATGCCTGCTGGCGTAGGTGGTCATGTCTCTCCAGATCTTTCCATCTCGACAGTTATTTATAATTTCTGTTGTTGACATTCTGCCAAGCCATTCTCTTAATCTGTCTGGTAACTTTTCTCTTTTGCTTACTTCTATCTCTCCGTTCCTCAACTTTCCTAGTTGTTACAATATATTACAGCTGTTCTCTTCTAATTATATGGCCAAAACATTATGATTATTTCTTCATAATATTGGAAATTAGCTCTCTTTTTGCTTTAGCCTCTTTCAGAACGGTCTCATTATTCTGCTTTGATATCCATGGTGTTCTCAAAATGTTTACTTTAAAACCACATTTCTATAGACTCCATTGATTTTCTTGTCTGTTGTCCTATTGTCCGTGATTCACATCCATATGTTAAG
The DNA here is from genome assembly GCA_032433765.1 of Megaustenia siamemsis. Classification (NCBI taxonomy): domain Eukaryota; kingdom Metazoa; phylum Mollusca; class Gastropoda; order Stylommatophora; family Ariophantidae; genus Megaustenia; species Megaustenia siamemsis. Next base: position 81,266,980 of record JAVIAB010000047.1, on the reverse strand, counting down.
ACTGGCTCTACATAGTATTTAAGTACTCTTTTTCTTGTTTCTATTGTCAAAAATGAATTGCGTAGTATCTTCCTCATTTTTTGGCACGCTGCTTTTGCCTGAGTCATTCTGCATGTCACCTCTGTTGTACATCTACCATCTGAGGTTACCATTGTTCCAAGATATTTAAATTCATTTACCTGTTCTATGTTCTTATTTAACAGTAAAACTAATTAATTTTCCTTGCACTATTAATAGTTACGTTATCTTCCATTTACAGAACAGTGCTTGCTTTTATCGGGGTTTTCCGATGAATATGTTTCCATAAAAGGATCGCTGTTATGCTGATGACCATCTCAATCGATGAAAGTAAAAATTATATGCAATATTTTGATGAAAAGAAACAAAAATAAAGATGTTAGCATCAACAGCAAATAGACAGCAGTAATGATTGCATCATAGAACACTTTATCACTTAAATGTATAATTAAAGTGAATGCAGGGACATTAAAACAGATAAATTCATTCAAATATCCAGGAACGATTTTAAGTTCACATTGTAGACTTACAAAAAAGGTGACGTGCACAGTGTACAGCAGATCAGGCACAATCTGCATTAAAAAAAAAAAATAAGGAAAACTTTATGCAACCATTTTTTTAAAACTGGATGTTAAGAAAAAGATCCAGAGATACTTCTTTTTTGTTTTATAAATAATTGGAAGTTGCGGACTCGTATTTTATTAAAAGGAAATCAAAGCAAGAGATATTACAGATTACAAAGCTTACAGTGTATTATACGATCTCGTATCAAGGCAGATTAGGCTAGTGAAAGCCAGGAAAATTAATAATAAAATTTTTATCACGAAGCTGTACGCGAATTTGAACTTTTTTTTTTACTCTATAGGAGTGTCTTTGAAGAAGACGTTTGACAATCGATCGACAAATTTAGATCGCTTTTTTAAAAGTAAAGTAAGTAAAGTACCCCCGTCACGCCAAGTGGCGTATGGGGAAATATGGTGTTAGTGACCCTATATTTTACAGACCTTCAGCACATGATTTTTGGGGTAATGTGGTCAGTATTACGCCCGTGCTGCTTTACTTTCCCAGAAAAAAATCCGCTACCCATTTAAGGCTGGGTGAACCCGGAAGCCGTCGGTTGGGATCGAACCCTACCCCTTGTCCGTGGTAACCAGTTCACTAACCACTGAGCTATCGCGGCTCCCCAGATCGCTGTTTTAATCCGACAAAACGTTATGAGAGCTTGAAGCGACGAATGGAATACCCAATTTTATTCTAAAGAACAGACATAATTCCCGAATAGACAAAAGTGCTGTATCCAGAATTATGACCGGACAATGATGAGCAAAATGTTACTTCCAGTGAAAAGTGTGTGTAAGAAGCTTAGAATTACAGAAAAATATATTGTAAAGGTTTTAGAGAATTCCTGAAAGATGCTCCTTCATGAGGCTAATAAACACCACCAACAGCATTCCCACTTATACTGCACAGTGTGAGCTTGGCTTCTCTTGGATAAATATAGTTCGCACACTAACAACATCTGATCAACATATGAAAATTATGTATACACAGATTTACATCGAGCTAATTGGTGCTTTCCTATGTGTTTTTCAACCCTTACGACACCATCAATTCCTGGCTCGCAAAGGTAGACATATAGCAACTTACTCGAAGAACAAGGAAACATCACTTGAAGATGGGGTGAGCAATGTGATGAGCCTAATATTGAAACAATTACAGTCTAATTACAATCTTACATATTTGTTTCCTGGAATATTTTATGGGGAAAATCCTCAACGCCACAACTCACTTCTTCTTAAAATGTTTATTTGATTCATATAATAAACTTTGATTCATATAGTAAACTTTAATTCATATAATAAACTTTGATTCATATAATAAACTTTAATTCATATAATAAACTTTAATTCATATAATAAACTTTAATTCATATAATAAACTTTGATTCATGTAATAAACTTTGATTCATATAATAAACTTTCATTCATATAATAAACTTTCATTCATATAATAAACTTTAATTAATATAATAAACTTTAATTCATATAATAAACTTTAATTCATATAATAAACTTTGATTCATGTAATAAACTTTGATTCATATAATAAACTTTCATTCATATAATAAACTTTCATTCATATATTCAACTTTGACTCATATAATCAACTTTCATTCATATAATAAACTTTGACTGATATATTAAACTTTCATTCATATAATAAACTTTCATTCATATAATAAACTTTGATACATATAATAAACATTCATTCATATAATAAACTTTCATTCATATGATATACTTTGATTCATATAATAAACTTTCATTCATATAATAAACTTTCATTCATAGGATAAACTTTGATTCATATAATAAACTTTCACTCATATAATAAACTTTCATTCATATGATAAACTTTGATTCATATAATAAACTTTCATTCATATAATAAACTTTCACTCATATAATAAACTTTCATTCATATAATAAACTTTGACTCATATAATAAACTTTCATTCATATAATAAACTTTCATTCATATAATAAACTTTGATACATATAATAAACATTCATTCATATAATAAACTTTCATTAATATGATAAATTTTGATTCATATAATAAACTTTCATTCATATAATAAACTTTGATTCATATAATAAACTTTCATTCATATAATAAACTTTCATTCATATAATAAATTTTGATTCATATAATAAACTTTCATTCATATAGGACCCACCGGATCTTCACATATCACAATTTTCTTTATTTCGGTAACTTTTTATTTTAGAAAACAAATCCAGTGTTATATATTATGTGTATGTGTAAATGAGAGAAACCCCAAATGATTAATTGTATAAATACTGGGAGAGAGAAAATAGGTTGGGGGGGGGGGGGGAGAGAGAGAGAGAGAGAGAGAGAGAGAGAGAGAGAGAGAGAGATTCTGTCATTAGGAAATCGACCATGAATGAGTGATGAAGGTAAAACCGGTGTGGGTAAACAAACATAAAAATGAAAATGACACAAAGAAATAAGCAAAAATCATGTAACAGGAATGTACCAAGAAGGCTAAAAACACAAATTGGCATCTACTGACATCTTTTGCTGGAAAACTTTCTTTGTTGCGGAAACTACATTTGGTTGGTGGTGGTGGTTGCGTTCACCCGATGACTAAAGTATTCTAGAGTATCGTGGTAGACTAGAATATTCCTCTTCATCATCCGCCCTTACAAGGACGTAGTGGACGTGTCTGCGTTGTGTTCTGGTTTGCAGTATAACTGTTATATTTGCGCCTTTCGGCCCAACACATCCGACTTCAGCACAACATTTTTGAGTACCGGGTTGTCTTCCCTCGTCGATCCCTGCACGCTTGGCCAGACTAGACAGGTTAGTCTGTTACTGGAGGCACCGCGGAGAGGTGGAGCAGAGTCTGGATGGTTTTGGTTCACCGAACCTGGCGCAAGCCATCAGCTGTGGGTCGCTGACAACTTCCAGCTCTGGTGCTGGGAGGCGCGTCTTCGCCTCCGAAACTGCTTTTGACTGACAACTAATGTGACGTGCTCGGGTTGTCCCAATCACACGTCTCAGACAAAGCAATGCTGAGCTGGTCCATGTTCTGCTAACAACTTTGATCAAAGTGTTCTATTCTTCGATCTGGTCTCAGAACGCAATTCGCTCCTTGAATCTATAAAACTATTCCCTCGTTATGTTTAACCGCGTCAACGATAGTAAACCAAGACAGTACACGGGTAATTGCGTTGTAATGTGCTGATATATTAGGCGTATATAATTTATACACATCATATCGGTCTGTGCAACTCATTAACAATTTAGGGCGGTCCGCAGGTTAAAAGGTTTTGAAACCCTCGTTTAAAGGATTCGTTGAACAAGTCTCGATCGATACAGACGAGCGCTTGGCTAGGAAGGGTTACCGCTCCTTCGTTTAATATTGACACGCTTGACTGTGTGTCTCAGTGAGCACGCGTGTGTATCTCAAAAAGTGTGAGTGTGTGTCTGTGGCGTGTGTAAGCGTGTTGGAGCGAGTCAGAGTGTGTTCCACGTGCAGATGCATGTTTTAAGATACTAGTAGGGAGAATGAGTCAACGCCAGCACTTTAACAACCAGTGAACACAGACACAATACTACCTCAACTGTAAAATGTCATGAGAAAACAAGAGTTAAAAAGTACCAACAAAATACAAACATTGTACAATAAATAAGTGGCTCCAAAAAATAAACGCGAAAGTGCAAGACGCAGTTGATTGCCATTAACAGCTACATTTATCACACACTGCTTCGTGTTATGGGAATCGTCGTTAAGGCGACTGTGTAGCGCTGTAGGTTGCACATTGTGGTCCAGTTTATTCTAATTCAGGACACATTTGTTTGGGATTGCTCTCTTATTCTTTGTTTTGGTCGCGCTTTTCATAAACATAATCTGTTTGACACTTTTATATGTACTTAAAACGATGTATCCGTTTTTTTTATCTTTAAAGATATTTACTGACAATAAATCATACAATGTGTTCAACATATCTATCTGTAAGACAACATAATCTATAAAATCACCATCATCATCAAGTTCATACTTGAAAGCCTGGACGCTCAACTTTCTGTCTCCACAGTTGTCATCACATCAGCTATGGACTTCCTACCAAGCCATTCTTTTAAACTCTCTGCTATAATTTCTTTAGGTTTCCCTCTATTTCTTCTTCCCTCGAATTTGTACATTTCTGACAACATAATTTAGCTCTTTCCTTCTCATTACAAGGCAACCAAATAATGGTTTGTTTATTATGTTGACACAAGGCTTATCTTCTTGCTTCTGTCCCTTTAATAACGCCCTCGTTACTCTTTTTTAATTTGTACATGGTGTTCACTCAATGCTATATATAGCCAATGTTAACCTGTGGAAGCGAATCATGGACAGTTGACAAACAAATGAAAAGATGATTAGAGACCACAGAATGGGATTACTTAGAAGAATGTTGAAAGTTTCCTGGACAGCTAAAAAGACCAACGAAGACCAGAGGCCAACACAAAAAGGGAGCTTCTAAAATAATCAGAAAGAAACAGTCAACATTTTTCGGGCACATCATGAAAAGAGGAAAGTTGGAATACGTGGTTACAATTTGCAAAATACAGTGAAAGAGAGATCGCGGACGACAAAGAGAGAAAATACTATATAGCTTAATGTCATGACATGGAAAACAGTCAACAACAGAACTGATACGATGCACTGTGGATAGAAGATTGTGGAAGGACATGATCGCCTAGGCCAACCGGTATGGCACATGATGATGAATGATGATATTCACCATTCTAAGCACCCTTTAGTAAAACGACATTTCTGTAACCTGCAAAATCATTTTGCTAGCTGGATGTTCGAATGTCCGGAATTCACTTCACTTAGTCAATTCTGATTCTACTTAACGCTAGAGAACACTCCCCCCCCCCAACCTTTATTTAACAAGATAATCTTCATCTAGTCGCATGTCCTTTGCAGAACGTTGCAATCACCACAGCCCGCCTGAAAGAATCTCTGTCTCTAGCCAGATCTCCCACAGATCGTTGCAATCACCACAGCCCGCCTGAAAGAATCTCTGTCTCTAGCCAGATCTCCCACAGAACGTTGCAATCACCACAGCCCGCCTGAAAGAATCTCTGTCTCTAGCCAGATCTCCCACAGATCGTTGCAATCACCACAGCCCGCCTGAAAGAATCTCTGTCTCTAGCCAGATCTCCCACAGAACGTTGCAATCACCACAGCCCGCCTGAAAGAATCTCTGTCTCTAGCCAGATCTCCCACAGATCGTTGCAATCACCACAGCCCGCCTGAAAGAATCTCTGTCTCTAGCCAGATCTCCCACAGAACGTTGCAATCACCACAGCCCGTCTGAAAGAATCTCTGTCTCTAGCCAGATCTCCCACAGAACGTTGCAATCACCACAGCCCGTCTGAAAGAATCTCTGTCTCTAGCCAGATCTCCCACAGAACGTTGCAATCACCACAGCCCGTCTGAAAGAATCTCTGTCTCTAGCCAGATCTCCCACAGAACGTTGCAATCACCACAGCCCGTCTGAAAGAATCTCTGTCTCTAGCCAGATCTCCCACAGAACGTTGCAATCACCACAGCCCGTCTGAAAGAATCTGTCTCTAGCCAGATTTCCAACTTCTTCTGTTGTTATGTTCAATGTCTCCTTGATGTCTTGAAATCAACTTATTCCTGGTCTGCCTCTGATTAGTCGTCAGGAAACATGACCTCCATTATTGTTTTTTTCTGCCCACTGTGTCTTTTGACGTGGCCATAGTATTTTAATTTCTTCTATAGTTGGATGATGTTTATAAGCCAGTTATTTTTTATGTTTAAATCTGTTAACATGTCTTCGTTGCCCTTTTTCCATTATCCAAGGTATTTTAAGGATTTTTCTGCAGCACTTTGTTTCCAATTACTCGATTTTCTTCCTTGTTACCAGCAACATTGTCCATGATTCGCAACCATATGTTGCTATCAGGAAGATACATATCCTAAGTAAATTTCATTTTATTGCCTTGCTCGTATTGTGCCACATTTTCCTCAGCACGTTTAATTTTTGTACTGCTTTTAACAAGATCGGTTGAGCCAAATCCATTTTTTAATCTTTCATATGCTACCACTGTCTAAGCTATTTCTACACGTCAAATCCATTTTTTTAATCTTTCATATGCTAACACTGTCTAAGCTATTTCTACACGTCAAATCCATTTTTTTATCTTTCATATGCTACCACTGTATAAGCTATTTCTACACGTCAAATCCATTTTTTAATCTTTCATATGCTACCACTGTCTAAGCTATTTCTACACGTCAAATCCATTTTTAAATCTTTCATATGCTACCACTGTCTGAGCTATTTCTACCCATGTTTTAATCTTTCATATGCTACCACTGTCTGAGCTATTTCTGCACGTCAAATCCGTAGCGAATTCTATGAAAGGAGATGTTTTCGGTCATATTAGATATATAATGATAGATAATTATATACTAATATACAAAATATCCTGAATTAAAGAGCCCAATAAATAAAACAGTTAAACTTTCTTGAATTGCCAGCAACTTGAAACACTTTCAGCAAATATCGATGTTTAAAAAGTAGGATGTAATCCAGACTTTAATGACAAATGAACCATGCAACATATCTACGGCAATAAATGAGAAGCAACGTTTAAGCAACGGTCGAACGGGTCGCATTAGAAACCCCATCAATTTTTCAATATTTAATTATGAATTTTTATTTTTATTTTGTTCTTGTTATGTTGTAACTTTACCTCCGAGCTTGTCTAGTTAGTAAATATGTTTGTGTCTCAGAATAAGGCTATTTTCTAACACATACTGTCCACATCGCACGTTTAGTGGCGTGCATTGGATATAGAAAAATCCAGCCGACCACTTGAGTGGATTTACGACTATCTAATTTCAGACTTTTATACAAAATTAACGTTCATTATATCCAATCTCACATTTTAAAATTTATTTATGAAAGTTTTAAATTTTTTTTGCAAGTGGATTGTTATAATCTGTTGAAGTGTTGGTGCATTTTTTTTTAAACAAGCGAGACAGTTTGCTTGTTTGTTTGTTTATTTGTTTGTTTATTTGTTTTTTTTTTCATATAAGCACACACTTTCACTTGGAAGAAGGTAACCATTATCACAAGAACGTAATCAACTATTTTTGACTGCATAATGTTAATAATTAATTAATGTGTGAATAGCGATGAATACGGACATGACAGTACATTAAGCATTGGGGAAATATTCAGATTTCTTATTGATTGATGTTATTATTAATCATCAAAACATAGACAATAGAAGTGATAGGCTGTTGTTCTTCTTTTACACTAGTTCTAGTTCTAGAAATAGCAGGTGTGTCGTGAAATGTAGGTCATAGTAATTTAAGGTTATACTCTTTTCAATGTGCAATTACGATTTCTACTGAAGCTCTCGTGGGAGAACGATGATGGCTTGCAGAACTAATGTTGACAATTTGACAACTAAAAATAATTCGTGACGTCAAAAGTTCCAAAAAAAATTAAGAAACTGTGTTTACTATCAGAACTAACTTCCAGTATTGTTAAATCAGTCTTATCATATGACTGTGTTACATGGAGAACAACAAAAATGACAATTACAAAGATACGGACCTTCATTGGTGTATGTTTGCGCAAATTAAACGATTGGAAATGGCAGGACAAAATCATAAACTTAGAACTATAGGAAAGTACAAGTTAAATATTAGTGGACAATGAGATACAAAAAAGACGATGGCCCTGGATAAGACTAATATAGATATAGATAAGCTAACTGAGAGTATTATACAACAGGTCCTTTTTGAGATCCCCATGAGAAGAGACAAAGAGGAAGACCTATATATATAAAAGGAGACAGGTGGAAACAGAGTTGAAGGTGATGGAGAAGACATGAAATGGTCTTAAAAGAAAGCAAGAAACAGAACGACTTGGAAAGTGTTTGTTGAAGATCTATGCTCCACAGGGAGCTGAAAGGATGAAGAAGATGAAAAGCTCAGAATTCATTGATAATTCATTTCCTCTAAATATGAAGATATAGTAAGTAAAGTAAAGTACCCCCGTCACGCCAAGTGGCGTATAGGGAAATATGGTGTTAGTGACCCTATATTTTACAGACCTTCAGCACATGATTTTTGGGGTAATGTGGTCAGTATTACGCCCGTGCTGCTTTACTTTCCCAGAAAAAAATCCGCTACCCATTTAAGGCTGGGTGAACCCGGAAGCCGTCGGTTGGGATCGAACCCTACCCCTTGTCCGTGGTAGTCCAGTTCACTAACCACTGAGCTATCGCGGCTCCCAATATTAAGATATGTTCCGGGAAAATAAATGTCAACAATGTCTAAATATATTTTTGAAGTACAACAGTATTATGCTTACGTTTGCCCGATGACTAAAGTATTCTAGAGTATTCGTAGACTGTAGAATTCCTCTTCGTCAGCCGTCCTTAAAAGGACGTTAAGTGGACGTGTCTGCGTTGTGTTGTGGTTTGCAGTATAACTGTTATATTTGCGCCTTTCGGCCCAACACATCCGACTTCAGCACGCAACAGTATTATGACAAATGCAGTCTTTGTGTACATGATTTTATTATTTTATCCCTCTTTGGTTGATAAATCAGTTTTTGTACATTTTTAACAAAAAAGTACTTTTGCAATAATTTGTTTCTAAAAAGTACATTAAGACTCACCACCGTACAGTAATGTTTGAACTTGTAAGAGATTACAAAATATAATATTGTACACTTCTGCCTAATTGTTTGCTTAATAAGCGGAGTTAAAACGTGTTTTTTTTTTTTCTAATGCCCGCATTGTTGAAGATTATGATTATACAAAGAAGCTACAACGGTGGTTTTCTGTTGCCCTCCGTCGGTTAATTTTTACGGTTGGCTTCGCTAGTCTTTGGCTAAAAAGTCTCACCTACAAGGCAGTGGGGTTTGTCTGCTTAATGTTACTCTCCTTTAGCCTTGAACTCTCGTGAGCACACATGCAAAGCTGAAGGAAAGCCGCAGGTAGATACAACAGAAACAAGAAAAAGAGTTCTTAAATGTTTTGTAGTGCCACTCTTTACATATGGATGTGAATCATGGACAATAGGACAACAGACAAGAAAATTATTGAAGGCTGTAGAAATGTGGTTTTACAGAAGAATATTGAGACTGCCTTGGACAGCTAAGAAGAGTAATGAAAACGTTCTGAAAGAGGTCAAAGCAAAATGAGAGCTAATTAACAAAATTAAGAAGAAGCAATCATTATTTGTGGGTCATGCAAAGAGAAAGAAACAGCTGGAATATATAGTGACAACTGGAAAAATTGAGAAACGAAGAGATAGTGGGAAGCAAAGAGAAAAGATACTAGACAGATTAAGAGAATGGCTTGGCAGAAGATCAACAACAGAAATGATAAATAACTGTCGAGATCGAATGTTGTGGAGAGACATGATCACCTGCGGCGGCAGGCATGATACTTGATTATGATGATGATAATAGTAGGAGATAGATCACAAGATGAAAATGTTTGTATCATCCATTACCTCAATAGAACTGTGAATATACCATTTGCCTTCTTTTTTTTCTATTCTCCATTTTACCAGCCTTCTCGCATACCTTCAAAAACTGTGTTAAGAAAGGAGGAGAAATATCTTTACCAGACTTAAGTAAACGAACTGACGTCTGCTCCTGGCATAATCTGTGTAACCTGGGATTTGATTGGATAGAATGAAAACCAGACAATATCCTTTAGACAACGTCGAGAGTTGAAAACCTTGAAGTGACTCAGATTTCTAGTGCTTCAAATCTGCTCTTTTCTGCGCGTTAAGTAATGAGAACATTTACATAGCATATTATAGTGCGTAATCTCACATTAATTGTTAGCTTGGAAATAAAGAGAAAAAATCCTTCGCCTTCATTCGCTATTTTTACCGTAAAAATTCAACCATATTTATAAATAATTCAACGGTTTTTGAAATTAGAGTGTCAGTAATTTAGCGGTAATGCGGTAGTTGGCTTGGAGATACAGTGAAGGTTGGTTCGATAGCAGCTTGACGTTCAGTACTTGAACGGCCCAGTCTTTAGACGACCCACAGGTGAAAAAGGAATGGGTACCTGGCTCACTTGAGACAGATGGAACCAGAGATGAAGATGATGGGGAAGACATGGAATGATCTTAAAAGAATGGCATGAAACAGAACGGCTTGGAAAGTGCTTGTTGAAGACCTATGCTCCACATGGAGCTGAAAGGTAGAAGACCTGGCTCACTAAGTTAGGGGAAAGTAATGACAACGAAGAAGAACACTGCCAACCTCACCCCTCCCCCAATCTACAAAAGTTGTGACCTTGAACGTTAAATATTATTTCATTTCCCTGCGATATTATTTATCATCATCATGTGCCATACCGATTGGCGTAAGCGATCATGTCCTTCCACAATATTCTATCTACAGTGCATCGTATCAATTCTGTTGTTGACTATTTACCAAGACATGACACCAAGCTATTTAGTATCTTCTCTCTTTGTCGTTCGCAATATCTGTTTCCCTGCATTTTTCCAGTTGTAACCAAGTATTCCAACTTTCATCTTCTCATGATGTGCCAGAAAAATGCTGTTTGTTTCTTTCTGGTGTTTTTTATTATGAGTCCCCCTTTTTGTGTTGACAACATTATATATACTTGGTCTTTTATTCTTCTGAAACTATGTCTGGAGAGCCCTTGATGGTGTAACAGAGATTGTACTCTGTGCTGCCATCTTACGTTACCAAACAAGAGACCGGAACGCTAAATAACATTGCCAGGATTTCTTTCCTTTTTTCTTTCTTTCTTTCCTCTTTCTGTCTTTCTCTCTTTCCTTCTTTCTTTCTTTCTTTCCTTCTTTCTTTTATTCTTGCTGGCGTTTACTCGATGGTTACTAAAAGAAAGAATAGTCATCTTCGCCAAGTGCCCTTTCTTTGAATGGGTGCAGTTATGTGTGCCTTTCGTCAAAACACATTCGACTTCAGCTTGGTAATCTTGTGAACCTGGTTACCTTCCTTCTTCGGCCCTAGTTAAGTCCCTACTTCGGTCCCTACTGTATCGTCTGTTTCCAGGAGCACCCCGTGAGGTGGAGCAGAGTTCCCATCAGCTCTGTTGTTCACCGATCCTGACTCATGCAGTCAGCTGTGGTTCGCTGACCGCACTCAGCTCAGTCGCTGGACCTTAGCCCCCTTCTCCGGGTATAGTTGTGATGATCAGAAGTCAAACACCGTCACTAATTATTAATCAGAAACTGAGTTGTCTGCGGATAGGTAGATGGCGTGTATGTCATAGAACAAATATAAGTATCTAGGTCGTGAAAGATATAAAGCGCCACAATTCTTCTTTTATGTTCTCCCTGTAGTTACTCCTTTCTGTTATCCATCCTTTAAAAGTGTATTAACTCTTTTTACCTACCATTTTTCCCCTGCCATTAGTATTTTGTCATAATTTTTTCTTCCTGAAAAATACATCTTGCACTAAACCTTTTATATTTTCACTATAACAAGTCATTGATGTATGTATTAAGCATCATCTTAAAAGGAAAAGGACACAGATTCATAATCAGCAACAATGTCTTGAAGAAAAAAATTTAAGGATAAGAATTTCACAAATTAAGAATCAAAATTTAAACAAATATATTTGTTTATATAAAAAATGGTACTCACTTACCCAAAGTGGGTGTCCATTTCTATCCGACAGTGTAGGAAATGTGTTTACACATATTGCACATCTTGTCCTCATAAAACGAGAGCGATTATATTACTGTCGTGAATTGCAGCAGGATGCGATATCTGCGTATTTGGACCCACGTGTTTGACTTCACCACGTCATTTTTAGTAGCAGGTTTCCTGCTCTCTTTCGATCAGTACAAGCTTGGCGTCACATTGTAGGTGGAGTGAGATCACGATCTGCTCTGATGATTCATTTATCCAGCAGAGTCGTTGACCACTCAGCGATGCCTGTTGTCATGATCCCAATACTGCGCTATTTCCACTATCAAAACTGATACGACCGCAGGTGGCTTTACAGTAGTCAGCCATAAGATAGCAGCAAAGCAGCAATACATAACAACATATCAGCTAATCATAACATAACAAAATAGTAGCCAAACATAACAACATATTAGCCAATCATAACATAACAAAATAGTAGCCAAACATAATAACATATTAGCCAAACATAATATAACAAAATAGCAGCCAAACATAATGACATATTAGCCAATCATAACATAACAAAATAGCAGCCAAACATAATAACATATTAGCCAAACATAACATAAACAACATATCAGCCAAACATAACATAAAAACATATCAGCCAAACATAACATAACAACATATCAGCCAAACATAACATAACAACATATCAGCCAAACATAACATAACAACATATCAGCCAAACATAACATAACAACAAATCAAACAACATATCAGCCAAACATAACATAAAAACAAATCAAACAACATATCAGCCAAACATAACATAAAAACAAATCAAACAACATATCAGCCAAACATAACATAACATTATATCAGACAAACATAAAAACATATCAGCCAAACATAACATAACAACAAATCAAACAACATTTCAGCCAAATATAACATAACAGCATATCAGCCAAATATAACATAACAACATATCAGCCAAATATAACATAACAACATATCAGACAAACATAACATAACAATCATGTAAATTGTACTCGACGTTGCTGACGATGTTGTGGATATACTTAAAATTCGTTCTGTTTTTTTTGTAGAAATCAGAATATCATGTATGAACAATAATAGATATTGAATAAGAAAAAGACAAACAATGACAGAAAGAAAGAAAGAAAGAAAGAAAGAAAGAAAGAAAGAAAGAAAGAAAGAAAGAAAAGAAAAGAAAGAAAAGAAAATAAAAGAAAGAAAGAAAAGAAAGAAAAAAAGAAAGAAAGAAAGAAAGAAAGGAAAGAAAAGAAAAGAAAGAAACAAAGAAGGCTATGTGTACGTCGTGTCGTAGTTGATTCTTGAAAAATGAAGACAGACCGAGACTTGTCGAGTTCCTGCAAGTAGCAGTCAACCTGAGAGAGGTAACACGACAGAAAACAACAGTACAAACACAAACTTGAGTAGACTACAAGCCCAATCACTTGATTGTCCGCTATCTTGAAGTCCATTTAATCTGAAATAACTATTGGTAGATACAAATATCAAATACCGAAACGAAGTGTGGTAGATGTATGACTGGAAGTTACTTGAGAGATAAGATCGGAAATAAAGAATTGAGAAATAAACTATGATTAATTCCGCCACTGAATACATAAGTAAATAACATACAAAATAACTTGGCCACATGATATGGTAGAAATATGAAAACACAACAAAACGAGCATTGAGTAAACGTTGTCAGACTACAAGGATCAATGGTCGACCACGAGAAAGATGGATTGATGGAATATTAGACACATCAGGAAACATAACAATAGGAAAAGCTAGCAGAAAAGCAAAAGATCCTCAAATTATCCCCCTCGACGCTGAAAGGTAAAACGAGGAAGGGAAGAAGAAGAAGAAATAGAAGAAGAAGAAGAGGAAGAAGAAGAGGAAGAAGAAGAGGAAGAAGAAGAGGAAGAAGCAGGAACCGTGTGGCTGGCAAGATAACGCAGTCGCCATTTTTATTCACTTGAGTTATTTGATGTGCATCACTCTGCATGTTCTGCAGTAAGTGGTCTAGTGTGTACGTTGTCCAGCAAACAATATTAATATAAAAGCAAGATAAATGTTAACAGGTTTAGTGTCAGACTTCTTTTTTTTCCTATGTCCGACTAATCCTTGTAATCAGTTAGATTTCAGGGTATTATATGTCTATTAAATATGCAATAGTTTGTGTCTGTGTACCCAATAGATGACATTTTAGGGGACGTTATAATCAATACAATCTAGAAGATTCTTTTCCAGGCTTCATTTACAACAATTAACTAAGTGGCTAACATAACAGTGGTCCATTGTTAAGACATCCAAACATTTCTATGGCAGCTAAACAACAAATGATAATAGCATTTTCATACCAACTTTGTGCTATGAAAGTCAAACATGGACCCTTTCTAAATCACAATTAAGAAAAACCAATACATTTGAGATGCGATGCTTGAGAAAAGTAACAAACAACACAAGAAGGGATAGAATACCGAATGAAACCATAAGAAAAATGGTAGGAACAAAACCCTGCCAAGAATATATAAAACAACAACTTGGTTTGGCCACCTGGTCAGAATGAATCCTCACCAATTACAATCAAGAGCGTTCTTCTCGAGAATGCATGGAAAAAGACCAAGAGGAAGACCAGAAGAAGATGGATAGATGCAGTGACAGAGACATGTAACAACAAAGGAAAATCACTAATTCAGACAGTTCGAGCAGCGCAAGAACGACAAATGATATAACCATGACACCTTTTCGGTAGCAGTGAGAAGAGAAAAGAAAGAAAAGAAGAACTATGTGGCGAAGACTTACTGTTGTTTTAATTTAATTCACTTCTCAACGTGGGTAATGTAAAGTGATGTAAGCTTTCGAATATGTTTTATTGCTACTCCTTGTGTTATTTCGCCCAAGGAAGGACGTTGTTACAATGTGTCGTTACAGTTAAGCTGCAATAATTTGAGCTTTCCAGCCCGAAAATAACCGACTTCGATACGTCATATTGTTAAAATCGCGTGTGCTTTTCCTGTTCGATCTGTGCTTTCTTGGCCAGTCTGAGTGATTTGTTTCTGGGACAAAATATGGAGATAGAGCAAGGTATTATTCCAGTCGGTACACTGGCCTTGATGGCAGTCAATGACTTCTCTCAGCTTGTTTCATACATCTAGATCGTGCATCTTTATATTCCACAAATGATGGAAGAATTTGTACAAAATATGTACTTTTAAAATTAACTTCAAAATATGATGGCATCCAAAATTGTCATACACGGATAAGAAACAGTGACAGAGATCACAAAGATAATCACACCCAAGGAGAATGGAAGACAATATCAAAGGGAAGAAAGTATTGCACTACTTGACTACTTTTTCCGCATTAGAATAGAATAGTATAGAATAAAATAGAATAAAGAAGTGCTTTACTCTTGCATCACTTCTGATTTGGTAAAAGTTTCAGGTGTGAAAACTAGCAACAAGTGAGATAGTAATGGTAATATATAACTCTAATACATTCATTATCCGCCACTAAAAGTGAGCATGATCTGGATGACCTGCACCAAAGTTGATCAAGACCTCATTTCACGTTCCCGAGAGCTTCCGTGATAGGTTTGCGTGATCAAGACAGACTAACCATTCAGGCAAGAATTCCCGTATCCCTGCATTGGTGAGTCTGCTAATGCAGTAATAAACACATTTTTGCAGTATCAGTGGAATGAATAAGCTTCAAAATCCGAGGGGAAAAAAACACTTCTCATGGTCTAAGAACTAATAACTTGTGTCAATCCTGTAACACAATCAATCTGTCACTTCACCACAGTTATTGACGCAGTTTTTATATTGTCAATGTGTAAAGTAAAGGTAGGGATACCCCACAGTAGTAAGGTATCCCCGGCCTAGGGGAGTCCAGTGTAGCCCCTTCACCTATCAATGGCACATCTTTTGAGGGAGCGCGACCAAGTGCTCTGTACACGTATTCTGACATTCTCTGACCAATGGCCAGGGACCCACATTTTTATTCCAGCTGGTTTGATTGGCGGGGGGCCAGCGAGACTTGAACCCTGGTATTCGGCGTCAAAGCTGATCCCTCTACTATTAGGCTAATCAGTCCCACTAACAGATGCCAATAGATGCATGCAGCAAAATAGTGCAGCATAGCCTGTCCATCAACACATACATAAACAATGAAAATACGCAGATGATGAGCTGAATAGATCATCCAGAGACGATGACAGGAGTTGTCGCACTGAGGGTTCCACAGAGAACACGTTTGTAGACAAAGGTCAGCCTGTAAAGTAATGTGCCCCGTCACGGCAGGTGGCGTATAGGGAATATGGTGTTAGTGACCATAAATTTTACAGACCTTCGGCACATGATTTTTGGGGTAATGTGGTCGGTATTACGCTCGTGCCGCTTTACTTTCCCAGAAAAAAATCAGGTACCCATTTAAGGCTGGGTGAACCCGGAAGCCGTCGGTTGAGATCGAACCCTACATCTTGTTGTTTATAGTCCAGTTCACTAACCACTGAGCTATCGCGGCTCCCTAAGGTCAACCTGGCAGAGGATAAGTTACTTAGTGATGAATTTGGTCAGCCTGACCAGGGGCACGCAAAGTGGAGAAACATTGATCAAAGCCACAAGAAGTAGCGGCAACTGATAGCTTAGTAGTTGCATGACCAAAGAAAGAAGAAGAATACATAAATATGTTTAGGTTGCATTTCTCTTATATATATATATATAATCAGTATAATACAAAAGTAAATAACTATTTTCCTTTTTTTATAAAAAAAAGTTTAATTTCAGTCAGAGTTGCTATCTTCAGAAATTATCGGTACATTAGGTTTGCATGCCCTATAAGACAGTTTAGAACTTTAATCTTTCACTTCTGATGTCTACTTTTGTGGTAGGCCACTGAGGAGCGCCAATGCTAAGGTAGTAAATATAACTAAAAATATATGTCGTGAAATCGAATGTGTTTAAGAGAATTGCTGTCTCCTATATCAAAGGATATATTTATATATAATGATAATAATAATAATAATAATAATAATAATAAATAATAATAATAATAATAATAATAATGATGATGATGATGATGATGATAATAATAATATTAATAATAATAATAATAATATAGAAACATTAATCTTCTTCCTGCCCGAGGTTTACAAAAAATCAATAAAACAATAAGATTCCTGAACTTTTAATGGCAGTAATCAACTTTCTGAAATTGCCTCAGGGAACCTGGACAATGCTGCTGAGTTCATGGACTGTGCTGAAATCTTCCTGGGTAATCAGACAAGAGGTTGGATTTCCAATGGTCACTTCGTTATTACAGTGATGACGGTCTAATATTCAGGAACAAAACAAGGACTCGGTAATGATCATATTGGTGTGAACTTGCAGAATCTGAAGGTAACGAGAAACCTGCGAGTGTAGCTGTAAAGGTGCAATTATTGGGACTATTTCTATTTGGCAAGAGACAACAATAAAGTAACTGAACGATTGTTTAGCGGCTGTTGACAGCTCATGTCATGAAGCTACAGTGATGAGATTGTTGAAATTCGTAATCACAGATAGGACGAGGTGGAGACCGACAAAGGTTGTTCTAATATGTGAACAATTGGAGTTTGTAGGGTGGAAAAGCTAGGCTATCTGACAAATCTAGGTAATCTGACAAATCTAGGCTATTTGACAAAGCTAGGCTATCTGACAAATATAGGTTATCTGACAAATCTAGGCTGACAAATCTAGGTTATCTGACATATCTAGGCTATCTGACAAATATAGGCTATCTGACAAATCTAGGCTGACAAATCTAGGCTATCTGACAAATATAGGCTATCTGACAAATCTAGGCTGACAAATCTAGGCTATCTGACAAATCTAGGCTGACAAATCTATGCTATCTGACAAATCTAGGCTGACATATCTAGGCTGTCTGACAAATATAGGCTATCTGACAAATCTAGGCTGACAAATCTAGGCTATCTGACAAATCTAGGCTATCTGACAAATCTAGGCTATTTGACAAATCTAGGCTATCTGACAAATCTAGGCTATCTGACAAATCTAGGCTATTTGACAAATCTAGGCTATCTGAGAAATCTAGGCTATCTGACAAATCTAGGTATCTGACAAAAAACTAACCCTATCCGTGACTGCTACAACCAAGTGAAATGAGTTCGGTTCACTAACCAGTAATTAAGAACTATAAGCCAAATAGTACATCAATAAAAGTGAAGAGGTAATCTGAAAAAAATGGAAAGAGCGAGAAAAAGAGATATAATTAAAACAGGATAAATAATATAGAGAAAGACAGAAATAAAATATGGATGTGAAAGGAAATTAGAAAAGTAACAAAAACCAGCTAAACAAGATATATAATAGCAGCTCGAATACCAAACATCTGGCTCGAATCACATGCAAGTACTGACCTTTGACCTCCAGTCAATGTCTTGACGCTGACAGTCCACAAAGTACTCCTAGCGTTCGGACAAAGACACCAACAATTCCAAATGTGTCTTCTCTCCTGCTTCTAAAACAGAAAGCCCGCCAGTCGGTAGTAAGAGAAAACTGGGAACAGACCGCCCGCGGTTGTCGCTCATCTTCCGCTAGGAAGGCACGCGAACACGGAAAACTCCTCGTTTTCAGTGGAAGTCCCCATCCAACGTTGTCAGCTCCTCTATCGCTAGCTTCAAATCTTCTTATTGCGTGAGTTAACTACTAACCAGTCTATCGTTCGCTGGATTGCGTCAGAAATCTCTACTTTAAAATTATCAGCTCTTACTATCTCCGTGAGATTGTTTTTGGGTATCAGCTTGTGTACCTTTAAATCGTAACTTGAAAGCATTTGTTTATTATAAGCAACCCCGATGTGGATGCTGTGCTTCCTGTGTCAGAGATTATGAGTTTGTTCTCATATAAGCCTACCAACGTGGACGAATTGTAAGAATGCATACCAGGCCTACTGGTGTCTAGAAATGTAATTAAAATCATGAGACTGTATTAATTGAAAGCCAAATATACTACAATTATGTAATATCCACTAACAGAAAGGAGTGTATTTAATCATTAAGTTATTGGAATCAGAAACACAAGTTGCAAGATCTGTTAAGTTGCAAGATCAGTTAAGTTGCAAGATCTGTTAAGTTGCAAGATCAGTTAAGTTGCAAGATCTGTTAAGTTGCAAGACCAGTTAAGCTGCAAGATCTGTTAAGTTGCAAGATCAGTTAAGTTGCAAGATCTGTTAAGTTGTAAGATCAGTTAAGTTGTAAGATCTGTTAAGTTGTAAGATCAGTTATGCGACATTTATTAATAAAACAAAAAAAAAACATTACCTTTGAGAGAATAAAACACTTCATTTCCTTGTGTAGTCAGAGTGTTCTGTCTCTTCATACAAAGGCTGGATGCAGCTCTAAGGAAATTAGTTGACTATTGTTTCTTCATACAAAAACTGGATGCAGCTCTAAGGAAATTAGCTGACTATTGTTTCTTCATACAAAAACTGGATGCAGCTCTAAGGAAATTAGTTGACTATTGTTTCTTTATACAAAAACTGAATGCAGCTCTAAGGAAATTAGCTGACTATTGTTTCTTCATACAAAAACTGGATGCAGCTCTAAGGAAATTAGTTGACTATTGTTTCTTTATACAAAAACTGGATGCAGCTCTAAGGAAATTAGCTGACTATTGTTTCTTTATACAAAAACTGGATGCAGCTCTAAGGAAATTAGTTGACTATTGTTTCTTTATACAAAAACTGGATGCAGCTCTAAGGAAATTAGCTGACTATTGTTTCTTTATACAAAAACTGGATGCAGCTCTAAGGAAATTAGCTGACTATTGTTTCTTTATACAAAAGCTGGATGCAGCTCTAAGGAAATTAGCTGACTATTGTTTCTTTATACAAAAGCTGGATGCAGCTCTAAGGAAATTAGTTGACTTTTGTTTCTTTATACAAAAACTGGATGCAGCTCTAAGGAAATTAGCTGACTATTGTTTCTTTATACACAAACTGGATGCAGCTCTAATGATATTAAGCTGACTGTTGTCTCATCATACAAAAACTGGATGCAGCTCTAAGGATATTAGGCTGACTATTGTCTCTTCATACAAAAACTGGATGCAGCTCTAAGGATATTAGAGTGACTGTTGTCTCATCATACAAAAACTGGATGCAGCTCTAAAGATATTAGGCTGACTGCTGTCTCCTCATACAAAAACTGGATGCAGCTATAAAGATATTAGGCTGACTACTGTCTCTTCATACACTAACTGGATGCAGCTCTAAAGAGATTAGGCTGACTGTTGTCTCTTCATACAAAAACTGGATGCAGCTCTAAGGATATTATGTCGACTGTTGTCTCTTCATACAAAAACTGGATACAGCTCTAAGGATATTATGCCGACTGTTGTCTCTTCATACAAAAACTGGATACAGCTCTAAGGATATTATGCCGACTGTTGTCTCTTCATACAAAAACTGGATGCAGCTCTAATGATATTACGGTGACCGTTGTCTCCTTCAAAGCCATCAAATTTGACGTCTGAAAGTGAAAAGGCAAACCAGACTGAATACGTCATCTCACACAAACAGTGCTGTATTTCTGTTCATGGAACTAACCAATGAAGGGAACATGTGGTGGGGTTTAACATACACTCCTACACCACAGCACTGCTTTTATTTGTCTGTTCCCTTAAGCAATAAAGGCAAAACGATGAATGATGGGAATTTCCATCTACTCCTTATTTAAAAAAAAACATCAATTCGTAAATATTGGCAAATGAGGAAGTGTCGTAATGAGATTCTCTTTTAATTGTATTCCCACCCCCACCCTCTTTTCACCCTTTCCTGCCCTGAGTTTACTATTGCTGAAACACAATAATGTTTTTATTTTTACAAGAAACATGTCCCCGATTCTTAATTTTTGTCCTCGCTCGCTCGCTGTATGTCTGTTTGTTTGTTTGTCTGTCTGCTTGCCTGTCTGTCTGCCTGTCTGCTTGCCTGTCTGTCTGTCTGCCTGCCAGCCTGCCTGTCTATCTATCTATCTATCTATCTATCTATCTATCTATCTATCTATCTATCTATCTATCTATCTATCTATCTATCTATCTATCTATCTATCTATCTATCTATCTATCTATCTATCTATCTATCTATCTATCTATCTATCTATCTATCTATCTATCTATCTATCTATCTATCTATCTATCTATCTATCTATCTATCTATCTATCTATCTATCTATCTATCTATCTATCTATCTATCTATCTATCTATCTATCTATCTATCCATCCATCCATCCATCCATCCATCCATCCATCTATCCATCTATCTATCTATCTATCTATCTATCTATCTATCTATCTATCTATCTATCTATCTATCTATCTATCTATCTATCTATCTATCTATCTATCTATCTATCTATCTATCTATCTATCTATCTATCTATCTATCTATCTATCTATCTATCTATCTATCTATCCATCCATCCATCTATCTATCTATCTATCTATCTATCTATCTATCTATCTATCTATCTATCTATCCATCTATCCATCTATCCATCTATCTATAAAAGTAAGGTACGTCTCTATAAATTATGCCACTCAAAATCATAATTCAGTTTCAACAAGTGTCCCCAGGATATATTCTAGATTGTCCTCCCAAATTCATATTTCCCGTGCTTCCTCCCTTATCAGCCGAAAGTCTATTTGAATTATTCGTTTCCAAGTAAATGACACGACTTTATCAAGTTGTACATAATCTGGTGGCACCAGTGGATGTCATGTATTTATTTGTTAATTAACGCACATTACGTGTAAGTGGTCGAGGAAAGTAACACTCAAGTCCAACAACGCATTGTAAAATGTATAAATTATTAACACACAGAAGAGGCCTGAAATTGTTCTTGTCGTTGTACCAGTGGTAGGTTCTTTAACGTCGTAAGAACGGCTCGTTGTGTTTAATATTTCAAGATGTATCAATAATAGTCTGCCTATTCATTTTTAAATTGACTTAAGAGGGAAATCCTTCTGAACATATGAAGTACCTCTGAAATAAACAAAAGAATAGGTATGGCAAAAAGTAATTTTAATGTCATGAAGAATATACTAACATCAAAACATATAACACCAGGGCTAAAACTAAAAAACAGCAAAATGTTACATCTTCTCAATATTCCTGTATGGTGCAGAAACAGGGACATTAGACCAGAAAACAGAACAGAAAATTGAAGCCTTTGAAATGTGGATCTATAAAAGAATAGGTAGAATTGGATGGAAAGAAAAACAATTTTTAAACAACTAAAAATGAAAAGAGAACTACTAAAAACAATTAGAACAAGACAAATGAAATTTTGGGGCATGTTAAAAGACACAACAGCCTACTAAAAGTAATATTGGAAGAGAAAATACAAGGTAAAAGAGGCAGAGGCAGACCAAGACTAACATGACGAGTAACATCAAAAGATGGACTAGTCAACCTATGACACAATCTGCACCATCAAAGCAAGAGACAGAGCAGAATGGCGCTCCATGGTAGCCAACCTTCGATGCGGAGATGGCACTCAATGATGATGATGATGATGATGATGATGATGATGATCATGATGATGATGATAGAGGGAAATACGTTGCAGGACTCAAGACAGTGTTCTTTTAAAAATATACTTAAAACCTTGGCACTAGAGACATCAACAATGTATGAAGGAACGAAATATAGTGTGGTGCATGAAGGACAGCTTACAGAAGCATTTGAAATAAGAACAGGAGTAAGGCAGGGATGCCTTCTGTCTCAATTTCTCTTTCTACTGGCTAAGATTGGATTATGAAAATAACTCAAAACAACAGAAATGGGATCCAGTGGTCACTGACCAAGCAACATGATGATTTAGACTTTACTGATGACATAGCTCTCCTATCACACAGCCATCAACAGATGCAGGATAAAATGAGCATACTTAATGAGAGATCACAACAGCTAGGACTGAAGATTAATAGAGATAAGACCAACATTGTGAGAATTAATGCAGTTGGCAATAACCAAATAAAATTAGGAGAAATACCTCTACTAGACGAACAACCTTACATATATCTGGGCAGTAATATAGATAAAGAGGGAGGAACAGAAAATGATACCAATATAAGGATATCAAAAGCAAGAGGAGCTTTCATTGCACTGGGAAACATATGGGAGTCAAAAGAAATTAGGTTGAATACTAAAATAAAAATTTTCAACTCAAATGTTAAGTCGGTCCTATTATATGGCTGTCAAACATGGAGAACAACAAAATTAACAATCACGAAGATATAGACTTTCATTAATGGATGCTTACGAAGAATAAAAGGATGGAAATGGCAGGACAAAATCACTAACATAGAATTATGGAAATGTACCAGTGGATAAAGAGATACAGCGAAGACGATGGCGCTGGATAGGACACACACTGCGGAAGCCAACTGAGAGTATTACACAACAGGCCCTTTTTTGGAATCCCCAGGAAAAAAACAAAGAGGAAGACCAAGGAATTCTTTGAGAAGACAGATAGAAGCAGAGATTAAGATGATGGGGATGACATGGAATGATCTTAAAAGAATGGCAAAAAAAAAACAGAACGACTTGGAAAGTGTTTGTTGAAGACCTATGCTCCACAGGGAGCTGAAATGTAGAAGAGGAAGAGGATAAGAGACATCGGGAGCCGACTAAAAGTCTAGATATTATTCGTATCTCCTTCTCATAGTTAAGACAAATAAAAGCAAATACTGAAAGCGCGAAAAATATAACAGACGGATACGAACTGTAAGCAGCCAGTCAGAATGTAAGCTCCATCGACGACGTCTTAAAATAAGATCGTTGTTTGTTCAAGCAGTAATATCAAAGTAATAGCTGTGATAATAGGAGTGACAGCAGTGGATGTGGCAGTAGTAGTGGTGATAGTAGTAGCGTGAAGGTGGTGGTAGTAGTGGTGATAGTAGTAGCAGTAGCAGCAATGAAGGTGGTGGTAGTAGTGGTGATAGTAGTAGCGTGAAGGTGGTGGTTGTAGTGGTGATAGTAGTAGCGTGAAGGTGGTGGTAGTAGTGGTGATAGTAGTAGCAGTAGCAGCAATGAATGTTGTGGTAGTAGTGGTGATAGTAGTAGTAGTAGCAGCAATGAAGGTGGTGGTAGTAGTGGTGGTAGTAGTGGTGATAATAGCAGCGTGAAGGTGGTGGTAGTAGTGGTGATAGTAGTAGCGTGAAGGTGGTGGTAGTAGTGGTGATAGTAGTAGCGTGAAGGTGGTGGTAGTAGTGGTGATAGTAGTAGCGTGAAGGTGGTGGTAGTAGTGGTGATAGTAGTAGTAGTAGTAGTAGTAGTAGTATCAGTGACGGTGGTGGTAGTAGTGGTGATAGTAGTAGCAGTAGTAGTATCAGTGAAGGTGGTGGTAGTAGTGGTGATAGTAGTAGTAGTAGTAGTATCAGTGAAGGTGGTGGTAGTAGTGGTGATAGTAGCAGCGTGAAGGTGGTGGTAGTAGTGGTGATAGTAGCAGCGTGAAGGTGGTGGTAGTAGTGGTGATAGTAGTATTAGTAGTAGTATCAGTGAAGGTGGTGGTAGTAGTGGTGATAGTAGTAGTAGTATCAGTGAAGGTGGTGGTAGTAGTGGTGATAGTAGCAGCGTGAAGGTGGTGGTAGTAGTGGTGATAGTAGTATTAGTAGTAGTATCAGTGAAGGTGGTGGTAGTAGTGGTGATAGTAGTAGTAGTATCAGTGAAGGTTGAGGTAGTAGTGGTGATAGTAGCAGCGTGAAGGTGGTGGTAGTAGTGGTGATAGTAGTAGTAGTAGTAGTAGTAGTAGTAGTAGTATCAGTGAAGGTGGTGGTGGTAGTAGTGGTGATAGTAGCAGCGTGAAGGTGGTGGTAGTAGTGGTGATAGTAGTAGTAGTAGTTGTTGTATCAGTGAAGGTGGTGGTAGTAATGGTGATGTAGTAGTAGTGAAAGTGGTAGTAGTAGTGGTGATAGTAGTAGCAGTAGCTGCAGTTAAGGTAGTGTTAGTAGTGGTGATAGTAGTAGTAGTATCAGTGAAGGTGGTGGTAGTAATGGTGATAGTAGTAGTAGTAGTAGTAGCAGTGAAGATGGTGGTAGTAGTGGTGATAGTAGCAGCATGAAGGTGGTGGTAGTAGTGGTGATAGTAGTAGCGTGAAGGTGGTGATAGTAGTAGCGTGAAGGTGGTGGTAGTAGTGGTGATAGTAGTAGCGTGAAGGTGGTGGTAGTAGTGGTGATAGTAGTAGTAGTAGTATCAGTGAAGGTGGTGGTAGTAGTGGTGATAGTAGTAGTAGTAGTAGTATCAGTGAAGGTGGTGGTAGTAGTGGTGATAGTAGTAGCAGTAGTAGTATCAGTGAAGGTGGTGGTAGTAGTGGTGATAGTAGTAGTAGTAGTAGTATCAGTGAAGGTGGTGGTAGTAGTGGTGATAGTAGCAGCGTGAAGGTGGTGGTAGTAGTGGTGATAGTAGCAGCGTGAAGGTGGTGGTAGTAGTGGTGATAGTAGTATTAGTAGTAGTATCAGTGAAGGTGGTGGTAGTAATGGTGATGTAGTAGTAGTGAAGGTGGTGGTAGTAGTGGTGATAGTAGCAGCGTGAAGGTGGTGGTAGTAGTGGTGATAGTAGTATTAGTAGTAGTATCAGTGAAGGTGGTGGTAGTAGTGGTGATAGTAGTAGTAGTATCAGTGAAGGTTGAGGTAGTAGTGGTGATAGTAGCAGCGTGAAGGTGGTGGTAGTAGTGGTGATAGTAGTAGTAGTAGTAGTAGTAGTAGTAGTAGTATCAGTGAAGGTGGTGGTGGTAGTAGTGGTGATAGTAGCAGCGTGAAGGTGGTGGTAGTAGTGGTGATAGTAGTAGTAGTAGTTGTTGTATCAGTGAAGGTGGTGGTAGTAATGGTGATGTAGTAGTAGTGAAAGTGGTAGTAGTAGTGGTGATAGTAGTAGCAGTAGCTGCAGTTAAGGTAGTGTTAGTAGTGGTGATAGTAGTAGTAGTATCAGTGAAGGTGGTGGTAGTAATGGTGATAGTAGTAGTAGTAGTAGTAGCAGTGAAGATGGTGGTAGTAGTGGTGATAGTAGCAGCATGAAGGTGGTGGTAGTAGTGGTGATAGTAGTAGCGTGAAGGTGGTGATAGTAGTAGCGTGAAGGTGGTGGTAGTAGTGGTGATAGTAGTAGCGTGAAGGTGGTGGTAGTAGTGGTGATAGTAGTAGTAGTAGTATCAGTGAAGGTGGTGGTAGTAGTGGTGATAGTAGTAGTAGTAGTAGTATCAGTGAAGGTGGTGGTAGTAGTGGTGATAGTTGCAGCGTGAAGGTGGTGGTAGTAGTGGTGATAGTAGCAGCATGAAGGTGGTGGTAGTAGTGGTGATAGTAGTAGCGTGAAGGTGGTGGTAGTAGTGGTGATAGTAGTAGCGTGAAGGTGGTGGTAGTAGTGGTGATAGTAGTAGCGTGAATGTGGTGGTAGTAGTGGTGATATAGTAGTAGTAGTAGTAGTAGTAGTAGTAGTAGTAGTAGTAGTAGTAGTATCAGTGAAGGTGGTGGTAGTAGTGGTGATAGTAATAGTAGTAGTAGTATCAGTGAAGGTGGTGGTAGTAGTGGTGATAGTAGCAGCGTGAAGGTTGTGGTAGTAGTGGTGATAGTAGCAGCGTGAAGGTGGTGGTAGTAGTGGTGATAGTAGTAGTAGTAGTAGTATCAGTGACGGTGGTGGTAGTAGTGGTGATAGTAGTAGTAGTAGTAGCAGTATCAGTGAAGGTTGTGGTAGTAGTGGTGATAGTAGTAGTAGTAGTATCAGTGAAGGTGGTGGTAGTAGTGGTGATAGTAGCAGCGTGAAGGTGGTGGTAGTAGTGGTGATATTAGTAGTAGTAGTAGTAGTAGTAGTAGTATCAGTGAAGGTGGTGGTAGTAGTGGTGATTGTAGCAGCGTGAAGGTGGTGGTAGTAGTGGTGATAGTAGTAGTAGTAGTAGTAGTAGTATCAGTGAAGGTGGTGGTAGTAATGGTGATGTAGTAGTAGTGAAGGTGGTAGTAGTAGTGATGATAGTAGTAGCAGTAGCAGCAGTTAAGGTAGTGTTAGTAGTGGTGATAGTAGTAGTAGTAGTAGTAGTATCAGTGAAGGTGGTGGTAGTAATGGTGATAGTAGTAGTAGTAGCAGTAGTAGCAGTGAAGGTGGGGTTTTAGTAGTGGTGATAGTAGCAATGTGAAGGTTGTGTGGTAGTGGTGATAGCAGTAGTTGTAGCAGCGTGAAGGTAGTGTGGTAGTGGTGATAGTAATAGTAGTAACAGCAGCAGTGAAGGTGTTGGTAGTAGTAGTAGTAGTAACAGTAGTAGTAGTAGTAGTAAAAGTAGTAGTAGTAGAGTGAAGGTGGTAGTAGTAGTAGTAACAGTAGTAGTAGTAGTAGTAGTAGAAGTAGTAGTAGTAGAGTGAAGGTGGTAGTAGTAGTGGTGATAGTAGTAGTAGTAATAGTAGCAACAACGGTATTAGTAATTTCAGTAGCAGTAGTAATAATAATAGTAGTAGTAGAAGTAGTAATAGTAGTAGTTTCAGTAGCACTAGTTGCAGTTGTAATAGTAGCTGAGAATGGCATCGGCAGACTGCAGATGTGACAATAGTAGAAGAAATAGCATACGTGTTAGTCATAGTGGTACTAGTAGAGTTATTGTTTTAATAGATGTAGTAGGTGCCGTAGAATTATAAAAGTGACGATTGTAAATAAAAGTACTATATGGAGCAATATGATTGTCGTTGATAAATCCACATATTAGCAAACGTGATATCCGTACTAGAAAATGTGGTAGTAGCAGCCACTGTAGCAGTAATAGTTTTGGTAGAAAATCTAGCTATTGAAATAGTAAAAGCAGCAAACAACAGTAGTGGCAGTATAACAGAAGCTGTTGTAGTTACTTCAGCTTCAGTGGCTGCATACGTGTGATGGTAATTGTAGTATCAGTAGTGGTAGTTGTAGTATAGCAGCAGCGAAGGTAGGAATTTAGTGGAAACAGAAGTAGAAATAAATTAGGTTAAATACAAAAATAAAATGTTCAACTCCAATGTTAAGTCAGTCCTATTGTATGGCATGGCTGTGAAACATGGAGAACAACAAAAATGACAATCATGAAGGTACTGACTTTCATTAATGGATGTTTGCACAGAATAAAAGGATGAAAATGGAAGGACAAAATCATTAACATAAAATTATGGAAAGGTACAAGTCAAATCTGCAAGGATCTGCAAATAATTTGTAAAAATGAACCGGCAACAAATATCAGCCATAAGAATTTAGAAACCAAACAGGACAAGTTACATTTTATAAAACAAGGAGTCAGACAAGGCTGTGTTCTGTCGCCTGGTTTGTTTTCACGTTACAGCGAAACTATTATGAAATCAAAAGTAAATACAAAAGGAATTGAAGTCAACGATCATACCATAAATAATTTGCGATATGCGGATGACACGGTCTTAAAGGCAGAGACAGACAATGAACTATAAGAAATGACAGACATAATAGTGGAAGAAAGCAACAAGAAAGCTGAGTCTCAATGGTAAGGAAACAGAAGTAATGGTCATATCGAAGAAACAATCATCACCATCATGCAGCATAAAAATAAACAGGACAAATCTGAAACAAGTGCAACGTTTCAAATACTTGGGCACAATAATAACATCAGATTGAAGATGCAGAAATAAAAGCAGAATAGCTCAGGACAAAATTACATTTCAGAAAATGGAAAACATTTCATGAAACAGATCTATGTCAATAGAAGTGAGAAAGAGAGATCATCGGTGCTATAAAGAGCCAATTCTGACCTATGTAAACGAATCGTGGACAGCAAACAAACAAATGAAAAGACGGTTAGAGGCCACAGAGATGAGATTTCTCAGAAGAATGTTGAAAGTTTCCTGGATGGCTAAAAAGACCAATGAGGAACTTCTCAAAGAGACCAACACAGAAAGAGAGCTCCTAGGAAACATCAGAAAGAAACATTTTTCGGGCACATCATGAGAAAAGGAAAGTTGAAATATTTGGCTACAACTGGCAAAATACAAGGAAAAAGAGGTCGCGGACGACAAAGAGAGAAAATACTAGATAGCCTGTTGTCTTGACATGGCAAACAGTCAACAACAGAACTGATACATTGCACTGTAGATAGAAGATTGTGGAAGGACATGATCGCCTACATAAACCGGTGTGGTGATGATGACCAGTAAAATACCAGTGAATAAAGAGATACAGCGAAGACAGCGGCGCTGGATAGGACACACACAGCGGAAGCCAACTGAAAGTATAACACTACATGCCCTTTTCTGGAATCCCCCAGGAAAAAGACAAAGTGGAAGACCAAAATATTCTTGGAGTAGAATGATGGAAGCAGAGATGAAGATGATGGGGACGTCATGAAATATGGCAACGGCAGGCTCTAAGTTGAGAATGAAACTTTTTGTTGAGTGTTCTTAACATCACTGTATAAGTAATTTTCATAGCATCTTCTTGAAATTTTGGATTTACACAGCTCAACCATTATATTTATGGATGGCACTGATTAAAATGTATGAATATGTTTACTTTTGTTATTATTTAATTTTTAGTAAAATATACAAAAATGTTGACGCAAAACACCGGTCATAGAAATGTCAGTGTAAAACAAAAACTATTTAAGGTAGAACAATGAAACTTTGCACCAATACACTATTAATAATGCTGAGTAATATGAAGCAGAACAGAATGTGTGGTATTGTTCAACTGTGATATACTAAAGTCCAAAAATATAAAAAGTTCAGCATGCAAAAAAATATCACTTTCCTTCATAATGCTAATGGTTCATTTCAAAGAAACACATCTAGAGAAGCTGCGTACAAAATATGAAGTTAATATTCCTATTAGATTAGTTTTGAAAATAACCTGACAACCATAATGGCATCCCAAAAAACAAGATTTTGAGAAAATTGACTTTAAAAGAAACAAATGATGAAAAGTGTGACTATATGATGAAATACAGAGCTGTAACTAAAATATTTATAACTCCTGGGTGTGGACAGTAATTGTAAACTATATCCTGGTCATTTATGTTCACCAGCTTGATAGAAATCATTTTGAATGGTGTCAGAACCTGCTTGATGCAATTTACGTCATGTTGGTTGTAATCTCTTTCCCTTTAGCCAGCCCTTTGCCGCCAATTTAAACAGAAAATTGTAAAAAAGATAAAGTGCAAATTAAATAGACTATTTTACTACAAACAAAAGGAACGTCCAAATTAAGCAGATTATTTTACTACAAACAAAAGGAACGTCCAAATTAAACAGATTATTTTACTACAAACAAAAGGAACGTCCAAATTAAATAGACTATTTTACTACAACCAAAACGATCGTCCAAATTAAATAGACTATTTTACTACAACCAAAACGAACGTCCAAATTAAATAGACTATTTTACTACAAACAAAAACAAAGTGCAATTTTAGTCTAAAAGGAAAAAAAATTTAAAAAATTATTTCAGATGTTATCGTTTATATTTAAAAAAAAACCCCATGCCAGAACAACGGAAGTGACAAATATATTGAGTGTGGGATGTGTGGGCCTGTATCAAATGTGAGCGAAGCGATCACTAATATGACATGGCGGCCCAGCACAGAACCACGATTGTCACTCATCAGCGAGACGGCCTGGTGTGAAATATGAATACTCGCCGGCATAGTTTGGCTCAAAAGCAAATAGGGAACAAAGCCTGCACATTGAAAGGCAATAATCATCATCAACGTGTCCTGGAGAGATAATGGCTAATCTTTTCATAAATCTCCTGCCCTTTGGAGGATTTCAGACGTAATGTTTTAAGATTACCTTTGTCGTCAGGCATCTTTTCTCTTCATCTTTCACTACTTTTCATCATTTCCCAAATGGTTTCATGCGTCTGAAAATGTGCACCGCCACAAGAATTATCATGTTAGGAGAGTTTATTCGAAAGACATTAAAGCAGATATCTATATATTACTATACATAAGGTAATAGGACCACTCACAAAACAAAATCACTGTAGGCTGTAGAAAGGTGCTTTTACAGAAGAATGTTGAGAATGCCATGGACGGCTAAGAAGAGTAATGAAAACGTTCTGAAAAAGGCCAAAGCAAAATGATAGCTAATTTCGAAAATTAGGAAGAAACAATCATCATTTTTTGACCATGAAATGAGAAGGGAATAACTGGAATATATTGTAACAACTGGGAAAATTGAGGGACGAAGAGATGGCGGGAAGCAAAGAGAAAAGATACCAGACAGCTTAAGAGAATGGCTTGGCAGAAGATCAACAGCGGAAATGATAAATAACTGTCGAGATCGAAAGTTGTGACAAGAGATAGTCACCAACGCCAGCAGGCACGGTGCTTGATGATGATATGATATACGGTAAAAGACGACTTCCCGTAGTACATAATGTGGCCGGTTCAAGACCACAACATTTTCGTGGGGAGAAAGATGCTACTATTCCAGTCTGTTATTACCTTCCCAACATAGTAATATGTGTAGTATACATTGTATGCTTACAAACAAGTCTCTCTCTCTCTCTGTCTGTGTGTGTGTGTGTGCGTGCGTGCGTGCGTGCGTGCGTGTGTGTGTGTGTGTGTGTGTGTTATGACCTTTTGCGTCTTGACAAACAATTAGTAGTAAGCAGTCATAAATGTCTTTAGTTTGGTAATATATGTGGTTTATGCTGTTTTAATAGCCAGCTTTTCTCGTGGCTGAATCTATCAGCATTGAATCGACAGATTTGACTGCAGATTGAACTAGGTTTTTTTAAGGCTTCTGGCCACATCTACTTTACCTCGCTTCCCTTTGTTACTTCCTGGAATGTTGTTGTGCAATTTCTTATTTTTACTTTCCATGTTCTACGATCTGTTGCCAGATTCTCGAACTCCGTTCATTGATAGAGAATTCTCTCAAAGAAGCACTTCCTTTGGTCTCTATCCGCCAATAAAATAACTATTGGGGAATAGAGCCAATTCTCCGATGTCCAATCATCTTACATGACCCAGCCACCTTAGTCTTTGACTCCTAAGTGTTGCCATGATAGATGGGAGTTAAACACCTTGCTAGACTTTTCATTTGGTTGTTTTGTCCTGACACACACACACACATACACACACACATGCATGCACATACAAGCACACACAAACAAACACGCGCACACGCACGCGGACATACACACAGAGGAAGAGAGAAAGATAGACACTAGTATTTACTCGATGTGATTAGACATATTGTTACTTTTTTTTTATAATTCTTCTCATGAAGCTGTTTTGGTTGTCACCGAGGGCACTCGCGCCCCGCATAAAACGCCACTGCAATCGATAAATACAAATAGCGTGCATCCTTCACTAAAGCATGTGTAAACCTATGCCAGGAAAGAGGCGTCAAGCGTAAATGGATCGATGGAATCGCTGACCTAAATAAGAGACAAGCAGTAATGAACGATAAGTGCGGAGGGAATATCCCAAAAATTCATTGAATCATGCCATAGCGCACAAGAGAAATTAGAAAGAAAACAGCGACTAATCGATCGATACAGTCTTGCTAGATGAACTTTAGGGATGACAACTCAAGCCCCTGAGCGTGAGCTCCCATTGAAGTGACTGTGTTAATTAGCAGTGTACATTGAGACTGTTGAAAGGTGATTAAAACTGGCCTTCATGGTATTCTTCTTGTAGAATGTTGTATAAACTAATGACTCGATTGTCTCCGGTATGATTCAATGACATATGTGGAAACCTCGGTCGTGGGTTAACTAGTTTGAGAATGCAGTCCAAATCACGTGGGGATGGCAACAAAAGAACTGAAAGGTTGGACTCAATTACGTTTATAATTGGAATGACAGACATACACAAGAACGTATGCAGTTAGAATAATAGACGCACACAAGATGAGTGTATTGAAGGTCCTCACCGTTTGGGTATGGGGAATATCGATACAGTTAATTAGTAAAGATTCACTCTTAAGACTTCAATAAATCTGCAAGCCTCGGACAAGTATAAATGCCAACCTATTAAGGCTTGTTAGATGTGTGGTGTGCACAACCAACGCCCAGGACAAAAAAAGAAATGTTTCATTCTAGCTGCAAAAACAAATTGGTAACTTGTATTCTTGAACAAATGCAATCACTTCTTTTACGCAAATTTGCCCATATTTGTATGACTAACAGAAGCGTGTTGTGAACAAACGAAACGGTTATTGTCTCACCAAATAAGTAGCTTAGAATAATTCATTTTTCCACGTTTTCTGACCATAAAAAAAATACAGAAAAAAAACTTGCAGACAAAAGATGAAAGAATGCGCCCAGCTAGCAATGAAAGCTCTTCAAATGTTCTACGCGCATTTTAATCAAAGGCGGATTTAGGCGCAAAACAAAATAATGAAGCACGGTTGTACTGGTAAAGGGGAGAAGGAAAATAGAATAAAATAAACATCCATTAACCGGCACACTGAAAATGAGATCTTGATCAACAATACAAGGGAGGAATATATACACATAATAGATGTAGGTGGAGGGGTGGTAAAGATCAAAGGAAATCCAGATTTGTAAACAACAACTCCAGCACAAATCGAAACTTGAAACTTATCAAACAGAGAGAGAGAGAGAGAGAGAGAGAGAGAGAGAGAGAGAGAAATTTTTAGAGTGAAAAAATATACGTCAGTGCAACTCGTTTCTGCCTGAAAGCAGTTTTAAAGTTAACAAATCTGACATGTAAATGTACAAAAAGAATTCCTAGTTTTTTCTACATTATGCTTCTTTTATGTAGCTCTATTTTATGGTTAACAACCAAACAGGACAATTTCAATTTATAAAACAAGGCGTCAGATAAGGCTGTGTTATGTCGCCGGATTTGTTTTCACTTTACAGCGAATATATTATGAGATCTATAGTAGACAAAAAAGGAATTGAAGTCAACGGTCACAACATAAATAATTTACGATATGCGGATGACACAGTCTTAATAGCAGAGACAGAGAATGGGCTACAAGAAATGATAGATATAATAGTAAAAGAAATCAACAAGATAAGGTCTCAGTCT
Source organism: Megaustenia siamemsis (assembly GCA_032433765.1). Lineage (NCBI taxonomy): Eukaryota > Metazoa > Mollusca > Gastropoda > Stylommatophora > Ariophantidae > Megaustenia > Megaustenia siamemsis. The sequence continues at coordinate 81,232,657 of JAVIAB010000047.1, read as the reverse complement.
GAATAGTAAGAAAACAGAAGTAATGGTTATATCGAAGAAACAATCATCACCATCATGCAGCATTAAAATAAACAAGTCAAATCTGAAACAAGTGCAACGTTTGAAATATTTGGGCACAGTGATAACATCAGATGGAAGATGCAACACAGAAATAAAAAGCACAATAGCTCAGGCCAAAATAGCATTTCAGAAAATGAAAAATATCTTATGCAACAAATCTATGTCAATAGAAATGAGAAAGAGAGTTCATTGAAGCTATATAGAACCAATTCTGACCTATGGAAGCGATTCATGGACAATAGACAAACAAATGAAAAGACGATTAGAGGCCACAGAGATGGGATTTCTCAGAAGAATGCTGAAAGTTTCCTAGACAGCTAAAAAAGACCAATGAGAAAGTTCTCAAAGAGGCCAACACAAAAAGGGAGCTCTTGAAAAACATCAACATTTGTTGGGCACATCATGAGAAGAGGAAAGTTGGAATACTTGGTTACAACTGGCAAAATAAAAGGAAAGAGAGATAGCGGACGACAAAGAAAGAAAATACTGGATAGCTTGGTGTCATGGCATGGAAAACAGTCAACAACAGAACTGATACGATGCACTATGGATAGAAGATTGTGGAAGGACATGATCGCCAACGCCAACCGATACTGTACATGATGATGATGATTTTATGGTAGAGTAAGAATATTTTAAGTTTTCCTTTAATTATTTTTACATTAGTGAAGTTTTAGTAGATTAATGCTTGTGAGAGGAAATATGAAAATATTTTCCAATTTATCATTCTCTGGAGAGGAACAAACATTTTTCTCAGCACTGCTAAAAAGTCTTCTTATTATACACTTTGTTTATGGCATCATGGATTCTATTTTGTGCGAGTCTGCCAGAGAGTGTTAGTGGGGAAGATGGGTAGACGCCGTATTCCCCAGTAAAATCGTCACGTGATATATAGATTGGATTTGTATTTATTTCACGCGACAGAAAATAATATTCGTTTTTTGCTCATATCATGCATTGAACCTGCGTTTCCCTCTTTTTATTTTAAAGGGAGGCAGGTTATCACTTATACAGTCGTCGGTTATACACCTCTCCTTAAATAGAAAAAAGAAAAGAAATCAAACAGCAATCACTAAAATTTAAACCTTAAATTTCTTCGGCTCAACTCAGTCAACAACAGGTAACGAGCAGCAAACATGGACTCAAGATGCAACAAAGTTTGTCAAATCACCACTATTGTCCAACAATGAAATAACTATGGACAAAATAGGCACTCTACAATACCATCTTCATTCCTATGTTGTGTAACCAATGCAACACATGGATCCTAGAGTCAAGAACAATCAGAAAATTAGCAAGTAGGAGATGAAATTTGTAATATGTGTAACAGGAAACAGCCTGATAGATAAGATCAAAATGAAGAACTGAGAAATAACTAAGAATAATTCCCACCACAGAAACAACAGATGAAATGGTTTGATCATATGATAAGACAGGAAGAACAAAAAACAACACAACGAGACTTTAATAAACATTGCGAAAACATCGGACTCAAGGGCTGGAAAACATGGATTGATGGACTATTAAAAACATTAAGAAACATAATATAATATAGTGGGGGTCAACAGAAGAGCAAAATACCGCAAATTATATCTCCCCTCGACTCTGAAAGGCAAATGAGAAAGGAAAGAATAGTTAAGACCAATCAATAAAAATCCGAGTATATTCAACCCATACGTGAAAAGTCTGTGACGGTGGATGGGGCGGATGAATCAGAAATGATCAACGGCCCAGAAAGCGAAAACATCAAAGTGTGTGGTACACATGAGGCATGTTCAGAACACGAAAGACGAATATGGCAGACCACCGTGAAAGAGATTGGAGCCTCATCACGTACTAGTCCAGAGGAAGCCATGGAGAGGAATTCGAACTTATGTCGGAGGAAAGATCTTAAAATAAGTACTTGGAATGTTATGACTCTATATCAAGAAGGGAAATTGGAAAATATGATTCAAGAAGCAAAACGAATAAATATAGATATTTTAGGCATATCAGAGACAAGATGGAAAGAATGTGGGTACATAGAGGACGAAAAATATACATTTATATACTCAGGAAACACAACAGAACATCAAAAAGGGGGGGGGGGGTGTAGGAATACTGATAAAAAGATAGCTACAAAATTATATAAGTAACCACTAGACATACAATGATAGGATTACACTATTCAAGTTGAAAGCAAAATCATTCGACATAGCAATAACACAGACATATGCACCTACTCAAGACTACACAGATGAACAAATAAAGGCATACTATGAAGACCGAAATAAAGTTATGAAGCAAGTGAGATCTTCAGACATCTTGAATGTAATGGGTGACGTGAACGATAAAAGATCTAGAGATAGTAGGAAAAAGTAGATATAAGACCATTATAGGAAATTATGGTATTGGAAAAAGAGATGACAGAGGAGAAAGATTAATACAATTATGTGAAAAAAACAGGCTGATAATATGTAACACCTACTTTGAGCAAGAGAAAAGGAAACTGTACACATGGAAAAGCCCTGGAGATAGGAAGAGGAATCAAATAGATTACATAATGATAAAAGAAAGGTTCCGCAACAGCATAAAGAAAGCCAAAACCTACCCAGTAGCAGATATTAATTCGGATTACAATCCTGTAAAGATTAAAATGAAAATCAAACTAAAGAGAAACAAGCAAAAGTCTAATTTACCAACAAATCCACTAGATATAACAGCTTTAAATCAAAAAGGTATTAAAGATACCTATACAATACAAGTAAAGAACACATAACAGAAGATGCTAGAATAAGGATTTGAACAATATAGAAGAGAAAATCCTGATTAAAAAATAACAACCAAATGGCAATGCATAAAGAAAAGCATACAAGAAACCTGCGACACCTTACCCAAAAGAGAAAAGAACAAAAAATAAAACTGAATAACTAACACCATCTTAGAAAAAAAATGGAAGAAAGGAGACAAGCGAGGAACACTGCCCAATACAATAAAACAGATAATGAGATACGCAAAATGTGCAAAAAGGCAAAAGAAGACTGGCTCAGCCAAAAATGTATAGAAATAGAAACTGTGGAAAGCAAACAAGACTTAAGAGAAATGCATACAGAAATAAAGAGAATGACTAATAAAAATAAAAAAGCCACAGAAGGTAGATGCATTGCAGACAAAAAAGGAAAAATGCTAACAGGCAATAAAGATATTATAGATAGATGGCAGGAATATATAACAGAACTATTTCATGATCAAAGGGACAAGAAACCAGTTATAAAATGTACATCAGGCTATAAAATCTTAAAATCTGAGGTGGAAAAAGCAATAAAAACAATGAAAAAGGGAAAAGCAGCAGGGCCTGACAGCATACAGATAGAGATGATACAGGCACAAGAAGATTTTGGCATTGAAGTGATTACAGACATATGCAACGACATACACCACACAGGATACATACCAAATGAACTAAAAACATCAACTTTCATTGCATTGCCTAAAAAGAAGGTGCAGTTGAATGCAGTGACTTTAGAACAATAAGCCTAATGAGCCATGTTACAAAAATCTTGCTAAAAGTTATACAAGGAAGGATTTAGAATAAAATCAATACTGAATAAGATGAGCAGCAATTTGGATTTAGAAAAATATAGTGGGACAAAAGAAGCCATATTCTGCATGAGAACATTAATCAAAAAGTACCCAGAAGTAAACAAACCAATATATGCCTGCTTCATAGACTACACCAAACCTTTCGATAGAGTACACCACAAACAACTTATAGAATGCCTAAAAGAGATACATCTAGATGACATGGACATACGACTAATATGTAAGCTATACTGGGAGCAAACAGCAATAATAAAATATAACAAAGAGAACTCTACACCCATTGATATAAATAGAGGAGTAAGACAGGGATGCATCCTATCACTAAGCTTGTTCAATCTATACACTGAGCAAATTTTTAAAAACATCATAGAGATGCCAGACCTTAATATTAATGGGAAGATAATCAATAACCTAAGATATGCTGACGATACTGTACTACTAGCAGAAAATCCTAAAGATCTACAACAATAAATTAATGAAATAAACATGACAAGCAAAAAATATGGACTAAATATGAATATCAAAAAGACTAAAACTATGATCATAAACAAAGGAAATACTCAAAACCCACAAATGGATATCAAAATTGAAGGAATAGACCTGGAGACAGTTCAGAACTACAACTACCTTGGACATACTATAACCAGTGATGGGAAATGTCATCATCATCATTGAGTGCCGTCTCCGCAACGAAGGTTGGCTACCATGGAGCGCCATTTTGCTCTATCTCTTGCTTTGATGGTGCAGGTTGTCATCGGTTGATTTGTCCATCTTTTGATGTTACTCGTCCATGTTAATCTTGGTCTGCCTCTGCCTCTTTTACCTTGTATTTTCCCCTCCAGGATCACTTTCAGTAGGCTGTTGTGTCTTTTAACATGGCCTAAGAATCGCATTTGTCTTGTTCTAATTGTGTTCAGAAGTTCTCTTTTCATTTTTAGTTGTTTTAAGACTTTGTCATTTGTTTTCTTTTCCTTCCATCCAATTCTACCTATTCTTCTATATATCCACATTTCAAAGGCTTCAATTCTCTGTTCTGTTTTCTTGTCTAATGTCCATGTTTCAGCACCATATAGGAATATTGAGAAGATGTAACATTTTGCTATTCTTAGTTTTAGCTCTGGTGTTATTTGTTTTGATGTTAGTATGTCCTTCATGACATTAAAATTACTTTTTGCCATTCCTATTCTTTTGTTTATTTCAGTTGTACATTTTCCATCACTGGTTATAGTATGTCCAAGGTAGTTATAGTTCTGAACTGTCTCAAGGTCTATTCCTTCAATTTTGATATCCACTTGTGGGTTTTGAGTATTTTCTTTGTTTATGATCATAGTTTTAGTCTTTTTGATATTCATATCTAGTCCATATTTTTTGCTTGTCGTGTTTATTTCATTAAGTAAATGTTGTAGGTCTTTAGGATTTTCTGCTAGTAGTACAGTATCGTCAGCATATCTTAGGTTATTGATTATCTTTCCATTAATTTGTAGGCCTGGCATCTCTATGATGTTTTTAAAGATTTGCTCAGTGTATAGATTGAACAAGCTTGGTGATAGGATGCATCCTTGTCTTACTCCTCTTTTTATATCAATGGGTGTAGAGTTCTCTTTGTTATATTTTATTATTGCTGTTTGCTCCCAGTATAGATTGCATATTAGTCGTATATCCATGTCATCTAGATGTATCTCTTTTAGGCATTCTATAAGTTGTTTGTGGTGTACTCTATCAAAAGCTTTGGTGTAGTCTATGAAGCAGGCATATATTGGTTTGTTTACTTCTGGGTACTTTTTGATTAATGTTCTCATGCAGAATATGGCTTCTTTTGTCCCGCTATTTTTCCTAAATCCAAATTGCTGCTCATCTAATTCAGTATTGATTTTATTCTGAATCCTTCCTTGTATAACTTTTAGCAAGATTTTTGTAACATGGCTCATTAGGCTTATTGTTCTAAAGTCACTGCATTCAACTGCACCATTCTTTTTAGGCAATGCAATGAAAGTTGATGTTTTTAGTTCATTTGGTATGTATCCTGTGTGGTATATGTCGTTGCATATGTCTGTAATCACTTCAATGCCAAAATCTTCAAGTGCCTATATCATCTCTATCTGTATGCTTTCAGGTCCTGCTGCTTTTCCCCTTTTCATTGTTTTTATAGCTTTTTCCACCTCAGATTTTAAGATTTTATAGCCTGATGTACATTTTATAACTGGTTTCTTGTCCCTTTGATCATGAAATAGTTCTGTTATATATTCCTGCCATCTATCTATGATATCCTTATTGTCCGTTAGCATTTTTCCTTTTTTGTCTGCAATGCATCCACCTTCTGTGGCTTTTTTATTTTTATTAGTCATTCTCTTTATTTCTGTGTGCATTCCCCTTAGGTCTTGTTTGCTTTCCATAGTTTCTATTTCTCTACATTTTTGGCTGAGCCAATCTTCTTTTGCCTTTTTGCACATTTTGCGTATCTCATTATCTATTTTATTGTATTGGGCAGTGTTCTTCGCTTGTCTCCTTTCTTCCATTTTTTCTAAGATGGTGTTAGTTATCCATTTTTGTTTTTTGTTCTTTTCTCTTTTGGGTAAGGTGTCGCAGGCTTTTTGTATGCTTTTCTTTATGCATTGCCATTTGGTTGTTACTTTTTCATCAGGATTTTCTCTTCTGTATTGTTCAATTCCTTCCTCTGGTATGTGTTCTTTACTTGTATTGTATAGGTATCTTTAATATCTTTTTGATTTAAAGCTGTTATGTCGAGTGGGTTTGTTGATGAATCAGATTTTTGCTTGTTTCTCTTTAGTTTGATTTTCATTTTAATCATTACAGGATTGTGATCAGAATTAATATCTGCTCCTGGGTAGGTTTTGGCTTTCTTTACGCTGTTACGGAACCTTTCTTTTATCATTATGTAATCTATTTGATTCCTCTTCCTATCTCCAGGGCTTTTCCATGTGTATAGTTTCCTTTTCTCTTGCTCAAAGTAGGTGTTACATATTATCAGCCTGTTTTCTTCACAGAATTGTATTAATCTTTCTCCTCTGTCATTTCTTTTTCCTAAACCATGATTTCCTATAATTGTCTTATATCTACCTTTTCCTACTTTAGCGTCCATGTCACCCATTACAATCAAGATGTCTGAAGATTTCACTTGCTTCATAACTTTATTTAGGTCTTCATAGTATGCCTCTATTTGTTCATCTGTGTAGTCTTGAGTAGGTGCATATGTCTGTATTATTGCTATGTCAAATGGTTTTGCTTTCAACTTGAGTAGTATAATCCTATCACTGTATGTCCAGTGGGTACTTATATATTTTTGAAGCTCTCTTTTTATCAGTATTCCTACCCCCCTTTGATGTTCTGTTGTGTTTCCTGAGTATATAAATGTATATTTTTCGTCTTCAATGTACCCACATTCCTTCCATCTAGTCTCTGTTATGCCTAAAATATCTATATTTATTTGTTCTGCTTCTTGAATTAGATTTTTCAATTTCCCTTGTTGATATAGAGTCCTAACATTCCAAGTACTTATTTTAAGATCTTTCCTCCGACATAAGTTCGAATTTCTCCGACTCTCCATGGCTTCCTCTGGACTGGTACGTGATGAGGCTCCAATCTCTTTCACGGTGGTCAGCCATGTTCGTCTTTCGTGTTCTGAACATGCCTCTTGTGTACCACACACTTTGCTGTTTTCGCTTTCTGGGCCGTTGATCATTCTTGATTCCTCCGCCTCCATCCACCGTCACAGACTTTTCACATAAGCGTTGAACATACCCGTTTTTCCGTTGACATTTTTGTCAAACCATGTGCTTGCCTATCGAACCGCGAACACACGACACAAAGAAGAATAAATCATATTCCACTTAAATATCGGCAATCACAGTCCATCCCCACGTTAGAAGTAAAACATACACCAAACGGGAGAATAGCAACACATAATTTCACAACTAGACTGTCGCGTAAATCATTTAAATATATCAGCAAGAGCCGAATTATAAAAATCGACTACACGAAGCTGCCATGACACCGGAAGCATGGGAAATGTACAACTGAAATAAACAAAAGAATAGGAATGGCAAAAAGTAATTTTAATGTCATGAAGAACATACTAACATCAAAACAAATAACACCAGGGTTAAAACTAAGAATAGCAAAATGTTACATCTTCTCAATATTCCTATATGGTGCAGAAACATGAACATGAGACAAGAAAACAGAACAGAAAATTGAAGCCTTTGAAATGTGATATATAGAAGAATAGGTAGAATTGGATGGAAGGAAAAGAAAACAAACGATGAAGTCTTAAAACAACTAAAAATGAAAAGAGAACTACTAAGCACAATTCAAACAAGACAAATGCGATTTTTGGGCCATGTTAAAAGACACAACAGCCTACTAAAAGTAATCCTGGAGGGGAAAATACAAGGTAAAAGAGGCAGAGGCAGACCAAGACTAACATTGACGAGTAACATCAAAAGATGGACGAATCAGCCTATGACAACCCGCACCATCAAAGCAAGAGACAGAGCAGAATGTCGATCCATGGTAGCCAACCTTCGTTGCGGAGACGGAACTACATGATGATGATGATGAATAAAAATCACTAACATTTAAACTCTAATTGCTTCTACTCAACCCGGATCAACTGACACCAATTACTAACATTTAAACTCTAATTGCTTCTACTCAACCCGGATCAACTAACACCAATCACTAACATTTAAACTCTAATCGCTTCTACTCAACCCGGATCAACTAACACCAATCACTAACATTTAAACTCTAATTGCTTCTACTCAACCCGGATCAACTAACACCAATCACTAACATTTAAACTCTAATTGCTTCTACTCAACCCCGATCAACTAACACCAATCACTAACATTTAAACTCTAATTGCTTCTACTCAACCCGGATCAACTAACACCAATCACTAACATTTAAACTCTAATTGCTTCTACTCAACCCGGATCAACTAACACCAATCACTAACATTTAAACTCTATTTGCTTCTACTCAACCCGGATCAACTAACACCAATCACTAACATTTAAACTCTAATTGCTTCTACTCAACCCCGATCAACTAACACCAATCACTAACATTTAAACTCTAATTGCTTCTACTCAACCCATATCAACAGCAATCACAAACAGGCTACACTTACTAAAATGAGCAACACAATAAATCCACTAAAATGTTTGTGACAAACACACAAGGAACTCGCAATAGAAAAGGGGTAAGTGATGGCTGGGTGGAATGTGGGAAAGGAAAATGAGAACATTTGTGGGCAGAGAGGAGAAGGGATAAGTGAGTGAGTGAGTGAGTGGATGGGTGGGTTGGTGGGTGGGTTGGTGGGTGGGATGGTGGGTGGGTGAGTGAGTGAGTGAGTCAGTGAGTGGATGGGTGAGTGGGTAGGTGGGTGGGTAAGTGAGTGAGTGAGTGAGTGGGCTTTGAGAAAGTGAGTGAGTGGATGGGTGGGTTGAGTGAGTGAGTGAGTGGATGGGTGGTTGGGTGGGTGGGTTGGTGGGTGGGTGAGTGAGTGAGTGAGTGGGTAAGTGAGTGAGTGAGTGAGTGGATGGGTGGGTGAGTGAGTGAGTGAGTGAGTGGGTGAGTGAGGGAGTGAGTGAGTGAGTGAGTGAGTGAGTGAGTGAGTGAGTGAGTGAGTGAGTGAGTGAGTGAGTGAGTGAGTGAGTGAGCGAGTGAGTGGATGGGTGGGTGGATGGGTAGGATGATGGGTGGGTGAGTGAGTGGATGGGTGAGTGGGTAGGTGGGTGGGTAAGTGAGTGAGTGAGTGAGTGGGCTTTGAGAAAGTGAGTGAGTGGGTGGGTGGGTTGAGTGAGTGAGTGAGTGAGTGAGTGAGTGAGTGAGTGAGTGAGTGAGTGAGTGAGTGAGTGAGGGGTGTGTAAATGGAAACAAATGAGAGATTCACATAGGTTACACAATAACAGTGAATGAGTCGGAATAATGTGTTAGCTAACATAAATTGAGATTTACACAGGACAAAAGAGTGACTACAGCAGAGACAGGTGAAGAAGGGGAAAGGGGGGGGGGGTGTGGGTAAATGAGTGAGAACGAAACAAAGAGAGAGCAGGAGATAAGTTGGGAAGACTGATCGAAAACAAGGCTTCATGAGTAATAGAACTCGTGACCCAGTCGACCGCAATTTCCCTCGCCCCTTCCTCCATTTTTTTCTCCTATATGGCCAGAATCGCACGTGTAGTCATGCGTCACTCCAAATCACTTCATGTACTTCTATTTTACTAAACCTAACGGATATGGAGTCAATTATGTGTGAATGTATGAAGATTATTTCAGTTTTGTTGGCCATGACATTTTAGTTGTAATGCTGAAAATTAGAAAAAGGAAAAAAGTGGTTTGCTACCAGCATTTACGTAGATAAGAAACGATAGAAAATTAGAACGACGTTTCGGCCAAGAAGGCCTTCATCTGGAACAGTAAACAATAACACAAAAATATATACGGATATACACAAAAATCTGTCTGACTGTAAATCTGTTTATATCCATATAAATGTTTGTGTTCTTGTTTACTGTTCTAGCTGAAGGCCTGCTTGGCCGAAACGTCGTTCTAATTTTGCTTTTGTTTTTGTTTTTGCTACATAAAGCTGTTACCATACCATTGTTAGCTTTTTTAAATGTTCAATATTACCATCAGCTTTACAGTAGCTTCGCATTTGTATGCATCATGGTGCCCCCCCCCACCCCCCATTTTAGTTGTAATAACGGAAGATGCTCTTAACTAGTAAAAGTAAAGTAAAGTACCCCCGTCACGCCAAGTGGCGTATAGGGAAATATGGCGTTAGTGACCATATATTTTACAGACCTTCAGCACATGATTTTTGGGGTAATGTGGTCGGTATTACGCCCGTGCTGCTTTACTTTCCCAGAAAAAAATCCGGTACCCATTTAAGGCTGGGTGAACCTGGAAGCCGTCGGTTGGGATCGAACCCTACCCCTTGTCCTTTGTAGTCCAGTTCACTAACCACTGAGCTATCGCGGCTCCCGCTCTTAACTAGGCCAGATGAAAAAGAAAGCAATTTCCGTTCTCTGACTATGCAAGGCGAAGGGGAAAGATTTAACAAATTGATTTAAAAAATAAATTAAGGGGATAAAAAAAGAGAAAAAAGATATTAGACGGCTTTATAGAATAAAATAATTGAAAGGGTATATCATAAATGATTAACAGAAGGTTATGAAGATACATGATCATAAACGCTAGCAGATTGAAAATAAAGATCAGCGTTCAACAGAATTGCTTTTTTAACAAACACAACCTTCCTGAAATTGTTCAGTTAATATCAGAAGGAAGAAATAAGTGAAACACAGTTCTTTGAGTATATAGTAAAGCAAGCAATATCGCATCGAAACACGTGGTAATCGCATCAAGAAAGGGACAAATGAGAGGAAGATGAGGACCAAGGGAGGAATATTGACAGGATTATGAATGACATAATGAACAAAAGATGGCGGATCTCATCGGGCAAATATTGGATAGAGGCGAATAGAGAAGCATAATCGTTAATGCTTTCAGGACTAACTGATGATTAATTAAATATGAAACATTGTAGAACTAATGTCCGTCCGTACTTTGTAATGAAAAAGAGCTTTATAAGGTCTTACAGAAGTGTGACTTTCAAACGGATTGAAATAATAGTTTTATTTGGATGAAGTAAATTGAAAGATAGACAGTGGATAGTGACATATGGAGAGATATGCAGAGACAGAATTATAAAACGAGGGAGGAATAATGGGAAGCAGAAGAAAGAAGAACAAAGTGAGAGATATAAATTAAAAACATACTGCTTGCTGTAATCAAAAGCAATAGTTACCATTTATGTTAAATATCTTGACTGTAAAAACTCACCTACTTTATTAATGACCAACTCTATAAAAATGATGTGAAAGCTAGGGCGGTTTTTTGATACAACGCCACCCCTAGATATGAAGTTAGCCGCCATGCGCACACACACACACAAATTATTTCTCAGTTACAAGTATGGATGCTAGTTGTCATGTTAAACGTCCATTATATATAAACACTTAACTGTTTCAGTTTATTACAGTTAATATCATATTTTCTACGAGCCCAATTGTCCGGTATGAATTAATGTTGATATGAATAACGCTATTTGTTACACAGATAACACAAATAATTAATGTTGATATGAATAACGCTATTTGTTACACAGATAACACAAATAATTAATGTTGATATGAATAACGCTATTTGTTATACAGATAACACAAATAATTAATGTTGATATGAATAACGCTATTTGTTACACAGATAACACAAATAATTAATGTTGATATGAATAACGCTATTTGTTACACAGATAACACAAATAATTAATGTTGATATGAATAACGCTATTTGTTACACAGATAACACAAATAATTAATGTTGATATGAATAACGCTATTTGTTACACAGATAACACAAATAATTAATGTCGACCGTGTATTATATTGTTTGTATTATATTGTTTGTATTATATTGTTTGTATTATATTGTTTGTATTATATTGTTTATATTGAGGGAAGTACCCAGAGTGCACCAATACATCTAAAATGCACCCGGATATTGAACTTTACTCGTCAGATATGAGCCACGTCTTCTTAACAGAACTCACAGTGCCATTCGAATCCAGGATAGAGGAACAGCAAACATTTAAACTAACCAAATACAGGGATCTCGCAGCCACCTAGCTGAGACGGCAGGTGTTCCAGGCTAGAGTGTTGGTTGTGGAAACTAGTGCCAACGACTCACGACCTCATCCCTATGCGATTATTAAAGAAGCTAGGAATTAAGGGGGTGGGGGGGTGTGACCAGATTGACTGCTGATGCGAAGCTCTATATAAAGGGTTTCCTGTTATTGTTTCGGAAGCTAATTTCTTTATTGTAAATATCTTGTTTCCCGTGTGTTACCGGGGCCTCATGAGGGAAGTAAAGAATAGTGACACTGTGACCTTCCAGGCATGTCGTAAGAGGCGACTAAGGAGGTTGATCGATGGCTTGACAAGCTGTCATTGTAAAAAATATTGTTATGGAAACAGAGTCATTGATTTTGGAAGCAGTGATCTCTGCAATATGTGCCATTTTGGCACGCAAGGTTTCTGTTTTTGAGATTGTGGTTCTGCCCTATGTGCTGTCTCCGGCTCGAAAGGACAATAGATAGATAGATAGATAGAAATATCTTGATCTTGATCCTTCTAGCGTCGCAATACGTTGCAAAGGGGTCGTGATGTTTTTCGCCCTCCATCTCTATTATGGTGAGATGTTCGATCTTCTCTACTGAGTCTATGCCTGCCAACTTTGCTTCTCTTATAAGTGTTATTGTGTGTCTCTTTAAGTCTTCCTCTTTTTCTGATTCCTGGTGTTTCCCATAGAAGAGATTGTTTTGAAATGTTTTTGTTGTCTCTCACATTACAGACATATGTCCGTTTTCTCATCCTAATTGTAGATGAGATCGTTGATTGTATGGCCATTTCTCATATCTCTATATTAGTCTTGAATTCATTCCATTGTACACAGAATATTCTTTTTAGCCAAGGTCAGGTTTTTTTTTAAAGTCCAAGAGTGCATAAGCTAGACATTAGTTCAACAAGTTGTGCAACTTATTCGATTTATTTCCCTTGAACTCCACTTACGTGGCTTATTGATATAAAAACGAAACAATCAATAACGTGACTAACTAGATTATTGTGTAGATAGTTAGACTGAGCGATCAGTTTCTTCGGCAACGTTAACCTCCTCCCAGAACTTGTTCACCCTGAGCAGCTGCCAAGGTTGCTTATACTAATGTAAACACGACACTGATGATAGGTGGATGTCATGAAAATACACATATTTTTTTTTTTTTTAACCGACAGGATTATACCTATCACAATCATTAATACCTAGGCGTAGATGTGTGGACTTTCTCAAAAATGACGCATTCCTCTCCAACATGTAAACGCGTTAATTATCCAAATAATTCTTCTTGTCTTTGTATATTGAGAACTGAGAAACAACGGAAAATTGAAAGACAGTTTTCTCAACAAAGAAAGATATAATCTCTCGGGAAAAGTTGCAAACAACATCTCATATAAAAAATATTTCTCAAACAACATCTCATATAAAAATAGTTTCTCAAACAACATCTCCTATAAAGATATTTTCTCAAACAACATCTCATAATAAGATATTTTCTCAAACAACATCTCATATAAAAATATTTTCTCAAACAACATCTCATATACAAATATTTTCTCAAACAACATCTCCTATAAAGATATTTTCTCAAACAACATCTCATAATAAGATATTTTCTGAAACAACATCTCATATAAAGATATTTTCTCAAACAGCATCTCATAATAAGATATTTTCTCAAACAACATCTCCTATAAAGATATTTTCTCAAACAACATCACATAATAAGATATTTTCTCAAACAACATCTCCTATAAAAATATTTTCTCAAACAACATCTCATATAAAGATATTTTTACAAACAACATCTCATATAAAGATATTTTCTCAAACAACATCTCATAATAATATATTTTCTCAAACTATCCTAAAAGCTGCATTCAAGTAGTCATACAACCTCATTTTCTAGAAACTTCCACCATTTCCAATATATATATAAGTGACCATTCGTTTCAGATTTCCCACGGAAGCCACGTATAAGGACTCGAATTAGTGAGGCGCACATTGCGACAGGTTAACAAACATGTAACATCTAATAAATAAAAGAGAGCACACATTATTTCCACAACACTCTGCTATCAATAACAACATGAACACTAAACCGTTTTTTTTATTATTCGTAGCAACAGAAATAAAATTCCAGGGAAAAAATAGAAAGTAGCATAAATATATTTTATGATAAAATAAATAGATCGTTTTAAGATGTACCAGATCTAAAGGTTTGGGTGTATCACCGTAAGAGAGTAAAGCACTCACAATCATTATGGGAAAAAGTAGAAAAGGCAGCCCTAGATGATGATGCATCAATGAAATAGCAATAATGATGAGCACTTTACATTGGACACATCGCAACGCAACGACTCAAAAACACTCTCGATGCTGAAGAGTTAAAGCTATAAAGGAAAATACAGCAAAGTAATTGGCCAAGGTCTAAGACCAAGAGACTTCATTTGAGAAGATAAATAGTTTTACCTTAGCAGACGTCTGGGCTTCAATAAATGATAAACACCAATGTTGTGTGGGCAGTATTACGTCAATAAGATCATTATCATCATAATCATGTGCCATAAGGGTTGACGTAGGAGATCATGTCCTTCCACAATCTTCTTTCTATCCACCGCGCATTTATCAGTTCTGTTGTTAACTGTTGTCCATGCTATGACACCAAGCTATCCAGTATTTTCTCTCTTTGTCGTCTGCGATCTCACTTTCCCTGTATTTTGCCAGTTGTAACCTAGTATTCCAACTTTCCTCTTCTCATGATGTTTCTGAAAAATGTTCATCGTTTCCTAATGATGCTTTTTAGTATCGCCCATTTTGTGTTGGCCTCTGAGAATTTCCTCGTTGGTCTTTTAAACTGTCCTGGGAACTGTCAACATTCTTCTGAGAAATCACATCTCTGTGGCCTCTAATTGGCTTTTCATTTATTTGTCTACTGCCCATGATTCGCTTCCATAGGTCAGAATTGGCAGCATATAGCACAAATGAACTCTCTTTCTCACTTCTATTGACATATATTTGTTGCTTGAGACGTTTTTCATTATCTGAAATAAGATGGGTGTTTTAAAACAGGTGATCTTTGAATACAGAGATTAATTTTAATAACATATGATTATTACTATTGTGATACTTACATGATGCAAAAATGTAATCTGTTTATTACAATGTAAAAAAAAAAGTAAAGAGCCCCAGTCACGGCAAGTGGTGTATAGGGAATATGGTGTTAGTGACCATAATTTTCACAGACCTTCAGCGCATGGTTCATGGGTTAATGTGGTCGGTATTATGCCCGTTGGGAGCCGCGATAGCTCAGTGGTTAATGAACTTGACTACAAAGGAAAAGGAGTAGGGTTCGATCTCAACTGACGGCTACCGGGTTCACCCAGCCTTAATTGGGTACCGGATTTTTTTCTGGGAAAGTAAAGCGGCGCGGGCGTAATACCGACCACATTACCCCAAAAATCATGTGCCGAAGGTCTGTAAAATGTATGGTCACTAACACCATATTCCCTATACGCCACTTGGCGTGACGGGGCTCTTTACTTGTTACTTTTTTACTATTATGCCCGTA